>CM036760.1:35930888-36533388 GCA_020796225.1 Arion vulgaris
CGCTCCATATCCACCACTTGTAACCACTCTGTGTGATTTGTATGTGATCTGAACCTAAGAGCGATTGTACATTGTGCCAGTTATGTGCATACATGTAGGCCAAGACATACGATTTCTGCGACGCTTTTATTTACTAGGTAGTTTCCTAGGCCCCTACCTCAGTTGTCTCTTACGACAGGCCTTGTAGGTCGCAGTGGTACTATTATTTGCTCCCCTTGCGAGACTCGACAACACACGGACGCCAATTCATCCAAAATTCGCCATTAATTCGCCTATAACATCATAGCGTGTTCATTATTTCTTCAATCTTGAAGAGTCTGTATATCACTCTCAACACGTGCTGGCTGACAGAATGTTGCACGTGAAGTCACTTTGCCATTTCGTAGCCCACACTTAACAAAACTAGAATGTTACTACCAGACAAAGTACGGCATTTGAGGAGTTCTTGGAATCAAATGTTCCAGAATCTTGTGCAGTTTGTCAGAGAATTTATCACTTTTATCAGATGACTCGGATAAAGTTATTTTTACTTTCAAAAATTCTGATTTGATTTGTTTAATCCTTAAACATTGGTAGGTTTTAAGGTTTTTTTATTTTTGTATGACCTTCTTTATTACCAGCAACCATATAAATTTCTGGTATTCAAAATAAGCATGTTATATCTGGTTGGAAAGCCAACTAGATGGGCTATCAAGATATACGTTTCTTTATTTTTAGTTTTATATTTAGTCATTTTAGTTTGCTTTTTTCATAACTTGTGATTTAATAAAACTAGAATAATGTTTACCAATTGCAAACTTGAAATTTAGTCAACTGTCTGCTCAGAACAAGCTATTTTATGATGACTCTTCTATTCGTGTCATTCTTAGAGTATTTGCCGTATTCTTCTTTCTATTGTCGTCATATTGCTGCCGTGTTGCTGCTCAGAGTCGTAGTTTTTGTCTTGCGCTGTTCTGGTGGCTTGGGTGATATATTTTTTTGTTGACACAATTCTGCTATGACATCTAACCATATTTTTCATGGTTTTTCTCGCACCTTCTACCCTGATGTTCTGTTGTAGACGACTTTGTATACAGTCGAGTTTAGTTGCATTTTTCTTAAGTTGCCAAACCACTTCATTCTTTGTTTTTCAATGTAATTCAAGCAAGGTTCTGTGCTAACTTTCCTTTTTAAACTGATGTTGGGGACTCTGTCTTTTCTGATGTTGTTGGTAACTTTTCGTAGGCACCGCATTTCACATGTAGTTATTTTTGCGACTGGGCTTTGCTCATTGTCCATGTTGGCTCTGGGAACAGAAAGTAGGTATGAAAATGCTATTGATCATCTGTTGTTTAGCTGTCAGTGAGATGTTTAAGTATTTTAACTATTATTATACGACTGGTCTACGTTTTTCTGGTGTTGTTGGTAGCTTTTAGTATGCATCGCATTTCACATGTAGTTATTCTTAGTAAATTTAAACATTCATTTTCATTATAAGATTACCAATGTCCTGTCTAAATATAATACTACAGATATTAGCAGTTGCAACTTACAGATATCAGCAGTTGCAACTTACAGATATCAGCAGTTGCAACTTACAGATATCAGCAGTTGAAACGTGGGATACAGTCTCAGAACATTGAATGAATAATTATACCTGTAATATACACTAACACTAGAGCAGCATTTATGAGGTAGGTGAAAGTCATCACGATCCCAACAATAGGATTCCATCAACATATTCCTTACCAAGAGGTTCCCGTCAACAGATTCCCCACCAACAGGGTCCTGTCAACAGATTCCACACCAACAGGGTCCTGTCAACAGATTCCTCACCAGCAGGTTCCCGTCAACAGATTCCTCACCAGCAGGTTCCCGTCAACAGATTCCACACTAACAGGGTCCTGTCAACAGATTCCTCACCAGCAGGCTCCCGTCAACATATTCCTCACCAAGAGGTTTCCGTCAACAGATTCCTCACCAACAGGTTTCCATCAACAGGTTTCCGGGATCAGGTTCCCATCATGAATGTCTTCATTTATTGACCAAGCAACTAAAAAGTGAGTATAACGTTTTTGCTTTTCTTTATCACATATATTCTGTCTGTTAAAAGTTGTTAGACCGTAGTCTTACGTTATGAAGGTTCTGTGTTCGATTCCGGACCACGCCGTTCTGTTTACTAATGCAGTTTTTTTTCATAGATCCCTAGGATTGTTGCTGGAAATATATAATATAGTCTATGTGAAAATATATAGTATAGGCTATGTGAAAATATATAGTATAGGCTATGTGGAAATATATAGTATAGGCTATGTGGAAATATATAGTATAGGCTATGTGGAAATACATAGTATAGGCTATGTGGAAATATATAGTATAGTCTATGTGAAAATATATAGTATAGGCTATGTGGAAATATATAGTATAGGCTATGTGGAAATATATAGTATAGGCTATGTGGAAATACATAGTATAGGCTATGTGGAAATATATAATATAGGCTATGTGGAAATACATAGTATAGGCTATGTGGAAATATATAGTATAGGCTATGTGGAAATATATAATATAGTCTATGTGGAAATATATAGTATAGTCTATGTGAAAATATATAGTATAGGCTATGTGGAAATATATAGTATAGGCTATGTGGAAATATATAGTATAGGCTATGTGGAAATACATAGTATAGGCTATGTGAAATATATAATATAGGCTATGTGGAAAAACTAGTATAGGCTATGTGGATATATATAGTATAGGCATGTGAAATATATAGTATAGGCTATGTGGAAATATATAGTATAGGCTATGTGGAAATATATAGTATAGGCTATGTGGAAATATATAGTATAGTCTATGTGAAAATATATAGTATAGGCTATGTGGAAATATATAGTATAGTCTATGTGAAAATATATAGTATAGGCTATGTGGAAATATATAGTATAGGCTATGTGGAAATATATATAGTATAGGCAATGTGGAAATACATAGTATAGGCTATGTGGAAATATATAATATAGGCTATGTGGAAATACATAGTATAGGCTATGTGGAAATATATAGTATAGGCTATGTGGAAATATATAATATAGTCTATGTGGAAATATATAGTATAGTCTATGTGAAAATATATAGTATAGGCTATGTGGAAATATATAGTATAGGCTATGTTGAAATACATAATATAGGCTATGTGGAAATATATAGTATAGGCTATGTGGAAATACATAATATAGGCTATGTGGAAATACATAATATAGGCTATGTGGAAATACATAATATAGGCTATGTGGAAATATATAGTATAGGCTATGTGGAAATATATAGTATAGGCTATGTGGAAATATATAGTATAGGCTATGTGGAAATATATAGTATAGGCTATGTGGAAATACATAATATAGGCTATGTGGAAATATATAATATAGGATATGTGGAAATACATAATATAGGCTATGTGAAAATACATAGTATAGGCTATGTGAAAATATATATAAGATATGTGAAATACATAATATAGGCTATGTGAAAATACATAGTATAGCTATGTGAAAATACATATATAGGCTATGTGAAAATACATAGTATAGGCTATGTGAAAATACATAGTATAGCTATGGAAATACATAGTATAGGCTATTGGAAATACATAGTATAGCTATGTAAAATATATAGTATAGGCTATGTGAAAATACATAGTATAGGCTATGTGAAAATACATAATATAGGCTATGTGGAAATACATAATATAGGCTATGTGGAAATACATAATATAGGAAAATGTGGAAATACATAAAATACATAATATAGGAAAATGTGGAAATACATAATATAGGCTATGTAAAAAAAAAGGAACCCTTTCATACCTCGTATGGTATATAGGTCAATACAGTGTTAGGCCTGTATTTTTCGTTGACCGTCGGCACACAATGGGTGATGTGGTCAGCATCACGCCGGCCGCCTTTACTTCCCAGAGCATGTCTGGTACCCAGTTGAGGCTGGGTCGACCTGAGAGCCGCCGTGGTAGGGAAAAGTTCCACGCACAGTGCGGGAACTGAACCCAGACCACCAGCCTTGCCAAGCGAGTTCACTAACAACTGCGCTACAGCGGCTCTCTTATAGGCTATGTGGAAATACATAATATAGGCTATGTGGAAATACATAATATAGGCTATGTGCAAGAATCTCTGCAAGTGGCGTGCAATTTCTGCAGAAAGTGAACCGAACCATAAGGGGTAAAACCTGATGCAATCAAGACAATCCTTAATGATATATCCTTTAGACGTTATTCTGATATATGAAATCAAGACAATCCTTAATGATATATTCTTTAGACGTTATTCTGATATTTATTTCAGTATCATACTTTGATAATCTTTATATCTGGATATTGTTCCATAGACCACTGATCCCCGTGTAGGTGAGATCGAATTCCTAGTCCTATCGGAGACGAACGATAAAACATAGGACTCGTTTTCAATTTGAGTACGTAAGCTAACCTTGGCCGTTGAAAAACGAGAAGGGCAGACTTGAAAGTCGCTGACCGGGCAAAATTCATTAGAAAAGATTTAAAATAGAATTCCTACACAAATATCTTCACCATCTTCAAAATTACATCAATGATCCTAGCCGGTGCTACTGATTTCCTGCACTGCAGCTGAGATCTTCTTATGTAAGAAAGGGATCGGAGCACACATGGTTACTCACCGAAGTGCAATGATGATGGTCATATCAATCAATCAATCAATCAATCAATCATTCAATCAATCAATCATTAAGACGGTAGACCCGCCCAGAACAAGGGTTGTCTTTTTAAAACATTAACAGAACACACAAACAAACAAACAAACATATTGTCGTACAATGTGGATCTATGTTGTAGAAGACATTTTGTTTGATGATAAACAGCATTTAGTGTATGCATTGTCATGATTTATTTTGATGATAAACAGCATTTAGTGTATGCATTGTCATGATTTATTTTTAAAATAAATATTTTTTTAAATAAATCTCCCCTCCCCCTCCTCTTACCCCCACCTTCATCATGTAGTGAATTTCACAAATATAAAAGTGCAAAGAATGCTAAACTAGCATTGGATGTACATATCACTCATATTTATAGCATGACAAACTTGCATTTGATGTACATATCACCCATATTATAGCATGACAAACTTGCATTTGATGTACATATCACTCATATTTATAGCATGACAAACTTGCATTTGATGTACATATCACCCATATTATAGCATGACAAACTTGCATTTGATGTACATATCACCCATATTATAGCATGACAAACTTGCATTTGATGTACATATCACTCATATTTATAGCATGACAAACTTGCATTTGATGTACATATCACTCATATTTATAGCATGACAAACTTGCATTTGATGTACATATCACCCATATTATAGCATGACAAACTTGCATTTGATGTACATATCACCCATAATTATAGCATGAACCTGCCAAAAATGTATAACACAATTGGTTTTGTAGATATGGCTCTTGCAATATAATCATTTCAAATGAAAAATAATATTCAAATTAGAACAGCAATTTCTCTGCGTATATACAGTTTAGACATAAATAAGAAGTACAGTGATATTAACAAACAAACAAATAGCTTGTTTATCCACGTTCTTGTTTATCCACGTGCTTGTTTATCCACGTTCTTCGTTGAAGTTTCATTACTGTGTGTAATACCGTTTTTTTATAGCGATGTAGAAAATAAGGGAGATGAGACTGTGGAATTTAATGGTGATCACAATGAAGTTATGCTGACTTAGATAATCGAGAATACAAAATCAAGTCTAGACTAATAAGAAAAACCATAAAAAAGAGATAAGAAGCAATACTTAGTAGAAAGATGTACAAAGGTAGAGGAATTACAGAAGAAGGGGAACACTAAAATAATGTTCAGAGAGATCTCTGACTGGCAAGTTTAAACCAAGTTCGAAGATAACCTACAACAAACTAGGCAGCCCCTTGACAGAAAATGCTGATATACTTAACAGCTAGAAGGAATACTGCAGCGAAATGTATGCGGGAAAGGATTTGCTTGACAACGAAGATAACAAGAATGATATAAAAGAAATTAAAAGAAGGCTGAGAATTGCTTGGCAAAAACTAAAATAACTAACTAACTTATGGAAGGGAACTGACATAAGAGAACAAATCAAGTGTTTAAGAGCTTGTGTTTTCCCTTGGCAACATATAATTGTGAGACATGGAACATTGACAACGGGCGGAGAAGATCATTAATGCCTTTGAATGCAAACGCAACAGAAGAGCACTTACAATATCATGGACAGAGAAAAGAACAAATGTTCTCTGTTCTGCAACAGCTTGATATTAAAGAGATTAAAGAGCATAAAAACAAGGAAAATTAAATATTTCGGATACATCAAACGACAGAGTGCATAGAAAGATCATTTTAGAGGGAATGGTGACTGGGAGATGAATGGGAGGAAAACTTATAGGCGATGGGTGCAAGATGTCATTGACGATCTGAGAATGACTGCTGCTGTCGCCGGCTAACTTGCACAGAATAGAGAATTTTTCAGGACTGCTGTCATGGGAGCCAAGTTCCGGAAGGGACAAGCTACTTGATGATGATGATGATGATGATAAACTTTAGTAGCTCTGTTCTGATATTAAAGAGAGTTGTTTATTTAAAAAAACATAAAAACAAGGAAAATGAAATATTTCGGACACATCAAAAATCACGAGTGCCATGAGAGAATAATTTTGGAGGGAATGATGCATGAGAGAAGAATGGGAGGAAGAACTAGAAGACGATGGGTGCAAGATATAATTAACGATCTGAGAATGACTGCTGCTGACGCCGGTTAGTTAGTTCTTTTAGTTTTTACAAAGCAATGATCAACCTTCTTTTAATTTCTATTATGCATTTGCACTAACGTTTCTAGTAATATCATCATGTTGTTGTTTGAATCTCAACGATTCACAATCATGTTGTTTGTTTGTAATCCATAGATTCACAATCATTATTGTTTTGAATCTCATGCACGATTCACAATCATGTTGTTTGTTTGTGAATCTCATACACGATTCACAATCATGTTGTTTGTTTGTGAATCTCATGCACGATTCACAATCATGTTGATCATGTTATGTTATTGGTTATATCATACACCTCCTCCAAGATAATAAATGCGATTTCGTCTTCTTCTTCTTCTGACGCTCAATATCGACCCCTTAATAACTCTTTGTGATGTGTATGTGATTTGAGCCTAAAAGCGATTGTACCTTGTGCCAGTTTGCGCCTACAAGTAGGGACGCCATCGTCACAGCACATCCGTTTCTGCACGCTTTTATTACTGAGGTAGCTTCCACAGGCCTGCATTAATCGCCTCTAGACATGCATTTTAGGTTACAGTGGTACTATTCTTTGCTTCTTCAGACCAAAACCACACAGACGTAAAGCGAAATCATACCATATGGTTCAGTCCCTTTCAGTAGAAATGGCACGCCATCTGTCAACAGTAGAAATGGCACGCCATCTGTCAACAGTAGAAATGGCACGCCATCTGTCAACAGTAGAAATGGCACGCCATCTGTCAACAGTAGAAATGGCACGCCATCTGTCAACAGTATTGGGCGAGCTTGTAGCTATCGCCGGAATCCTAGAAATAACTATGAAAATACACTCCTGACAAGAACGGTAGGTCCGGTTTTGAACCTACGGTCTTTGGAACACAAGGCAAAGATTAACCACTAAGCCACAGAGACTCATTTCTAGAAGTGTTGAATATAACCATAGACCCTAGCTCACGAATTTGTTTTTCCCGAAGCTTCTATAATCCGTTCAACTTGTCATGCCCACAGATAAAAATGTTATTGGTTATTGGTTGTTGGTTACTAAACTGACGTCATTGCACTCCGGCAGACCCATAGGTGCTCAGTCTCCCCAAACAGATATCGAAGAGTATGTATACTGATGGTTCCTGTGGCTCGCTGATTAAACACACCTCTCACTCTGCCTCTCAGGCATCCAGTTCGACTTGAACAACGGGTAACTCCAAACTGCCTAAATGGCTTCATCGATTCAATATCGATTTTAGTGTCCTCATCCAACAGACAGTCGCGAAGAGACCGAAGAATATTCATCTTATCCATCTTCAACTCCCCAACAATCGATGCTGTTGAAGCAAGCCTGTCCGCTCTCTCATTACCGTAAACACCCGCATACCCAGGACAGTGTATCCACGTAAGACGCTGGAGGTTAGAAACTTCTATAGACGACATCCACTCATACCGAAACCTGCCCTTCTGGATCTTGTGAAGCATCGACTGAGAGTCAGATACAACAACTGCCCCAGTAAATGAATTCCTAGAGATCCAATGGAGGGCAGCAGTAACGGCCTCAACCTCCATCCTCATACTAGAAGTAGTTGTCCTGAATGCCCCACTTCGCTCTGCAACAACCCTACCATGCGCATTAGCCAAGAAACCCCAGCCGGACCTCACCACGTTGAACCGACCCATCGGTATATACAACAGCACCATCATCCCTTGCATTATCTTCTATCAGCTGCTTAACTGTGAGATCCGCCTTCATGTTGCCCCAATCTCTACATTCTCTTCCAAGAGTAATGATAGCGTTGAGATAGTTGGTCATGCTACCATCTGTTGGGATCCATTCTTCCCCTTTTGGAAGAGTCGCAACCGTAGTCACCTGGCCAATTGTTCTCTCAGCCTGGGCCATCCACGACATGACACGCTTGATTCTCGTGCCCTTAACATCATTAGTGTTCTTGTGTAGTGGATGTCTCTTATCCGCAGTAACCCGCATATATGCCTTGGTTTGGACGAATGCATGACGGAAGCGTAGTGACAGAAGGCCAAGCATATATCTCATCTTCACAATGGGGGTATCTCTAGTGCAGCCCAGAACAATACGCATACCTTCATTCTGAACCCGTTCGAGTCGTTCACATTTTGATCTTGATATCGTAAGAATTCCGAGTCCGTAATCTACCACTGACATAACCAGTCGATCGAACAAAATGGCAAGTAGTCTCTGCTCAAGGTGTGGGCCACCATAACTTTGAGAGCAGCAAGACCACACTTGCACCGTTGTATCATCTGTTCAATATGGTGTTTGAAAGATAGACTACGATCAAAGGTTATTCCAAGATAGCGCAGCCTGTCTCTGAGCTCGATGGTATGTTCATCAAAGATTACACAGGGTAGGTCAGCCTTGACTATGTTATTAATCAACGAGCACCACAACATACACGCTTTTTCAGGATTGACCTGAGAGCGAGACTCTCTACACCAACCCGAGATGGTACGCAATGTTTTCTGAATGTCGTCAACCATCTCTCGTCTATCTGACCCAGTCCTATATATTAAGATATCATCTGCAAATGTCAATGTCCGACCCAATCCGGTTGGCTGAATTTAGCTACATTTGCTGTGTAAATATTAAACAACACGGGTGATAGAGGAGAACCCTGGGGTAATCCCGGGCATATATGTGCAGGATCCGATGTCCATGTTCCTAAACGGAGTGCAACGGTTCTCTCCATTAAAGAAGCAGCTATCCAGTTCACAGCCAAGGATTAACTTTACATTTAATCAAAGAGCGCACCATTATTGAAAAATTCACCTTGTTATAAGCATCCTCCAAGTCGATGGCCACAGCAACAGTCTCTTGCTTGGATTGGAAGCCTTCATAAACATCATATGCAAACGTGCCAGCATTGTCCCATGTCCCTTTCATTGGTCGGTAGCTACCCAAAGTGTCAGGGAGGATGTGGTCATTCTCTAAGTGACACATTACCTTTCTGGCCTCTATCTTCTCTAGTAATTTGCCATATAGATTTTGCAATGTGAGTATGCGGTAGCTGCTGAGCAGTTTAGAATCCTTCTCATGTTTGTGGAGCGGTCGTAAATAACTATGAAGCCAATCCTCGTGTACCACAGCATTCTGTACACTTTTGTTAAAATCCATCACAACTGCATTAATAACAGTCTCGTCCAGCTGTTTGGACACCATCAGGCCCTGGAGCGGTGTGGTGGCTTGCCTTGAGTGCATTAACAACATCCTCCTTTGTTATTAAGTCAATGTAAGGTTCTCCAGAGCGATGAATATCACGAAGAGCACTTATGATATTATGGCGGTCAGTTTTATCACCTCTTTCTGTCTGTTCCACGAAACGATGAAGGAACCCCTGCCCCTTTTCTGCATCTGTTGTCAAGACGGATCCTGACGAGTCACGTAAAGTAGAAAAAGACTGGCTGGTATTCCTTCTGTTCATTTTGCGATGAAATTGCCAGAATTGATGTAGAGACATGTCACCACAGACTTGTGTTATGAAAGTCTCCCATAACCCACTTTTTGCCTCATTAGCCAATACTTTGAAATCTTCAGTGGCATTGTGGCGAATATCAGACTTTTCAGTCACATCACACATATTTCTAGGTCGCTTCTTTCTGGCTCTCTGCCATGACTTTGTAGCAGCCTCTTTTGCCAGCCATGCTTTTTCAACATTTTCATTCCACCAAGGTGGTTGCAGGAAAGGAGTCCTAGCAGTCTTCTTTCTGGCAGTCTGCCGCAGTATACGTAATGGGTTTTTGTGATCAGAGTGGCATGGCGTGTACTGAAAGACAGATTTGGGCCTTCTGTGTCGCAAATTATTGGCCTTATTAAGAAGAACAACACAGGGAGATGATCACTTTCTTGAGCCCCGAGAACATTCCATTGAGCAAAAGTAGCATCGGTTGTGGAGATCAGTTTCAAATCAATGACACCATCAGTGTCCTCAGGTCTAGAAGCTAATCGAGTTGGGCGGCCGTCATTCAATATCGTCAAGTCAGAGTTTAGTAGAGCAGAACTCAAAGCGATGACCTAACTATTCTCGGTAGCGTTGTCCCACTCCTTTGATCGTGCATTGAAATCCCCTGCTATAAGAAACTTTGTGCGTGGTACATCTGAGAGATTCTCAAGGAAATCCCAGTTATCTGCAATATGGAGTTTGTCCACATGGGCGTATACATTATAGATTCGCCATACCTGATCACGAATTGTTAATTGAATTCCTTGTAATTCCACACCCTCGGGTAAGAAGTCATGTGTGTCAAGGCAGTTGTGGGAAGGCCATGTTTCACATAGATAGCCTGACCTCGTCCTACTCTGGGTTCACTGGGAGTGAAATAACATTTTAAGCCTGGACACTCAATGGCTTTATCCTGCTGCAAGTTGGTTTCCTGAATCATGAAGATGTCGAAGTCATAGACTAGCTTCTGTAGAATTGGTCCTCTCTGTTTTGCACTTCGACAATTCCAATAGCCAATGCGTAGATATTTCAGAGCAAGTCGATCTGTCTTTCTTCTAAACCGTCTCTGTCCAGCTCGTCTCTTACGTCCATTTCTCTTCTCTCCTCTACCTCTTCTTTTATATGCATATTTTCTTGTCTGATCTGCTGGAGGACCAGTCAACGGTGCACGAACCCTGTATCACCGGCTGGAGCTCATTACATATAATACAAATTAGACAGCAATGTAAACCTGAAAACAAAGAACATGTAACATTATACGAGCATATTGCAGATATTGCTCGTAATTGTTGAAAACGTATAAATCACAAAATAATAGAACACCGTATTTTGTTCAGCTTCTAGCCGACGTTGTAGGATAACAAACTAATGGCAAGCATAACTTTGTTGTCACTATGAAACGACTATAGAAGGTTCAACACAGTTAAAAAATAACCAACTGTAAAAAATACGAACGTTCCTTTGAATAAAAGTAAGACATGTTCCCGACGCTACAAAATATTTTTTGCCATTCAAACAATCATACCATCTAGAAGTTACCTTCTTTGTGCTATATATTTAACGCGCCCATTGGCATGGTTGGAAAACTAATTTTACAGCCATTTAATTCATTGATGACAAAAATAGCAATATTCAGGACGAAATCCATGGATTTTATGAACACTTCTTGCATTTCCCGTGCACCAATTCAATTCGGGGTTGACCGCGGTAAACAAATGACGTCATAAGTGCGATACTGACATTTAGTTAATGTTGTATACCGACATTTCTGTGAAGCTATTGGGTCATATTGTATAGCATGTTGTTCAGACTGCTTTCATCGTTATTACATCTATTAAGAAAAACTGCGAACACAATAATCTATCACTGATTAACGTGGAGGTGGAGGTCCTCTAGTATGACATCATCAATGATACACATGTGGTTATTTGCACAGATGGTTCAGTCATTCGCCAACAGCGCTGTGCGTGGGCTTTTTCAGCACGCTCAGGAGGAAAAAGTAATAAGTGAGGCCAGTGGGGCCTACGCAACATCCACAAGTAGTTTGACAATGGAGGTTCGGGCGGTTACAGAGGCTGTGAAATGGTTGGCATCTCACAACTACTTTCGTGTTTTCATACTCAGTGACTCCATGAGCATGATTCGTAAAGTTGAATCAGGAATGGTGAGACGCAACTGGGTGGAGGTACTGGTACAGATAATGATCAGAGAAATCACTTTCATTTTTGTCCTTGGGCACGCAGGAGGTAAGGGTAATGAACGGGCTGATAGATTGGCTGGCTTGGCTACAATATCAGACAGGCTGCCATGGATCGAAATGACATTCTTCACGCATTGAGAGAGTCTTTTCGAACAGAGGAGTTTCAGGGCTGTGAATCCCACTCACTTACCAGATTGAAAGAGATGGGTGTCAATATTGGTGCAGCCCGAAAAGAACGACATATTAAATATGCAAAGAGATTTATTAATCAACATCGAACTGGCGTGTTGGGTAGCTGAACGCTGCTAGATTTGCTGAGGCGGAGATCGGAGCACCTATGGACATGTCCAGAGTGCTATGGTGATAGTTCTCATATAACTGATAACTGATTGTATAGCATTTCTAATGAGTTTGAAGTTACAATACAAAAAGTGGCATTAATACTATACACGCATTTCCGCAAAGAGGTGCATAAGGGTCATCTGTACCACAGTATACAAGAACCAGAGATAACAGCTATTTTATTGTAGTGATACCTCTTTAACACATACACATTGTACTGAAGAAGTAGCCATTTGAAAAGAACATCTTCAAGTAGCTCAGCCATTGCCAGTCTCAAGACTGGATGTGAAAGATGGATGACATTATGACATGGCAGCTAACTTTAACTGTAATGTAAGTTATTTAAAAACAATAATACAACTAAGTCTACATTTCTTGTTTATTTCATGACTACTGCAAATATCAACATTGGCCCCCTTGTATGAACCGGGATGATACGCCTTTGCATGAGACTTGTCATCAAATGTCAAAATTATGCGTTAACTGTAAAAACTAAACTTTCGTTTCAGACTCGCCAAATATGCCGCCAACATCAATGGAAACCATTATATTACAAAATCCAGGTTTCCTAAAGGTAATTTACGTCGGTATAATTTTAAGATTGGGTGCAAAGTTTCGCTACTGTAGAATTGATGGTTTTGCTGCAATTCGCATTCGACTGTGGGCTTGAGTTGTTGAACGGACTATAATACTTGTGTGTTATTTATTGATCGTATTCATTAGTTCCACTGCTTCCCCTGTGATTTCTAAAACTATTTATTCTTTTCTCCACTCACTCAACCTACTATTTCTGTCTTCTCTTTGCTACACGCTGCGTCTGCATTTAAACAAAATAAGAACCGCACCGTTCCGATTTGGTTTTAATCATACTTATAAAACACGTCCCAAGCAGTATGATCACGTTTGACCGATAGTCACGTCAAACGCCGTGCGTCGTATAATAGAAACGTGCCGACTTCGGACAAAGGTCATCGTTGAAGGCTTGAACAGATAAAACTAGCAGTCTGGACTAAGGAACTTGACCGTCTATACCTTAAGCTGCTACATGAAATATCATATAAATTACAACGCTGGATTCTAAGAGAATGTATGAGTAGGTCTGCAATTAACAGATGTCTATTTGATAATGGGGTAGAATGGGGGTCTTCAGTGGCGTATCCTGCCTTTTCTATATTCTCCATGTGGCAGAAGCGGCTGGCCGAATAGATTAGAGTGCCGCTCCAATGAGGAAGACTCGTGCTCAATCCACAGTAAGGCCCAGGATTTTTTCTGTCGAAGGCATAAAAGAAATATTCTAATCTAAACAGCTTCGCGGTGACTTCACTAGCCATGCGGTCATTCAAATCCTCAGTCTCACGTCCCACTGTCCTACACCGCCCTAATAAGCGGTATTACAGGAAGTAAAGACAGGTTTTTGGCGTGTTTATTTTGTCATCAAACTGTTACAGGGTTGTTGCCCAGTGTCGTGGTTTTCTGTTCATGTTTTGCGCTGCTCTAGTGTCTTGGGTCATAGTAAATTTTCCTTTTTGACAGGACTCAGCTACGTCATATATCCATCTTTTTCATGGCCTTCCACTGGGCTTCTTTCCTGGTGTTCTTTTGTAGAATACAGTGGAGTTTGGTTGCGTTCTCATTAAATGGTCGAACCACTTCATTCTTTGTTTCTCATTGTAATTCAATTAAGGTTCTATTCCAACTTTCTGTCTTTTCTATGTATCTAAAATATTGCACTTATACTGTCCTTTTTTTCGTTCAGTAATTTTAATACATTTTAAGAATTTGTAATTCCAATGTTGTATCGATCATAACATAAACGAACTATAGTTAAACAATAAATCTCAAGATATTGAGAATTAGTTGAATGCATTTGAAAACATATCTGCGAAAAATAATTCGACGAATTCAGGAAAAGAAAAGAAATCCAAAAGAAATGTCTGATCAACCACTAGTAACAACTTTATAAGAAAGAGAAGACAGAGATATGTTAGGCATACCTGTATAAGAAATGATCAAAGAATCAAAAAGCAGGCATTGAAGTGGGAGAAAAGGAGTGCAATAAAGTGAGGACACCCTAGAAAAACCCTGAATGAACTTTACTGAGAAAGTCGAGAGATATCCAACTATTTCATATATGAGATTGAACAATTGTTCCAGGATAAATGAGAGCAGTATGTATACATTGATTGCATGTTCTATGCAATGTATATCGGTAGGAGAGGAATATAATTTAATAATAATAACATTCTTATTGTAACCTTGAAAGTCGTTCCTAAATCCAGGTTTCATTTGAACAGAAATAACGTCACGTTCCTCTTATTTTTGGCTCTAATCCTGTTATTGTGTTTAAGAGTTTAACGGCTGACGTTTTCGCATGGCAACATATGTTTGGGAGATATAATAATAATTCATTTCGTACCGTTATACGTTACATAGGGCCTGCAAGTAATTTTCCATACCGCTCTATCCTGGGCAACTCCCTCAATCTTCTCCATGGAACTGAGATCGATATTTCCTGCCTCTCTCAGCAAAGTTCGTTTCAGGGTCTCCTTAGGTCGACCTTCTTTCTTGAACCCTTTGCATCCCACTTCAATGCCTGCTTTGATATTCGTTGATCATTTCTCCTCAAGGTGTCCAACATATCTCCATCTTCTCTTCTTATAACAGTTGTCACTAGTGGTTGACCAGACATATCTCTGATTTCATCACTTCTCCTGAATTTTTGAGATATTTGGGAGATATGGAATATTCATAAAGCGGTGGAGAAGATCATTAATGCCTTTGGATGCAAGTGCTTCAGAAGAGTATTTAGAATATCATGGACAGAGAAATGAACAAACACTTCTGTTCTGCAACAGCTTGATATTAAAGAGAGTTGGCTATTACAAAGCATAAAATCAAGGAAAATTAAATTTTTGACACATCAAACGCCTGGTGCACGTAGAGAAGATAATTTTAGAGGAATGTCGCCTTGGAAGAAGAACGAGAAAGCCTGAAGACGATGGAGTGCAAGATGTCTATGACGATCTGAGAATGACTGATGCTGACGCAGGTAACTTGCCAGAATAGAGTTTCAGACTGCTATCTGTATCTAAGTTCGGAAGGGACAGCTCTTGATGATGATGAGAATCATTGTTGCATTACAGTATCAGGATAAGAAGATATTTATAGAACTGGATAATGTGCCTTATAGATCTTTTCCGTCTCTGTTATTTCTGATCTTCACCTTTGCGGGACACCATTCCTTTGTATCTACTGCATCGGAGTAACATTGCTCTTTGTATCTACTGTATTGGAGTAACATTGCTCTTTGTATCTACTGTATTGGAGTAACATTGCTCTTTGTATCTACTGTATCGGAGTAACATTGCTCTTTAAGCGCACTGTCTGTTGGTAATCTACTTATGTGGCCCAGCCATTAAAGGGCATACAAGAAAAATCCTAACCTGAACAGCTTCGCGGCGACTGCACTAGCCATGCGATCATTAAATTCCTCAGGCTCTCGTCCTACCTGTGCTACACAGCCCTAAAATGCGGTACAACAGACAATAGTGACAGTTTTTTTTACTACCATTTAATGTGTTTTTTTTTTTAATGAAGCTCAGTTCTGATTTTGTACCCACTTCTTTCCTGATGTCTTCATTCTAAACCAGTTTCTTCTTGATACTCCCAGCATACGGCGTATACACTTCATCTCTGTCGGGACCGGTTGTCTTCTAAGGTTATAACGTCACCAAAATACGTCATCAAGAAAAGTAATGACGTTATAATACATTGGCAAACAAACTCATTAACACTTCTCCGTGAACGTTTTTATATACTGGGACGAATCTGACTGATGACTGGGGAGACATGAGCACCGTGGGGTGATGGTACTAATAATACGAACAATAATAATAGTAATACAATCATATTTTTTTTTAAAGTAAGGGAACCCTTTCATACCTCGTGGTATATAGGGCAATACAGTGTTAGGTGTATTTTTCATTGACCGTCGACACACGATGGGTGATGTGGTCAGCATCACGCCGGCCGACTTTACTTTCCCAGTGCATGCTGTACCAAGTTGAGGCTGGGTCGACCTCTAAGCCGTCGCGGTCGGGAAAAATTCCACGCGCACTGCGGGAGTTGAACCCAGACCACCAGCTTTGAGAAGCGAGTTCACTAACAACTTCGCTACCGCGGCTCTCTATACAATCATATTACTTGTTCATTATTCATCTGAGTATCATCGGACATCGGACATCGGACATGTCCACAATTGCTCCGATCTCCTTCCAAACATGAATTTCATCGTGTTTAGACTAACAACTCCCGTTATCTGCTGGTTGGTGTATGCATTGGTGGGTGGAGCGAAGGCGGGGGAGTTTCTCTAATGGATTTTCCGTCTTGCCGGCACCTATCTGTATGCATAATTTGTGCAATCGAGATAGAGAATACCCTTTATCTTCTTCTTCGAGCGCTCCATATCGACTACTAGTTAACCATTCTTCGTGATCTGTATGTGATCTGAATCTCAGAGCGATTGTACGCTGTGCAAGTTATGCGCCTACCAGTAGGCCAGTATATCCGATTTCTGCGACGCTTTTTATTTACTAGGGTTGCTTCCCTAGGCCCATACCTCAGTCGCCTATTACGACATGCCTTGTAGGTCGCAGTGTTACTATTGTTTCTTCTCCTTGCGATCCCCGGAAACACACGGGCGTACAATGAGATAAGAGATGACTGGAGAAATAATTAAATCGATCCATGCAGGGAAAGAAACGTATACTTTTGAAGTGAAAGACCAGGATCTTACCTCCCTTCTTTATAAAGTTACTTACATCTACTATATTTGAAGATGTACAATACAAAAAACCCTAACCACAAAAAAAAGAAACAAACAACATTAATGAACCAAATGAACAATGAGAAAAATGCCATCTCCAATCAATAAAAGCAGCGCCAGGAAAAAAACTCGGAGATGTTTGGATTAAAGGGACACAACTCAATGAACTGGAAATGTAATAAGGGGAGAGAATGATAGTAGTTAATTAAGAACAGACCAACAGTAATAATTACATTGAAACGTTTTTTAGAGGAATAAGTAGTTTCCAGGGATTAAGGGGGGATCGTATTGTTGTAGTCTGTCTGAGAAGCGAGTCTGTGTTGTTTCACACACACAAAAACTGGTCAATTTCGTAGTCTGAATAGGACTGGTCAATTTTGGTTTAATTTATACGACTCAGACAATTAGAGACAATTATTCGAGTAGATGTCTGTTCAGCTTGGAAAGATAGAGAATCATTTATATTAATTTGGATCCATTAATCAAGTGTTTAGGAGCCTGCTGTTTTCTCTTGGCAAAATATGGTTGTGAGACATGTAACATTGACAAAGTGGTGAGAATATCATTAATGCCTTTGAATGAAAATGCTGCAGAAGAGTACTTAGAATATCATGGACATAGACTAGAACAAAGGCTTCTGTTCCACAACAGCTTGATATTAAAGAGAGTTGGCTATTAAGGAACACAAAATTAAGGAAAATTAAATATTTTGGACACATCAAAAGACATGAGTGCCTAGAGAAGATAATTTTGGAGGGAATGGTGCCTATGTCCCTAAATAAGTCGGCTGTTACGAAATGCCTTGTAGGTCGCAGTGTTACTATTCTTTTCTCCCCTTGCGAGCCACGTAAACACACGGACCAGTGCTAAAATAAAATGTCGTTTGTTTGTTATGTAGGGGGTAAATCTTTTAAGCTGAGGCACGTCTATTTCAACCTAAGGAAGCGCCTTTTATTGGTTATATCAGAGCATGTAGGTCAACAAATATGAACAATGAGAATTAACTCCTTTCGGAGAATCCAAGTGTCATTTCAAATACGAGAGAGAAGGTCTGTCCTTGTCAATTTACAAATACTTCTTCTTCTTCATCATCGAACGCGTCAATGGTTAAACCACTCTTTGATATTTGTATGTAATCTAAGCCTAAGAGCGATTGTTAGTACTGCCAGTTATGCACCTACAAGTAGGTCAGCACATTCGATTTCTGCGACTCTTTTTATTTACTAGGGCAGCTTCTCTAGGCTGCCTACCTTAGTCACCTCTTACGACATTCCTTTTAACTCGCAGTGTTACTATTCTCTGCTCCCCTTTCGAGCCGCGACATGACACGTACAATACCGAAATAACAGAAAGAACATCTAACGTCTTGAAATTTGAAATATAATGAGAAATAACTTCTTACGTCTCGCTAATCAAAATATTTAGAAAGCAGATTTCGTGATGTCTTTACAACTGGAATATAATGCAAGCAAAAATGTTTGATGTTTAGTGTGACTGCGGCGCGGTGTTCCTTTCTTCCTCAGATAACGGTCGGTCTCATTGTCTGTCGTGTCTCAATCCGTCCAGGTAATTTCATATTTGTACAGTCTTGTCCAATTTGGATATTTCACTATACTCAACATATCGATCTTTTTCACCTTTCGACTCCCAACGGAGCACAGGTCTTCAACAAACTTCTTCCATTTCTTCTCTCTCTTGCCATCCCTTCCAAATCTTTCCATGTTTTACCTATCATTTTAATATCAGCCTCCAGCTCTCTTCTCCTGGTATGTCTATGTGGTTTTCCTCTACTCCTCTTTCTCTGGGGTTAAAAATAGATCTCTGATTAATAATATTTCCATCGAACCCAAATAGATTAATCAGAGATTTTCAATGATGCTTTACTGTCGGATTCTGTAAGAATTCTTTCTTTGTGCAGAATCTGGAAATACGTATCTCGGATCGATGTATATATTTTTTTCCTTTAGGTTTCTATATGTCTTAGAGGTTAGCTGCTCGACTCTCGTCTCACGGGTACACTGTTCGCTCACTCGTGAAGCCATGTGAATAATTTTCCAGAGATCCCTGATCTCAGTGTAAGAGAGATTGAATTCCTAGTCCTATCTGAGACGGACGATAACACGTAGGTTACGTCGATCAAGTTGAACACGTTAAAGAACCCTTGGCAGTTCAAAATCGACAAGAGCAGGCTGGAAAGCCGCCGCCCGGGCAAAATTCATTAGAAAAATGTTAAAATAAAATTACTACAAATAGTTACACTACCTTATAAATAACATCAGGGGCCCTCGCCGGTGCTGCTGAGTTTGTGCACTGCCGCAGAAATCTTTATGTTTAAGAAAGAGATCGAAACACACATGGTTACTTCCCGAAGTGCAATGATGAAGGTTCTATCAATCAAACAAACGTTTCCGTTTCATGTAATTATGGTATGTGAAGAAAGTGATCGTCTCAAACTGTTTTCCGTTTCATGTAATTATGGGATGTGAAGAAAGTGATCGTCTCTGTCTTTGCTGCAAATGTATTCAGTTAGTTCTTGGTGGGAAGTGACCGGATATCTCTCCATAGTTTCCTGATTTCAGTGTAGGTGAAATCATGTTCTTAGTCCTATTAGAGACATAGGAATAAAACGTTGACCAAGTGTTCAAGCTCAGCACATAAACGAAAGCTTGGAATTTGAAAATCGTTAATAGTAGACTCAAAAGCTGATGACTAGGCATAGTTTATTCAAACGATTAAAATAAAACACCATTTTCAAATTACATCTAGCAGCATCATTGGTTCTACGGAATTTGGAGCACTGTCGCTGAGATCATCGGGAGTAGAAAAGAGATCGGAACACAAATTGATATTCATGAAAGTGAAATGATGATGGTGTGTGTGACCTCTTGCTTTGTCTCCGCTGTTCTTCTTCTTCTTCGACTTCGAACGCTCTGTATCGATCACTTGTTAAACCACGCTTTGTGATTTGTGTGTGATCTGAGCCTTAGAGCTATTGTACGTTGTGCCAGTTATGCGCCTACAAGTAGGCCAGTACATCCAATTTCTACGACGTTTTTTTAATTCATTCAATCCATAGAGAGCAATCACGATCAATCATATATAATATAATAATATAATATAATATAATATAATATAATATAACATAATACAATACAATACAATACAACATAACACAATATAATATAATATAATATAATATAATATAATATAATATAAAATAATATAATATAATATAATATAATATAATATAATATAATATAATATAATATAATATAATATAATATAATATAATATGCCAGACAATGCGTCTTTGTGGTAAGAGAGAAATATACTAATCAACTTCTAATCAGTGCGGTGATCAATGGACGTTAGATGTTCATGAAGGAAGACAGAGACGCATAAAATCACAATGTACTATGACGTCGATAGCTAACATAACATAGAATGACTATAGATAATATCACAGAAATCATGACATCAAAGATTAAACATACTAGATGAAACACATCAAACAGATAGAAAACTGAAACCTCCTACAGATCTTTACGGCACTTGGGGATACGTCAATACAATCAATCATTCATGGCCTCCGATAATATACAAGGCTGGTATAGTATTGAAAAATTATAGAATAAGACACAAATTAGTCGAGATTCTGGCATTCCAGTATTGTTGTATTTAGACAATACAATTAAAACAATACAAAATACTAAACAAAGGTTAAAATACTACAATAAAGTTTAAAGCTAAATAATATCATATATTAAAGTTTTCATCAATAAATAAAATAAACAATAGAATTAATAAAACAAAATAAATAAAGCTAACATCAATCAAAACATAATAAAAAATACAACAATAAAACAAAATATTGATATTACATATATTAATACCTTATACCCAATCAATCCAACATATTATTATATTAATCATCAAAAACCAATTTGATTCTTTTAAAGCAATTTATATATATAAGTTTCTTCTCATTATGACAATTAAAATCCTTTACATTATAATATAATAAATACTTCTGAGATTTGACAGATAATATTATAATTATCCAAAATCAATAATATAATTATCATACAATAATACAATAATTAATCTACAATTATCCAACTACAATACAATATAATATCAATACTAATACAACATTTCAACAATACAATCAATATAATACAATATAATACAATAATACAATACAAATAATATAATATAATACTAATACAATAAATACAATATAATACAATACAATACAATACAATATAATACAATACAATACAATACAATATAATATAATACAATACAATAGAATACAATACAATACAATATAATATAATACAATACAATACAATACAATATAATATAATACAATATAATATAATATAATACAATATAATACAATATAATATAATATAATACAATACAATACAATACAATACAATATAATACAATACAATAAAATACAATACAATACAATATAATACAATACAATACAATATAATACAATACAATACAATACAATATAATATAATACAATACAATACAATACAATACAACACAATACAATACAATATAATACAATACAATATAATACAATATAATACAATATAATATAATACAATATAATACAATACAATACAATACAATATAATATAATACAATATAATATAATATAATATAATATGCCAGACAATGTCGTCTTTGTGGTAGAGAGAGAAGATATACTAATCAACTTCTCATGGGTGCGGTGATCAAGTGGACGTTAGGATGTCTGCTGCGAAGGAAGACAGAGCCCGCATAGAAATGCACAATGTACTATGACGTCGATAGCGTAACATAACATAGAATGACTTAGATAATATCACAGAAATGCTGCGACATCAAAGATTAACAACTACAGATGCAACACACCTGAAACAGGATAGAAAACTGAAACCTCCTACAGATCTTTACGGCACTTGGGGATACGTCAATACAATCAATCACTTCATGGCCTCCGATAATATACGGCTGGTGGGCTCAGTTGAAAATTTATAGGAAATAAGACCACAATTGTCGAGGGATTCTGGCATTCCAGTATTGTTGTATTTAGACAAATACAATTTAAAAACAATACAACATACTAAACCAAGGTTAAATTACGTTACAAGTTAAGTTTAAAGCTAAGGAATATCAGTATTATTAAAGTTTGTCATCAATAAATAAACATAAACGCATAGAATTAAGTAAAACTGCAAACAAAAAAAGCTAACAGTGTTCCATCAAACATATACAAAAAGCAGACCCCATTAAACAGAAATATTCGATTTCTTGTATGATTTAGCGACCTTATGACCCAATCAATCCAACATTTTTTTTTTTTTGCATGCTAAAACCAATTTGATTCTGTTTAAAGCTATTTTTTGATATATCAGTTTGTTCCTTTCTCTATTTATGACACATTAAGAACTCTCCTTTAGCATTCAAATGACATAAAACACTTCTGAGATTTGCAGATGATTTATTAGTTGTCCAAATCTCGTATATGTGTGTTGCCATTGGGAATATGCATGATCTTACTTCTCTGATCTTTGTTGCCCAATCTGATACACAGCTATGATCAGATTTCAACTGCTAAACATTTTTGTACGGCCATATTTGATCTTGTAGAACAGCGTTTCTCAAACTGGGGTCAGGGACCCCACGATGGATCCTCGAGGTACACCGAGGGTGTCCTCAAGAAATGTTCTCATCTTTGACATTTCAAGCAGAAAAATAAATATTAAAACATGTATACAAACAAGACATGTCGTAGAGGCGACTGAGGTAGAGGTCAAAGGAAGTTACCTTGTAAATAAAAAATGTCACAGAAATCGCATGTGTTAATCCACTTATAAGTGCATAACTGGCACAATATACAATTACTTCTAGGCTCAGATCGTATACAAATCACAGAGAGTGGTTAACAAGAGGTTGATATAGAGCTCTCGAAGAAAATGTATGACATGTCTGTTTGATATGTAAACTTTGTTGTATGTTTGTATATAAACTGTCATGTAATGTGTATTGAAATTTGTCATGTTGATATGAAACTGTTGTCATGTAATGTGATATTGACTTTGTAATGTTGATATGTGCTTTGTCATTAATGTTGATATGTGAAACTTGTCATTAATGTTTGATTAAACTGTGTATTAATTTAATGTAACTTTGTCATTAATGTTTGATATTGAAACTGTTGTTATTGATATGTGAAGCTGTTTATTAATGTTTGATATTGTTGTATTAATGTATTTGAAACTGTTGTCATGTAATGTTTGATATGTGAAACTGTTGTCATGTAATGTGTGATATGTGAAACTGTTGTCATGTAATGTTTGATATGTGAAGCTGTTGTCATGTAATGTTTGATATGTGAAACTGTTGTCATGTAATGTTTGATATGTGAAGCTGTTGTCATGTAATGTTTGATATGTGAAACTGTTGTCATGTAATGTTTGATATGTGAAGCTGTTGTCATGTAATGTTTGATATGTGAAACTGTTGTCATGTAATGTGTGATATGTGAAACTGTTGTCATGTAATGTTTGATATGTGAAACTGTTGTCATGTAATGTGTGATATGTGAAACTGTTGTCATGTAATGTTTGATATGTGAAGCTGTTGTCATGTAATGTTTGATATGTGAAACTGTTGTCATGTAATGTTTGATATGTGAAGCTGTTGTCATGTAATGTTTGATATGTGAAGCTGTTGTCATGTAATGTGAGATATGTGAAGCTGTTGTCACGTAATGTGTGATATGTGGAGCTGTTGTCATGTAATGTTTGATATGTGAAGCTGTTGTCATGTAATGTTTGATATGTGAAGCTGTTGTCATGTAATGTTTGATATGTGAAGCTGTTGTCATGTAATGTTGATATGTGAGCTGTTGTCATGTAATGTTTGATATGTGAAGCTGTTGTCATGTAATGTGTGATATGTGAGGCTGTTGTCATGTAATGTGTGATATGTGAGGCTGTTGTCATGTAATGTTTGATATGTGAAACTGTTGTCATGTAATGTTTGATATGTGAAGCTGTTGTCGTGTAATGTTTGATATGTGAGGCTGTTGTCATGTAATGTGTGATATGTGAAGCTGTTGTCATGTAATGTGAGATATGTGAAGCTGTTGTCATGTAATGTGGATATGTGAAGGCTGTTGTCATGTAATGTTGATATGTAAGACTGTTGTCATGTAATTGAGATATGTAGACTGTTGTCATGTAATGTGAGATATGTGAACTGTTGTCATGTAATGTGTGATATGTGACTGTTGTCATGTAATGTTTGATATGTAACTGTTGTCATGTAATGTGTGATATGTGAGTCTGTTGTCATGTAATGTGTGATATGTCAGACTGTTGTCATGTAATGTGTGATATGTCAGACTGTTGTCATGTAATGTGTGATATGTGAAGCTGTTGTCATGTAATGTGTGATATGTGAGACTGTTGTCATGTAATGTGAGATCATGATGAGACTGTTGTCATGTAATGTATGATATGTGAAGCTGTTGTCATGTAATGTTGATATGTGAGTGTTGTCATGTAATGTGAGATATGTGAGGCTGTTGTCATGTAATGTGTGATATGTGATACTGTTGTCATGTAATGTGTGATATGTGAGGCTGTTGTCATGTAATGTCTGATTTGTAAGGCTGTGTCATGTAATGTGATGTGTGGCTGTTGTCATTAAGTGTGCATTGTGAGCTGTTGTCATGTAATGGGGTGATATGGAGGCTGTTGTCATGTAAGTGATATATGTCGTGATTTTGCTAACAGGATAGGATGTTAACATTTTGATGATTCAATATGTTACATTACAAGATGGCATATGACTTGTTTTCCAAACATGGTACCAGTGGACCCAGTCCCATGAACTCACAGGGGCTCATTAATGAAATATTATGATCGGATATTTCAGAGAAAATACATTTAATATATTTTCTCGTAGAACCTGACTCAGATTGGTTGTGCATGGATCGTAACTTGGTTCATCCCGAACACTAATCTGATAACAGTGGCTTCACACGAATTGAACGACTATGGCTTTAAATTACAAAAACGTGGTAAACTAGTTCTGCTGCGAAATCAGGCGAAGATCGAGTCTAATTGTTCAAACAAATGAAGATCGTTTGAAGTTTGAATTTGACATTTTACTTTTAACAAAGATAATTCATGCATGTCCATTTTCTTATATAGAAACTTTTGGGAATCCGCTGTTGCAAAATGTATTTAAAAGTAGGTCTACTGTAATGCAAAGTTTAGGAATCGCTGTTGCAAAATGTATTTAAAAGTAGGTCTGCTGTAATGCAAAGTTTAGGAACCGCTGTTGTGAAATCTTTCATCATATCTTCACTGCCTGTTATCAATGAACCACAATATTCATAACTGTCCTCCAACTTCTCTCTATTGATAAAAATGTATTCTGACTTTATTATTTTCTCAGATATCATAATTACTTTTGTGTATATGTTTGTCCCATTGAGATATCAATTTGGTTTCTGATCATTTCTCTTGAACACTCTCTCTTCAAGTATCATTTTCTGAATTGCATGCTATGTGTGTGTGTGATGTTGAAATTTGTGCTGTGTCCTCAATGTTTGTAAATTAATCTATTTTTTCTTCTTCCAATACAAATTTTCAAAGGTTTTTTTTTTTCATCGTTTAATCTTACATTATCTTCCCTTTTCTTCCGCATAGAAGAACATCAAACATAGTTCCATCAAACATGGCGCCATCAAACATATTTCCATCAAACATAGCGCCATCAGACAATAGTTCCATCAAACATAGCGCCATCAGACAATAGTTCCATCAAACATAGCGCCATCAGACAATAGTTTCATCAAACATAGCGCCATCAGACAATAGTTCCATCAAACATAGTTCCATCACACATAGCGCCATCAAACATAGTTCCATCAAACATAGTTCCATCAAACAATATTTCCATCATAGTTCCATTAAACAATATTTCCATTAAACATAGTTCCATCATTCCATCAACAAATATTTCATCAAACATAGTTCCATCAAACAATATTTTCATTAAAGATCATAGTTCAATCAAAAATAGTTCCATTGAAGATCATAGTTCAATCAAAAATAGTTCCATCAAACATAGTTCTATCAAGCAATAGCTCCATTAAACATAGTTCCATCAAACAATAGTTCCATCAAACAATAGTTCCATCAATCAATAGTTTCATCAAACAATAGTTCCATCAAACAATAGTTCCATCAAACATAGTTCCATCAAACATAATTCCATCAAACATAGTTCCATTAAAGATCATAGTTCAATCAAAAATAGTTCCATCAAACATAGTTCTATCAAGCAATAGCTCCATTAAACATAGTTCCATCAAACAATAGTTCCATCAATCATAGCTCCATCAAACATAGCTCCATTAAAGATCATAGTTCAGTCAAAAATAGTTCTATCAAGCAATAGCTCCATTAAACATAGTTCCATCAAACAATAGTTCCATCAATCATAACTCCATCAAACATAGCTCCATTAAAGATCATAGTTCAGTAAAAATTGTTCCATCAAACAATATTTCTATCAAACATAGTTCTATCAAAATAATACTTCCATCAAACTTAGCTCTATCTCTGTGTCTAAGTCATTACGCCTTTGCCTTGTGTTACAAAGGTTGTGAGATCAAATCCATCCCACGCCGTTCTGTTCACGAGTATATTTATCCCAGAGACCCCAAGGATTGTTGCCGGAGCTACGGAGTTCACGCTTTTGTGCAATACTCTCAGCAAGTGTCATTTCCTTTCTGTAGAGAGGGACTGGGCCATTTGCACTGATAAAACCCGGTGCAATGAAGACAATCCTTTGGCTTTAGACATTTTAAGAGTTCCATCAAACATTTTCCAATCAAACATTTCCAATCACACATTTTCCATCAGACATTTTCCCAATATTGTAAGTACAATTTTGTTATCGGAATCAGTTTTCAGTTCAGAAATATACAGGGTGTTCAAGATAAAAGCAGCCTCGTCGTTAAGGGAGCATCGTCGTCAAGGGAGCTAATCGGGCATTTGTTTATGAAAATGCGAAGTTTCAGTTATGACGTAACATAGGTCAAGGTTGTGTGGCAGTGTGATTTGTAGTGCGGAAATGGGCGATGAACAAATGTGACGTAGTACGAGCTAGTCAGAACCGGTTTAAATAGTAGACACAACGCAATAAGTAACTGGCAACTTTTGGTTTGTCACTCTGGCAGCTTTTATCTTGAACGAACTGCAAACTAGGTTTCTCAATCAATATGTTTTCTTTTGATATGTTCGATTAGGTATCAAAATATTGACAAGCACATGCGATGTGATTCTGCTATCTGCATTCAGTTAATTGTAATAGTTTTCTTTCTCTCTATTATTTTCATTTTTCTCTAATCCAATATTGCCCTTACAGCGTCAGGATAAGAAAAGTGGCTTCTAAAAGGTTTTTGTGTGGGCTTTATATATGATGTGTTTTTCACTACTTTTTGTTTGATTGATAGCACCATCATCATTGCATTTCGGTGACACACATGTGTGTTCGGGTCACTTTTACACAAAAAGATCTCAGTGACAGTGCACGAACTCCGTAGCACCGGTGAGGGTCCGATGTAAGTTAGAATATCGTGAAAATTATTTGTAGGTATGTTATATTTGTTAATCTTTCTAATGAATTCCGATATGGCTCCAGCTTTCCAGTCTGCTCTTCTCGATTTTGAACTTCTAAGGGTTATTTTTTTATGCTCAAAATGAACACGGAACGTATGTTTTATCTCCATCTCCGACAGGACTAGGAACTCGATCTCACCTACACGGAGATCAGGGATCTCTGGGGAAAATACACATGCTATTTCTGGCGTCTAAGTTTTGTGTGTGTGACCTCTTGCCTTGTATCCGCTGTTTCTTCTTCTTCTTACGCTCTATATCGATCACTTGTCCAAACACGCTTTGTGATTTGTGTGTGATCTGAGCCTTAGAGCTATTTAAGTTGTGCCAGTTATGCGCCTACAAGTAGCCAGTACATCAATTTCTACGACGTTTTTAATTGACTAGATAGCTTCCTAGTCCCATATCTGAGTCGCCTCTAAGACATGCCTTGTAGATGGCAGTGTTACTAGTCCCATATCTTAGTCGCCTCTAAGACATGCCTTGTAGATGGCAGTGTTACTAGTCCCATATCTTAATCGCCTCTAAGACATGCCTTGTAGATGGCAGTGTTACTAGTCCCATATCTTAGTCGCCTCTAAGACATGCCTTGTAGATGGCAGTGTTACTAGTCCCATATCTTAGTCGCCTCTAAGACATGCCTTGTAGATGGCAGTGTTACTAGTCCCATATCTTAGTCGCCTCTAAGACATGCCTTGTAGATGGCAGTGTTACTAGTCCCATATCTTAATCGCCTCTAAGACATGCCTTGTAGATGGCAGTGTTACTAGTCCCATATCTTAGTCGCCTCTAAGACATGCCTTGTAGATGGCAGTGTTACTAGTCCCATATCTTAGTCGCCTCTAAGACATGCCTTGTAGATGGCAGTGTTACTAGTCCCATATCTTAGTCGCCTCTAAGACATGCCTTGTAGATGGCAGTGTTACTAGTCCCATATCTTAGTCGCCTCTAAGACATGCCTTGTAGATGGCAGTGTTACTAGTCCCATATCTTAGTCGCCTCTAAGACATGCCCTGTAGATGGCAGTGTTACTAGTCCCATATCTTAATCGCCTCTAAGACATGCCTTGTAGATGGCAGTGTTACTAGTCCCATATCTTAGTCACCTCTAAGACATGCCTTGTAGATGGCAGTGTTACTAGTCCCATATCTTAGTCGCCTCTAAGACATGCCTTGTAGATGGCAGTGTTACTAGTCCCATATCTTAGTCGCCTCTAAGACATGCCTTGTAGATGGCAGTGTTACTAGTCCCATATCTTAGTCGCATCTAAGACATGCCTTGTAGATGGCAGTGTTACTAGTCCCATATCTTAGTCGCCTCTAAGACATGCCTTGTAGATGGCAGTGTTACTAGTCCCATATCTTAGTCGCCTCTAAGACATGCCTTGTAGATGGCAGTGTTACTAGTCCATATCTTAGTCGCCTCTAAGACATGCCTTGTAGATGGCAGTGTTACTAGTCCCATATCTTAGTCGCATCTAAGACATGCCTTGTAGATGGCAGTGTTACTAGTCCCATATCTTAGTCGCCTCTAAGACATGCCTTGTAGATGGCAGTGTTACTAGTCCCATATCTTAGTCGCCTCTAAGACATGCTTTGTAGATGGCAGTGTTACTAGTCCCATATCTTAGTCGCCACTAAGACATGCCTTGTAGATGGCAGTGTTACTAGTCCCATATCTTAGTCGCATCTAAGACTGCCTTGTAGATGGCAGTGTTACTAGTCCCATATCTTAGTCGCCTCTATGACATGCCTTGTAGATGGCAGTGTTACTAGTCCCATATCTTAGTCGCCTCTAAGACATGCCTTGTAGATGGCAGTGTTACTAGTCCCATATCTTAGTCGCATCTAAGACATGCCTTGTAGATGGCAGTGTTACTAGTCCCATATCTTAGTCGCCTCAAGACATGCCTTGAGATGGCAGTGTTACTAGTCCCATATCTTAGTCGCCTCTAAGACATGCCTTGTAGATGGCAGTGTTACTCGTCCCATATCTTAGTCGCCTCTAAGACATGCCTTGTAGATGGCAGTGTTACTAGTCCCATATCTTAGTCGCCTCTAAGACATGCCTTGTAGATGGCAGTGTTACTAGTCCCATATCTTAGTCGCCTCTAAGACATGCCTTGTAGATGGCAGTGTTACTAGTCCCATATCTTAGTCGCATCTAAGACATGCCTTGTAGATGGCAGTGTTACTAGTCCCATATCTTAGTCGCCTCTAAGACATGCCTTGTAGATGGCAGTGTTACTAGTCCCATATCTTAGTCGCATCTAAGACATGCCTTGTAGATGGCAGTGTTACTAGTCCCATATCTTAGTCGCCTCTAAGACATGCCTTGTAGATGGCAGTGTTACTAGTCCCATATCTTAGTCGCCTCTAAGACATGCCTTGTAGATGGCAGTGTTACTAGTCCCATATTTTAGTCCGCATCTAAGACATGCCTTGTAGATGGCAGTGTTACTAGTCCCATATCTTAGTCGCCTCTAAGACATGCCTTGTAGATGGCAGTGTTACTAGTCCCATATCTTAGTCGCCTCTAAGACATGCCTTGTAGATGGCAGTGTTACTAGTCCCATATCTTAGTCGCCTCTAAGACATGCCTTGTAGATGGCAGTGTTACTAGTCCCATATCTTAGTCGCCTCTAAGACATGCCTTGAGATGCAGTGTTACTGTCCCATATCTTAGTCGCCTCTAAGACATGCCTTGTAGATGGCAGTGTTACTAGTCCCATATCTTAGTCGCATCTAAGACATGCCTTGTAGATGGCAGTGTTACTAGTCCCATATCTTGTCGCCTCTAAGACATGCCTTGTAGATGGCAGTGTTACTAGTCCCATATCTTAGTCACCTCTAAGACATGCCTTGTAGATGGCAGTGTTACTAGTCCCATATCTTAGTCGCATCTAAGACATGCCTTGTAGATGGCAGTGTTACTAGTCCCATATCTTAGTCGCCTCTAAGACATGCCTTGTAGATGGCAGTGTTACTAGTCCCATATCTTAGTCGCCTCTAAGACATGCCTTGTAGATGACAGTGTTACTAGTCCCATATCTTAGTCGCCTCTAAGACATGCCTTGTAGATGGCAGTGTTACTAGTCCCATATCTTAGTCGCCTCTAAGACATGCCTTGTAGATGGCAGTGTTACTAGTCCCATATCTTAGTCGCCTCTAAGACATGCCTTGTGATGCAGTGTTACTAGTCCCATATCTTAGTCGCATCTAAGACATGCCTTGTAGATGGCAGTGTTACTAGTCCCATATCTTAGTCGCATCTAAGACATGCCTTGTAGATGGCAGTGTTACTAGTCCATATCTTAGTCGCCTCTAAGACATGCCTTGTAGATGGCAGTGTTACTAGTCCCATATCTTAGTCGCCTCTAAGACATACCTTGTAGATGGCAGTGTTACTAGTCCCATATCTTAGTCGCCTCTAAGACATTCCTTGTAGATGGAGTGTTACTAGTCCCATATCTTAGTCGCCTCTAAGACATGCCTTGTAGATGGCAGTGTTACTAGTCCCATATCTTAGTCGCATCTAAGACATGCCTTGTAGATGGCAGTGTTACTAGTCCCATATCTTAGTCGGCTCTAAGACATGCCTTGTAGATGGCAGTGTTACTAGTCCCATATCTTAGTCGCCTCTAAGACATTCCTTGTAGATGGAGTGTTACTAGTCCCATATCTTAGTCGCCTCTAAGACATGCCTTGTAGATGGCAGTGTTACTAGTCCCATATCTTAGTCGCCTCTAAGACATGCCTTGTAGATGGCAGTGTTACTAGTCCCATATCTTAGTCGCCTCTAAGACATGCCTTGTAGATGGCAGTGTTACTAGTCCCATATCTTAGTCGCCTCTAAGACATGCCTTGTAGATGGCAGTGTTACTAGTCCCATATCTTAGTCGCCTCTAAGACATGCCTTGTAGATGGCAGTGTTACTAGTCCCATATCTTAGTCGCCTCTAAGACATGCCTTGTAGATGGCAGTGTTACTAGTCCATATCTTAGTCGCCTCTAAGACATGCCTTGTAGATGGCAGTGTTACTAGTCCCATATCTTAGTCGCCTCTAAGACATGCCTTGTAGATGGCAGTGTTACTAGTCCCATATCTTAGTCGCCTCTAAGACATGCCTTGTAGATGGCAGTGTTACTAGTCCCATATCTTAGTCGGCTCTAAGACATGCCTTGTAGATGGCAGTGTTACTAGTCCCATATCTTAGTCGCATCTAAGACATGCCTTGTAGATGGCAGTGTTACTAGTCCCATATCTTAGTCGCCTCTAAGACATCCCTTGTAGATGGCAGTGTTACTAGTCCCATATCTTAGTCGCATCTAAGACATGCCTTGTAGATGGCAGTGTTACTAGTCCATATCTTAGTCGCCTCTAAGACATGCCTTGTAGATGGCAGTGTTACTAGTCCCATATCTTAGTCGCCTCTAAGACATGCCTTGTAGATGGCAGTGTTACTAGTCCCATATCTTAGTCGCCTCTAAGACATGCCTTGTAGATGGCAGTGTTACTAGTCCCATATCTTAGTCGCCTCTAAGACATGCCTTGTAGATGGCAGTGTTACTAGTCCCATATCTTAGTCGCCTCTAAGACATGCCTTGTAGATGGCAGTGTTACTAGTCCCATATCTTAGTCGCCTCTAAGACATGCCTTGTAGATGGCAGTGTTACTAGTCTTTGCTCCCCTTGAGATCCCCGCCAACACAAGGGAGAAATTACACATTTAGGACACATCAAACGACAAGAGTGCATAGACAAGATAGTTCTGGAGAATGGTGCCGGGAAGAAGAATGAGCGGAAGACCTAGAAGACGATAGATGCAGGATTTCACCATCTATACCAACTCACTGTTATCAATGTTAAACATGGTCTCTAACTAAATCCCAAGAAAGAAAGATCACAACATGTCAACTGTTTAAGAATAGTCGTCAATGTTACAAGAAGGCGGGATAGATTGAAAAATGAGGAATATATTACTAGGAGATCCTTCGTAAATCACAGACAGAGAAGAGAATAAATAAATCTTTCCAGAAGAAACTCAATTTGAAAGAGAACTGTATGATGCTGTAAACTAGAATGACAAAAAAAGAATGTAGTAATTTTGAAACATAAAATAAAATATGGACGAGTTGAAGAAGGCAGAAATAGAAAGAAGCAATCCAGTAAAGCGCCCGAGTGGTTATCGGGTTAAAATTAGGGTGTAAGATCAGAACCACTGTTACTTGCCACGCGTGTCATAAGATGAGACTAGAAGGTTGAGAGTGGTGATAGCTACCCAACCACCTAAAGAACACTAGATAGTTACAGAAACCACCTAAAGAACACTAGATAACTACAGAAACCACCTAAAGAACACTAGATAGATACAGAAACCACATCCAAGAAAATATTAAAAGAATTGAACATAACAGCAACGGAGGTCTGTGACAAATTGAGAAATTCCGAGAAAATATTAGATGAACATGACAGCAACGGAATGTCTGTGATAAATTGAGAAATTCCGAGAAAATATTAGATGAACATGACAGCAACGGAATGTCTGTGATAAATTGAGAAATTCCGAGAAAATATTAGATGAACATGACAGCAACGGAATGTCTGTGATAAATTGAGAAATTCCGAGAAAATATTAGATGAACATGACAGCAACGGAATGTCTGTGATAAATTGAGAAATTTCGAGAAAATATTAGAGTGCAAAGTTTTATACCACTGCAATGTATTGAACGATGCCCACATTGACATATTGACTGTCAAATTCAGGACCAAGGAATGATTGTTCTGTTAAAAAGTAAATAGAGAGTTGGAAAACGGTATCAATCATTTTGAATCAATATTCTGAAATAGCAAAATATTGGACGAAAAACAAACTGTGAAGAATACGATTTACATTTCTATGTTATAGTCTGTCCATTAATTCGTGAGCACGTTTGAAATTGATTTTCTCGAAAACTACCTGTTGGATCTCAGTGATTTTTGCAAGCAGCCTTAGAATATCCATGACGCTAGAAAATATTTTTTCAAAGAAAATTTGATGTAGTTTGAAATATGTCTTCTTCAGGTTATATTAAAATCAACCTCACCGGATTTTACACAATAGTAACAGATCTACGGTACACAGACGCCTTGTTCTAAAAATACATTATGGTAACATAGAAATATCGTGAGTATACAACAATTTCACGAAATCCCGTGCACCGAACCCAGTCGACTTTGAACGCGGAAAGCATATGACGTTATAATTGGGATACCGTTGTATATTTATAGGCGTATCTCGCTATTTGTATGAAGCTATTGTATCATATTTGTTGGCTTATCAAAACTGACATTGATATCACATTCATATGAGTCTGAAGTGCACATTTATAACAATGCAGAAGGTTACAGTTTTACTATACCAACACTTCCGTAAGGAATCTAAGAGAGGTCATCTATATTGCGATATTCATAACCCTGAGAAACAGCGCAACTGGCGCTTGGTCTGAAAGAGAATCCTTTTCCCGATGGATTAAACAGGACACAAAGTGCACTAACGTCAAGCAAGGACGGAAAAAGAACAATTGACGACTTTGACATAGATGTCATAAGACGGAGCTCTTGAAAATGTTTGCGACAAATCAACTTGTTACTCTCGGGAAACTGAAATTAAAACTGCAATCAGATTGCAGCATAGACATTTCTAAAAGTACTCTATGAAAAATTGTAAGAGCCGCCGCTTCACCTTCAGAAAACTATAGGCGGCAGGAATATTATTTGTGAAAAGCCACATTTAATTGCTGCTCGAAGTAAATACCTGAGGCAGATCCGTGAGCGCGGAGGCAAGGCTATGATATTGTATATTTGGACGAATCCTGGGTCAATGCTCACCACACCAATGCAAAAGAATGGCAATCAGTAGACGGTGAACAGAAAGAAAAATACCAAGCAGCAAAGGCCAGCGTATTATACTAACACATGCAGGAAGCAGTGAAGAAGGTCTTGTCCATGACGCTGGACTTATTTTCCAATTAAAAAGTACCGACGATAGGGACTACCACACAGAAATGAATGGACATATTTTCAGGCACTGGATGGAGAAAGATCTACTTCCAATTCTAAACAGACCATCATGCTTGGTAATGGATAATGCATCCTATCACAACGCAGTATCAGCGGAAGACAAAGTACCAACTGCATCAAATACAAAAGATCAAATTAGGACTTGGCTTGCTAAGGAAAATGTCAGCTTCGATGATACATATTTGAAACCGAGTTGTTGCACCTGGTGAGGATGACAAATAAGACAAAGGTGTTTCATATTGACAAAATCATTGTGGAATACGGCCACACGTCTTTTCGACTACCTCCATATCATGCTCACCTCAATCCGATAGAGCTTGTCTGGGCTAAAGTAAAAGGGCAAGTTGCCGAACAGAACAGGACGTTTAAAATGTGTGATGTTGAAGTTCTGACACGTGAGTCCCTCTCAATGATAGACATGCAGTTCTGGAAGAAGTGCGTTGAACATGTGCTCCGAGAGGAAGACGAGTACTGGCACCGAGATGGATTACAATTTGTCCAGCCAGTAACAATTATCAACCTCATGGAATCGTCAGATTCGGGATGATACAAATCATATTTTGATTACAGACTGAGAAATAGCAACGTATACATTTCCATATCCAAATGCGTCTACCATCATACAATTTGTGGTGAAGTTAAGACACCCTGGGGTCTAATGGTGACCGAAGAGGAGGACTAACTGTTGCATATTGTATCCAAGTTCACGATTGCACATAAAGGGCAACACACTTAATTACTTGACCTATCAAGTTAATATGGAGATACACCTATGAATAGAATTGACATGGACAAATTCTAGGGATACTGTAAAATCTAAAATTTGAGCCCCCGTATTTGCAATTGTCATAAAGATCAAAGGAATTCGCCGATGTGCAAAATCCGTAGCATCTATGGACTACTGGTTAGCTTTATTTTAGCGTCATGGATATTCTAAGGCTGCATGCAAAAAATCACTGAGATCCAACAGGTAGTTTTCGAGAAAATCAATTTCAAACGTGCTCACGAATTAATGGACAGACTATAGTGTTTTCTCAAGAGCTGACTTGTACTTTCTCATAATTTGAAATTGTATTGTGTTTTCTCGAGCTGACATGCACTTTCTCATAATTTGAAATTGTATTAGTGTTTTCTCGAGAGCTGACATGCACTTTCTCATAATTTGAAATTGTATTAGTGGTTGAAGAAAGCTAGATTCTTCTGCATCAATTTACCAGTTATGTTATACGATCGACGTCATGACACATTGGACATTCCCATTCGTTCTCTGTCCTCCGCTGCAGCAGCAATCCGAAAGTCCATTTACTCAACATACCCATGAGAAATTGATTAGTGTACCTTCTCTCTCTACCACGAAGACAACACTGTCTGGTATGTCTAAACTTAACTCTTAATTCACGCAATCGTTCCACTGTCTCAGACTCGCCCCAGTGTTTACCATTGAAATTTACCAGTATTTGTACATAATATTTCCCAGTGTTTGTGTATATTATTTCACTGTGTTTGTACGTGATATTTTCTTCTGTACAAACTCGTTTATCACATCAACTCATTAATTTTAATGAGCGCCACCGTATGCGCCGTTTATCTGCCCGTGTGACCATGTGTCGCAGACTGCGTCTTGATGTATTTCGTGGTTTAAAAATCTGATAATTTACCTAAGCGTATTTTGATCACTACCAAATTCTAATTTATTTTGTAGTTATCTTCCCCTTCTCACTCTATCTACCTCTAGCTAGCGAATTAATTTGTATAAAAACATGTTGTAACCAAATTAATTTGTATGAAAACCATTGTAACCGAATAATCTGTATAAAGGATTGTGACCGAATTAATGTGTATATACGTTTCACTCTCCACGTGTACGTGAAAATAGATTTTCAGTTTTCGTATTTTCTAACTCATTTGATTGAACGAATTATTAATGGATTGATGGATTCACTGGATCATCATCATTGCATTTTGGTACAAGAGGCAAGCGTAGATATTGGGTCAAGTTGTCCAAGCGCAAATCCTAAAGTTGCGTTTTAGCGCCTAACGAAACTGCCTTCACTGAAACAACCGGGCATGTTACTGTTGTTCTTACAACTAACATCCCCGGAGACCCAGGCGGGTCATGTTTGGCGAGCGCAAAATCTAAGTTGCACTGATAGCGCCTAATGAAACGACTATCTACATTATTTGTACGAAGCACCAGTCTAGTGTTTCCGGGGACAGGAAAATGCAGAGAAGAAACTGCAACTTGCCAAGTGCCGACACTCGCCTCGAAAAGACTGAGAATATTCCTATTCCAGAATAAACTCAACGTGGTCAGGCCGACATTGTAAAGATTTAACAGGCTGTCCAACTCCGAACAATGACGTAGGTCGACACTTTTCACGGTGTGTTCCACGAGTAAGATGTCGTCCTAGGACAAGATTTTGTGCCCCAAAAACTGAAAATGTTCCTAATCCGGAACAACCACACATAGTCAGGAAGGGTGCACAGCTCTTTGGCGTAGATCATAAATGCCAAATATGCGGTGACAGATGATTGTAAAAGAGCAATTCTGGAGAGCTACCCAGCAAATAAAATGGTGGCAATACGTCGGATGTGCTGGCCTAGTCACCATAGGTGCATAACTTGGCACAACACACTCGATCTTTGGCTCAGATCACATACAAGCCATAACAGAGTGATTTTAAAAGTGGTCGAAAGAAGAAGAAGAAGAAGAACGTTCTATGCCACGAAAAGTGCTATATAATAAACTATCATCATCATCTGGTTCCGTGCCGGCTGGTGTAGGAGATCATGGATTTCCACAAATCTCTGTCTAGCTCCGTTTGCTATCAGCTCAGATGTTGACGCTCTTCCGTGCTATGAAGTCAAGCTATCAAAATGTTCGCTCTCTCTGTCTTCCTCTGTCTCGTCTACCCTCGATTTTATCTCTAGCCACAATATTTGCTAAGCCCTCCTCCCTCATTACATGTCCGAAAAACAATGAATGCCTCTTTCTTATATTGATGATAAGCCTTCTCTGTGTCTTGATCTCATTCAACACCTTCACATTAGTCATTTTATCAGTGCATGGGATTCTCATCATTCTTCTGTAAAACCACATCTCCGTGGATCTCAGAGAATTTTCGATCTGTATGTTCATTGTCCATGACTCGCATCCGTATATCAGTATTGGTTCTATATAGCACTGTATAACTCTCATTCTGATCTCAATTGATAATGACTTGTTGCTTATAATGTTTCTCATTTTCTGGAACGATGCTTTCGACTGCCCTATCCTGCTCTTTATTTCTGATCTTAACACACAACAACACAAGAAAAGATAAAGTCACCAACATTAACATAAGAAAGAAAATTGGATTAGAAGCTTGCTTTAATTACATTAAGAAATAAAGAATGAAGCGGTTCGACTACTTAATAAGATTGCATCTAAACTCCACAGAATACAGCGACTTCTAAAACAAGATATTAGGAAATAAGGTGAGAGAAAGACACCGAAAAAGATGGATAGATGACATAGCAGAATCCTGTCAAAATGTACAAATAATTATCACCTAAGCCACTAGAGCAACGCAAGACAAAAACATAAAATTACAACACAGAGCAACAACTCGTTAACAAAAGCGAACACTTATGCATTACGCTAATCGCCCTACAATACTGATACTACTACTGTTACTAATACTAATATTATTGCAACTACTACTACTAATGGTACTACTACTAATATTACTGCTACTACTACTACTATTAATACTATTACTAGTACAACTACTACTAATGATACTACTAATGATACTACTACTACTAATAATAATAATAATACTACCACTAATACTACTACTACAGCTGCTACTACTACTAATATTACTGCTACCCTTACTACTACTACTACTATCATGCCAACAGCACCATTACTATTACCACAGGTACCACCACTACTAATGCTTCCACTAATACTACTATTGCTATCATCACTGCTACTATCATTTCAGCAGCACCACCACTACTACGTCATCATTACCACTACTACTATTACTTCCACTAGTACCCTTAGTACAACTACTACTGCTATATTCTTACATATCAAGAATGTCTATCGAACGAAAGTGCTTACTGCTAGTACCATTCTTGGCACGATTCTCCTATAATTGATATTTGTAGTGTACCTGAAACACTGCCTCTCTCACAAGAGTTCGTGTTAATTATAGAGTTGATGTGCTGACTTCAAAGATATACATTTCACTGTTGGAGACAGCAGGCTCGTCATTAGGGTCAGTGAGGTCGGGAACATAACGGGAAACGGGTATTTATTAATCTATAAATCCTTTGTTCATAATTATTACTTCAATGTGATACTGATTAGCTTTGAACGTTGATAAATGGAGATATTCATACCCACGTAAACGATGGAGAGATGGCATAGCAGAATCATGTCAAGAAGCAAAACTATCACCCAAACCACTAGAGCAGCGCAAGACAAAAACAGAAAAACTACAACCCTAAACAACAACCCAGTAACAGTGTGACAACAGAAGAAGACAAATAATTGAAGACGGGTAAGGAATTCTAAAATATAAGTCAACGCATGTAAATTTTTCTTTCTTTCTTTCCAAGTGGAAGCATTGCTTAAATTTAAATCAAATTAAGTTAAACAACAACATTGGAATGAACACTTGTCACCAGCATCAATAAAGAATTGTGGGCAGGAGTCTGCCTTCTTGCTGTCTAACTTTAGACAGATCAATGTTAAATAGAGATATATGGGAGAATATATTAACAGTTGACGAGAAGAATCCTAGATAGCGGGTTGTAGCTACTCAACGAAATTAAATGTCGAACAATCTGTGGTTTAATCTGACGCAAGAAAACGCTGACTGATTACTATCTGGCAACTTTCAATTTCATAACGGAAAACTAGCCAGAAGTCGCTGCTTTTAATCTTTTTCACGATTTATGTCTTTGATTTGATTGATTGAAAGACAATCATCATCACACTTTGGGAAAAATCAGTTGACACCGATATCTACCTTACATAGAAATATCTCAGTGGCAGTGCGCGAATTCCGTAGCACCGACGAGGTTATACATATACACAGCCCTGATACTACTTGTATATAAACAGAGAAGTTTCAGGCTGAATCACTCGCTGACCAGATTGAGGGAGATGGTTGTCAATATGTAAGTATCAGGACAAGAACGACATACCAAATATGCAAACAGATTGATTAACAGAGAAGTTTCAAGGCTGTGAATCCCACTCGCTGACCAGATTGAGGGAGATGGTTGTCAATATGTAAGTATCAGGACAAGAACGACATACCAAATATGCAAACAGATTGATTAATCAACATCGAACATAGTTGGACCGCTGGCCGCTGCTGGATTTGTTGGGGCGAAGATCGAAGCACTTATGGGTATGTGCGACTTGCTATGATGATAGTCCTCATATAACTGATGTTATTTATATATATATATAATAATAATAATAATAATCTCGTGTCGTCATAGGCTCTGATAACATCAGATGGCAGATGCGGATCAGAAATAATGAGCAGATAGGGGCAGGTAAAAGTAGCGTTCTAGAAAATGAAAAGCACTATATGCAACAAGTCATTGTCATTTGAAATCATAATGAGAGTTAAACAGTGCTACAAAGAACCAATACTGACATACGGATACGAGTCGTGGACAGTAAAGAAATAGAAAACTCTCTGAGGACCACAGAGATGTGGTTTCACAGAATAATGATGAGAATACCATGGACTGCTAAAATCACTAATATTGAGGTGTTGAATGAAGTCAAGACACAGAGATGTTGAATGAGGTCAAGACACAGAGATGTTGAATGAGGTCAAGACACAGAGGTGTTGAATGAGGTCAAGACACAGAGGTGTTGAATGAGGTCAAGACACAGAGGTGTTGAATGAAGTCAAGACACAGAGATGTTGAATGAGGTCAAGACACAGAGGTGTTGAATGAGGTCAAAACACAGAGGTGTTGAATGAGGTCAAGACACAGAGGTGTTGAATGAGGTCAAGACACAGAGATGTTGAATGAGGTCAAGACACAGACATGTTGAATGAGGTCAAGACACAGAGATGTTGAATGAGGTCAAGACACAGAGATGTTGAATGAGGTCAAGACAGAGAAACTTTTATAAATATAAGAAAGAGGCAGTCATCATTTTTGGGCATGTGATGAGGAGGGGAGGTTTAGAACACATTGTGACAGCCGGTAAAATTAAGGGTAGACGATACAGAGGAAAGAGGCGACAATTTTGGATAGCCTGGCATCATGGCACAGAAGTGCGTCAACATTTGAGATAATAGCGAACACCAGAGACAGAGATTTGTGGAGATCCATGAACGCCTACACCAGCCGGCACGGAACCTGATGATGATGATAGCTTATTATATGAAAATGAAAATCGTGGCATATCCCAAAGGACGTAGCCATCAACCACAGTAAACAAGTCGTTATTTTCTAGGCACCACTTATACGTTCAGTAGTTTGCCATTGCTTTCTGAACGGGTGGCGCCATCGTCCTTTGTTAAAATCAACGAAACAATTTGCAAGCAAACTGTCCGCAGCGTGATTCGAACTCAGAACGTCGGGGTTAATATTTCTGTTCTGTGAAAAAATTAAACGGGAACAACCTTGAGAAACTTGTAAATAAATATAGATATCTAGGGAGCATTTTTTCAGCACATGGAAGAATTACTAGTGAAATCTAACAAAGATACAAACAAGTAAATCAAATCATAGAACAAGTGGCATCCATTTTAAAATGCAAGCATGTCGTCAAGAGCATTGTTCAACACAATCTTTCTCCTAACATTATGATATTAGTGTCAAACCTGGATGCTGACATGAAACGATAGAAGGAAACTAAGCATGACAGAGATGAAGTGTTTACGCAGAATGCTGGGTGTAACAAGAATATATCGGGTGAGACATACTAAGCATGACAGAGATGAAGTGTTTACGTAGAATGCTGGGTGTAACAAGAAGATATCGGGTGAGACATACTAAGCATGACAGAGATGAAGTGTTTACGTAGAATGCTGGGTGTAACAAGAAGATATCGGGTGAGACATACTAAGCATGACAGAGATGAAGTGTTTACGTAGAATGCTGGGTGTAACAAGAAGATATCGGGTGAGACATACTAAGCATGACAGAGATGAAGCGTTTACGTAGAATGTTGGGTGTAACAAGAAGATATCGGGTGAGACATACTAAGATGACAGAGATGAAGGTTTCAGATAATGTTGGGTGTAACAAGAAGATATCGGGTGAGACATACTAAGCATGACAGAGATGAAGCGTTTACGTAGAATGCTGGGTGTAACAAGAAGATATCGGGTGAGACATACTAAGCATGACAGAGATGAAGCGTTTACGTAGAATGCTGGGTGTAACAAGAAGATATCGGTTGAGACATCAGGATAAAAGTGTGTACAACATCAGTAGTAAACTTCATTTAAGAAACTACAAATTAAATGGTTCGGATCCCATCACCTGACTACCAACAGACAGTGAACCTCAAAGAGCAATGTTGCTCCGATACAGTGGGTACAAAACGCTGTTTACACAACATTTGGACCTCAGAGATAACAGAGGCAACGAAAAACAATATTTATGAAGCGCACACAACGACCGTTCTAGAAATATCTTCTTATTCTGAAGCTGTGAGGTAAAATATGATCAGAAAAAATGAAAGAAGAAAGAGTACACATCAGAGAGCAATGCTAGTCTGATACTGTGGATACAAGGCAGTAGGTTGTCCACGCACAAAGGGGACCACAGAAATAACAGAGGCGGTAAAAGATACTATGTATCAAACACACACAAGAGTTCGTTGTACAAACTTCTATAGACGACGTCCACTCATTCCGAAACCTGCTCTTTAGATTTTGTGAAGGATCGACTGAGAGTCAGATACAACAACGGCCCCAGTAAATGGAGTGCCAGAGAGCCAATGGAGGGCAGCAGTAACGGCCTCAGCCTCGATCCTCATACTAGAAGTAGTTGTCCTGTAAACTCCACTTCGCTCTGTTAATCTTTTTGCGAAAAGCAACATCAGCTTTTAAAATTCGAAATAAAATATGGAACTGCAAGTTATATAGTTTTAAAACTGAATTACGAATATTCAATTCCAATGCTGTATCAATCCGAAAATGTCTAAAGATATAGAAAGTAAATTGAATGTATTTGAAAATAGATGTCTGGGGAAAATAATGAAAATAAAATGGGATGAATTCAGGAGACGTGATGAGATCAGGTAAATGTCTAGACTAGTGACAACTGTTATAAGAAGGAGAAAAGTCAGATATGCTGGACTACCTTTGAGAAGAAATGATCACAGAATACGTAAGTAGACATCAAAATTGGAGACAAATGGTTCAAGAAAGAGAGCTGACCCTAGGAAAACCCTGAGACAAACTTTAATGAGAGAGGTATATCGGACTCAGTTCCATGGAAGAGAGTGATCGAGTTGCTCAGGGCAGAGCGGTAGGGATAAATTACTTGCAGACTCTATGTAACGAATAACGGTAAGAGATAAATATATAAATATAATCCATTGACCAATAAACAGCCCCACCTTCTTTTCTTTTTTGTTGTTTCATATGATCTGTTATAACACAAAATTAACATTGCGTCAGAAGATTCAAATATATCGAGCCTGTGCAATTATCTTCTTACTATATGGCTCAGAAACATGGACAACCCTACTTAAGAAACGAGAAGAGACTTAACATCTATCACCTTCAATGTCTCCGCAAGATTATGAACATCAGGTGGCACGACTAGATTTCCAACTCTGAAGCACGGCAACGTGCAAACTTGGCTTCCATCATGGACATGCTCAGCAGTAGAAGACTAAGATGGCTAAGGCATGTGAGAAGAATGGACAATAGCCACATACCAAAACAAATGTTGTTCTAAGAACTTTCGGAAGGGAAGAGACACCAAAACGAACCACTACTAAGAACTGAGGATGTTTAAAGGGTTTAATTTTTTTATCGTTTCCAACAAATGGGAATAACTAGCTAATGGTAGAGTTGGGTGGAAAGCGACATTCCGCAAGGGCGCAGAGTTTTTTTGGAAAGAGACTTAGTAATGAGCTGAAAGGCAAGAGAGACAACGCAAACTCAAGTTCTCACAGTAAAACACTTGCAATTGAACGTCTGTAGAGACGAAAAGAGCATTATATATATATATATATATCATTGGAAGAAATGGTAGATGGGAAGAAAGTTTTCATAATATCATTAGAAGAACCGCTCTAGTGAGAACGTGGCTGGAAAATTCTTCATAATATCATTAGAAGAACCTCTCTAGTGAGAACGTGGCTGGAAAATTCTTCATAATATCATTAGAAGAACCGCTCTAGTGAGAACGTGGCTGGAAAATTCTTCATAATATCATTAGAAGAACCGCTCTAGTGAGAACGTGGCTGGAAAATTCTTCATAATATCATTAGAAGAACCGCTCTAGTGAGAACGTGGCTGGAAAATTCTTCATAATATCATTAGAAGACTCTATGAGACTGGCGGAAATTCTTCAATATATGAAAAACTCTAGTGAATGGCTGGAAAATTCTTCATAATATCATTAGAAGAACCGCTCTAGTGAGAACGTGGCTGGAAAATTCTTCATAATATCATTAGAAGAACCGCTCTAGTGAGAACGTGGCTGGAAAATTCTTACGTTCTAGGCCAGTGCTGGCAAAATATTCTCAGTGCACACACTGTGATTGGTTGGGCTTCAGAAAGCCACTATCCTTTACTTGGGCATATAAATTACAAGTACCTCTAAAGTCAGGGTAAATATCGCTTAATGACTAAGGGCTTTTGTGCTAAAGAAAACAAGTCATCACGCAAAATTTGGTTACATGTGTTATATTAAGACGCAATGACTACACCTAAAGTCATAGAAGGCAAACTACACACACACACAAAAAGAAGTTAGAAGACATAAGAAATATACAGAAAATACCAGCAGTAAAATTGGAAAAATAAATGGAATAAAGAGGAATGCATGCATAAAATGGAAAGGATTAGTAAGAGGATGTCTGCAGAAGACTTTGTTTCTGTCGAAGCTAATTCCTTGAATGTTTCCGTATCGTTTCAAGTTTGACGTTAACATAATCGATTCCTAGATTGGGTCTGTGTCGTTTGACATTTGATGTCCATTAAATCGATACATGAACTTTGATGTTAAAAATGCAAGGAAAATAGAGGCTTCTTGTATTGACATTTTGAACTTTGAAACATGAAGTTCAACGTCCAGTAATCCGTTAGTTTTCAAACAGGATCAGGAACTGAGGGTATACCGTCTCCGCAACAACAAATAAGCCTTACTCTCATGGGTCTCTGTGGCGTAGAAATTAGGAGCTCGTCTCTAGTGCCAAAGGTACCAGACTCGCTCCCTCCTGAAGCCATCTGAACCTTCTTCAGTGATCCCTGATCTCAGTGTAGGTGAGATCCAGTTCCTAGTCCTGTCGGAGACGGACGATAAAACGTGTTCAATTTGAGCACGTAAAAGAGCCCTAGGTAGTTCAAAATCGAGAGCAGCAAGCTGAAAAGACACTGCCCGAGAAAATTCATAAGAAACGATAAAAATGAAAATTTCTAAAAAAATATCTTCACCATCTTAAAAATTACAACGAGAACCCTCGCTGGTGCTACGGAGTTCGTGCACTGCCGCTGAGATCATCCTGTGTAAGAAAGAGATAGGAACACACATGATTACTCACCGAAGTGCAATGATGATGCTTCTATCATTAATTAATCAATCAACTCCTTATTCTCATCTTGCAATAAACTAGAAGCTTCTATGAATCCTGTGTAAGAAAGAGATAGGAACACACATGATTACTCACCGAAGTGCAATGATGATGCTTCTATCATTAATTAATCAATCAACTCCTTATTCTCATCTTGCAATAAACTAGAAGCTTCTATGAATCCTTAGTAAGAAAGAGATGAGAACACACATGATTACTCACCGAAGTGAATGATGATTCTATCATTAATTAATCAATCAACTCCTTATTCTCATCTTGCAATAAACTAGAAGCTTCTATGAATCCTGTGTAAGAAAGAGATAGGAACAACATAGGTTACTCACCGAAGTGAATGATGAATTCTTCATTAATTAATCAATCAACTTTTAAAATTCTCATCTTGCAATAAACTAAGAACTTCTAAAAAATCCTTGTAAAGAAGAGATAGGAACACATGGTTACTCATCGAGTGCAAACTGATGATGCTTCTATCATTAATTAATCAATCAACTCCTTGATACTCATCTTGCAATAAACTAGAAGCTTCTATGAAATCCTGTGTAAGAAAGAGATAGGAACATGATTACTCAGAGTGCAATGATGATGCTTCTATCATTAAAATCAATCAATCCTTATTCTACATCTGCAATAAACTAGAAGCTTCTATAAATCCTGTGTAAGAAAAAGATAGAACACACATGATTACTCACGAAGGCAATGATGATCTTCTATCATTAATTAATCAATCAACTCCTTATTCTCATCTTGAATAAACTAAGACTATGAATCCTGTGTAAGAAAGATGATAGGAACACATGATTACTCAAAGAGTGCAATGATGATGCTTCTATCATTAATTAATCAATCAATTCCTTATTCTCATCTTGCAATAAACTAGAACTTTATGTAATCAGTGTAAAAGAGAGGAACTCATGATTACTCACCGAAGTGCAATGATCAGTTCTATCATTAATTAATCAATCAACTCTTATTCTCATCTTGCAATAAACTAGAAGCTTCTATGGTCCTGTGTAAGAAAGAGATGGAAACACATGATTACTCACCGAAGTCATGTGACCTTCTTCATTAATTAACCCAATCAATCCTTATTCTCATCTTGACAATAAACTCAGAGCTTCTAAAGAACCTGTGTAAAAGAGATAGAACAAACATGATTACTCACCGAGTGCAATGATGATGCTTCTATATAATTAATCAATCCACTCTTATTCTCATCTGCATAAACTAGAAGCTTCTATGAATCTGCTGTAAGAAAGAGATAGGAACACACATGATTACTCACCGAAGTGCAATGATGATGCTTCTATCATTAATTAATCAATCAACTCCTTATTCTCATCTTGCAATAAACTAGAAGCTTCTATGAATAGTTCATAGTTCATATGTACGGTTCCAACTTCACTGCAACGGGACACCCCATAACTGCTCCGTTCCTGTGCCAGCGAAAATCACACGAAATGCTAACAACTGTCTCATGTGAGAACTAATTCTAGAATGAAACAGCTGTACGCCACAAAAAGCAACCTGCACCGCATAAATGCATATGGCCGTCGTTAGAGTGTCAAGACAAAACTGTTCATCACTTGAATTGCAATTCATGTCGCAGGGAACATCAATCACGACAAAATTCAACACTCCGCACACGCAATATCACTGCATACGACAGATCGAGTCGTTCGTCTAACCGCTGTCCACCATTTTCTGAATACCAACAACAAACGCACGTTTGACACAGCAAAAAGCATTCCTTGTAACATTCATAGCTCACAGCGTTGCTCAAGCATTAACTTAGTAGCTCGGCAAACGAAACCGGAAAATACCCGACCAAACATGGTAGAAATGCGCTAGCAAAGTTGTGTCTAGAATCAAACAGCCCTGATTCTGAATGGCCCTCCCGCATTCCGCCATTGCTGGCCAGAGTGACGTGTGCATGTATGTTAGATGTTCACTTATGTTTGTACACATGCTGTTGTTTCGTCTAAAATATAGACACAATAAGCTTATCGCGTATGTTTGTGCAAATCGAATCTTACCTAATTGTTCTGTGTTCAACAAATGAAGCGTTAATGAAAGACACTTCTAGGTACAACTATTTTTATAATATCTGGCTGGTTGTGTCCTTAAAAGCGCTTGTATTGTATGGCTAGGCAATGGGTGCATTAACAAATAATAGTCTGTGGTTCGAATCCTGTGTTAGATCATTTATTTTGTTTTCCTGAAGCCCCAAATACTTGTTCAATGTCTATTTATGAATCATATTCATTGGCTTCCGTTGCTTCCCTTGGTATCTTTTAAAAAACTCCGTATTCTCATCCAACAAAGGATAGTTTAAATCTCAAATACTTTCTGTGCTTTTGCTATGTTGATATGTTCTGAGAAACTGCTGTTTATTATTCCCTATCTATTCTCTATCACTGTTTTGTCTTTAAGCGTCAGGGCAAAAAAGAGGCATCTGTGGAACTTCTTTATGCGTTTTGCACAAGGTTGAATTTAGAGCCTCGGATATTCCGTCGACCATTTGTTTACGTGGTCGTCCTCTGTGTCTGTTGACATTGTATCTGAGTGTTAGTATATACAAGACGAGACAGAAACACATGTTTTACTAGTTATTTCTTCTACTTTTTCTTCCAACACTCAATATTAACCACTTGTTAAACCACTCTTTGTGAATTGTATGTGATCTGAGCATAAGAGCGGCTGTACGTTGTGTCAGTTATGCGCCTCAAGTAGTCCACCACATCCGATTTCTGCGACGCTTTTTATTACTTATTAGTTTTCTTGGGCCTCTACCTCAGTCGTCTCTAATGACATGCCTTATAGGTCGCAGTCTCGGTAACACAACGGCAACTAGTTATTTGTTAATGGTCTAAAGCTGAATGATTGACTTCATTGCACCAGGTTCTCCATATGGCTCCACCTCTGTCGGAAGAAATTACACGCCAACTTCCGAGAGTGTTGCACAAAGCACGTATTCCGCAGCTCAAGCAACAATATTAGGGATTTCATTTACAAAAATTGCACATATGGTTCGGTTCGGATTCGATCCCACATCCTTCAGAATGGCAGGCAAATGTTTTCACCACTTCGTCATAGAGATTCGCGTTTTGATCGCGGCCCTTTATCCAAAAATGACACACCTCCTGACGAGGGCGATTGACAAAGGTCAAATCTCAAGCAAACATCGTAGGGGTCAGTGGAAAAAATTCACTGGTAAACACAACGAAATAGTAGTCGTTGAAGTAATAGTATCGATAATAGAAACATCAGTAGTGGAAGTAGAAGTAAAACTAGTAGTAATAGTAGTAGTAGTAGCAGTAGTAGTAGTTGTAGTAGTAATAGTAGTAGTAGTAGTAGTTGTAGTAGTAATAGTAGTAGTAGTAGTAGTAGTTGTAGTAGAAGTAGCAGTAGTAGTAATTGTAGTGGAAGTAGCAGTAGTAGTAGTTGTAGTAGAAGTAGCAGTAGTAGTAATTGTAGTAGAAGTAGCAGTAGTAGTAATTGTAGTAGAAGTAGCAGTAGTAGTAGTTGTAGTAGAAGTAGCAGTAGTAGTAGTTGTAGTAGAAGTAGCAGTAGTAGTAGTTGTAGTAGAAGTAGCAGTAATAGTAATTGTAGTAGAAGTAGCAGTAGTAGTAATTGTAGTAGAAGTAGCAGTAGTAGTAATTGTAGTAGAAGTAGCAGTAGTAGTAGTTATAGTGGAAGTAGCAGTAGTAGTAGTTGTAGTAGAAGTAGCAGTAGTAGTAATTGTAGTAGAATTAGCAGTAGTAGTAATTGTAGTGGAAGTAGCAGTAGTAGTAGTTGTAGTAGAAGTAGCAGTAGTAGTAGTTGTAGTAGAAGTAGCAGTAGTAGTAGTTGTAGTAGAAGTAGCAGTATTAGTAATTGTAGTAGAAGTAGCAGTAGTAGTAATTGTAGTGGAAGTAGCAGTAGTAGTAGTTGTAGTAGAACTAGCAGTAGTAGTAGTTGTAGTAGAAGTAGCAGTAGTAGTAGTTGTAGTAGAACTAGCAGTAGTAGTAGTTGTAGTAGAAGTAGCAGTAGTAGTAGTTGTAGTAGTAGAAGTAGTTGTAGTTGTAGTATCAACCAATACGATTATCATATCAGACTTGGTGAATATGCTTCATAGTCTGCGCGCGAAATATGTCGATAGCATTCGGAGGCGACATCTCCAGACACTGACTGGACTGTACACAACTCCACATGTTGGAGTACATAGCAGCGAACTTACTGACTTTCTTGCAAACATTGCCCTGACTCAACATGGCAGAAATATGGACAGAGCTGATGTTATCAATACTGTACGCTCTCATTTATGTGAGATAGACGAGTCTGAGACACTAGCATGAGTCAGAGAATTAGACGTTAAGTTTGGACATGCCAGACAGTGTCCTCGTGGTAGAGAGAGAAGATATACATACTAATCAACTTCTCATTGGTACGGTGAGCAAGTGGACTTTGTGATGGCTGCTGCAGCGTAGGACGGAGTACACATTGGAATGCCCGTTGTGTCATGACGTCGATTACATAACATAAGATATTAATCATAACGTTTACCTCCGTTATCTGACAGTTAAGTATGACTACCATATAACGCTTTTTTGTATGCAACGGGAGCTGCTTATCTAAACCATGGGTTACCAAAGTGGGCGGTACCGCCCCAGTGGGCGCTGAAACGTTTTAGGGGGAGGGGGCGATAGTGGGTTCAGAAGAATTTGAGTGGTGTTCAGGCGATTAGGAGTGGTGGCACCTTAAAGAAGAAATTAATCATAAATATTTTAAAATAAATTACTTTCGTGATTTTGCGATTTAGTAATCATGTTTGACAATATTCAATTTCATATGTCAAAGAGAATATAGAGCATGTACATATTTGGGGAGGGGTGTTGGCAAACTGTTATAATGTGGAAGAGGGCGTTACAAAGTTTATGTTGTGCAAAGTGGGCGGTGGATCGAAAACGTTTGGGAATCTATGATCTAAACATACAGAAATACATGCCTGGGAGGAAAGCAGAGCAATTATGAACATGTCTGATGTGCGATGAAGATGGTCCTCAAGTGAACAGTGAGCAATTTGTATACAGAATATTTTGGATATCGAAGGTTTGAAATGTATTTAACCAACTTGTTTTTCAATGAACAAGAATTGTTTATCTTCTCTCTCCCAGCAACAACAGCAGCGACATCAGTAGCAGCAGAGAGCAGCAGGTAGCAGGTAGCAGCAGTAGCAGCAGGTAGCAGTAGCAGCAGGTAGTAGTAGCAGTTGTGTGATGACTTCAACAGTACACTGATAATGGAGACATACACCAACATAACCTCCGACTACTATAACGTACTTAATCAAAGTTCACACTTTGGTAATATATCACAGCAGGAATCAGATAGCTCGACCTTGTTCATCCAGGTATGTATGCTTTCTTAACTCATTCCATACCATTAACCATTAAAGCGTTTCTGTTGTACACCTGGGCTAAGGTTGACCTGAGATCACTTAGCTCTGTGTTCCTTTCAGATTACAGAAAAAAAGAACAAACTGCGCGTCATTGAAGACTATAATTTAAAAAGGAAGATGTCGGAAAGGTTGTTCATGTATGTCGTATGCCAGTAGTAGGGACATTGGTTAGGACATCTCTCTGATTAACAACAGACGGAAAAAGAAGGCCTCGACTTCTAAAGGAAACTTGGAGAAGAACTGAGAAAAGACAGTTGAAAGATTGTGGCCTGACATGTGAAACATGATGGTGGTCTGACAATGGAGGTACGCACGGTTACAGAGTCGGTGACGTGTTTGGCATCTCATGATTTATCTCGTGTTTTTATACTCAGTGACTCCATGAGCATGATACGTAAAGTTGAAACAGGAATGGTGAGACGAAATTGGATGGAGGTACTGGTACAGAGAGGGATCAAAGAAATCACCTTCATTTGTGTTCCTGACACGCAGGACTCAAGGGTAATGAACGAGCCGATAGATTCGCTGACATGGATACGATATCAGAGGAAACTGCAATGGATCGAAATGATATTATTAACGCACTGAGAGAATCTTTTGACATACCAAATACGCAAAAAAGATTAGTCAACATCGAACTGTCGTGTTGGGCCGCTGGACCTGCAGGATGTGTTGAGGCGGAGATCGGAGCACATGCCATGGTGAAGAATGGATGCCTATATCAGAGGATATGACTGCTTACGCCAGGGTTGTCAGCACACTTGAACGCCGCTGTAGAGAATGGAAGCCCCCATGAGGCCATTACCTTGTAGTGGTGAGGGGGCTTGCGTGCCTCAATGATCCAGAAAGCTATGCCGGCAGGAACGTTCTGTTCCTGGAAGGGTTACCCATGCCGGACAGGTCCAAGGTGAGAGGTCAGACTAAATGTGGCCTCCTGGTCCTCCAGGTTGGGGTTGGGCGCAGTGCTAACAACTCTGCCCCATAAAAAGAAAAAATGTTACAGAAACTTCAAAAGGAAAAAATGCTCTCGATGTCCAGCGGTCTTGAGACAGAGTACCACTGTCAGCATGAACAGTATGGGTGAAAGCCGCAAGGAAGCCCACGCTGGGAATTCAAGTCTGCTGGATGTCAAAACTAAACTAAGAATAGGATTCTGGAACGTCAGAACAATGTTCGAGACCACAAAGACATCACAAGTGGTAAAAGAAATGCAACACTATAAATTACACATTCTAGGGTCAGCGAAAGTAGATGGACAGGCTTTGGACAGACGACAACTAGAACAGGGGAAACCATCTTATACTCAGGAAGAGACGACTGGAATCATTCAGCAGGAGTTGCACTAATAATAAGGAAAGGATTGAATAAACATCTCTTAGAGTGGCACCTGATTAATGAAAGATTGTTGAAAGCCCGATTTAATGGGAAACAAAGAAAGCTAACTATCATTCAATGCTATGCACCCACTAACGAAGCCGAAGAAGAGGACAAAAACACATTTGATAGAAGGTTGCAGGAAATAGTGGACAAGGTTCCAACTCAGGACGTTTTGTGCATAATTGGAGACCTAAACGCAAAAGTTGGAAACAATAACAGACACAGAGAAGCAATAATGGGGAAAGAGGGATGTGGCAATGCAAATGAAAATGGAGAAATGTTGAGCAATTTTTGTCTAGAAAACAGACTGATCATAGGAGGCACATTGTTTCCACACAGGACCATACACAAGTACACATGGATATCCCCAAATGGAAGAGATGAAACCAGATAGACCACTTTATGATCAACAGTAAATGGCGAAAGACATTACTTGATGTAAAGGTGAAAAGAGCTGACGTGGGCAGCGACCACCACCTTGTCGTTGCCATGATCAGGCTCAAACTCAAGAAAACATATATACAAGCCAAGACAAGAACAGAATACTTTAATGTTAACCTATTAAAAGACAGAGAGATTGCTACAAAATATATAGTGGAACTAAAGAACAGATTTCAAATCCTGTCAGAGCAGTCAGACACAACACCAACTGAAAGTATCCAAGAAAAATGGAATGCGATCAAAGGCACATATAAAATAGTTAGCAGTAGTGTACTGGGAACCAGTAAAGGACAACATAAAGAGTGGATAAGTGGCCAGACCTTAGAATACATCCAAAAGTGAAAGGAGAGAAAAAATCTCATCAATAGCATTAGATCAGAACGTCAAAAAGATAAGGCAAGAGAAGAATATACAGAACTAAACAAAATGGTAAAAAGAAGTGCTAGAACAGACAAGAGACAATTTATGGAAAAGACAGCAGAAATAGCAGAAAAAGCTGCTAAAATACATGATCTGCACACACTGTACAAGATTACCAAACAATTATTCGGAGGTAAAAGACACAACCATAACATGCCAGTCAGAAACAGCCTAGGACAACTGTTGACAACAGAGCAGGAGCAGGATATGAGATGGACATCCCACTTTGAAGATGTGCTAAAAAGACCTGATCCTGAACATCCACCGGATATCCCACCGGCCGCACAGGATATTGATATCAACCTCAAATTGCCAGAAAAGCAAGAAATAGTAAAAGCTATTGGATCCCTGAGAAACAACAAAGCACCGGGAAATGATGAAATGACAGCAGAGCTTTTCAAGATCGATTCCATCTTAGCTGCAAACATATTAGAGCCATTGTTTGCAGATATCTGGGAGAAAGAAGAATTGCCTAAGGATTTGACTAGGGGTACTGTGGTGAAAATCCCCAAGAAAGGAGACCTAACAGATTGCAATAACTGGAGAGGAATCACGTTGCTTTCAATTCCAAGTAAGATATTCTGCAAAATTGTCATAATGCGAATACAAGAAGCAGTAGACAAGTGTCTACGAATGGAGCAAGCAGGATTTAGGAAAGGAAGAGGAACAAATGAACACATATTTACCCTGCGTAACATTTTAGAACAATGTAGCGAGTGGCAAAGGACTATATATATCAACTTCATAGATTTTGAAAAGGCATTCGACAGCGTCCACAGAGACAGCCTATGGAAGATACTGAGACAATACGGCGTACCGCAGAAGCTTGTCAACATCATAGCCCTCTTCTATAAAGATGTCTCCTGCAACCTAAAGAATTCCAACAAAACATTCCCAGTAAAATCTGGTGTAAGACAGGGATGCGTAATGTCCTCTCTTTGTTTAGTATTACAATTGACTGGGTGCTAAAAATGCCATAAAACAACAAGCACCAAGAGGAATAAGATGGACCCTTTCGAGATGCTTGAGGACCTGGACTTTGCAGACGATATAGCCCTGGTGTCACACAAATATGAACATATACAAGAGAAAAGTACAATACTTCACAGCACGGCAAAGACAGTAGGCCTCAAAACAAACACAGGAAAACAAAAATTATGACAAACAGTGAAATCCAACAACCAGTAATGTTAGAAGATGAAACACTGGAAAGGGTTGAGCAGTTTACATATCTTGGTAGCATACTGACACTAAATGGTGGCACAGAGGAAGATATAAAATCACGTCTGAGTAAGGCCAGAACCGCTTTTGCCAGAATGAAACCAGTATGGAAGTCCAAAATCTACAATAGGACCACAAAGCTTAAACTCTATAAAAGCATTGTTTTGCCAGTTTTGCTCTACGGATCGGAGTGTTGGAGGATGACCAAAGGAGATACTAGCAGGCTGTCAGTTTTTCACCACTCTTGTCTTCGCAGAATCTTGGGAATCTTTTGGCCAGTAAAATATCCAATAACCAACTACTCCAAGACACAAGACAAGAGGCAATGAATGACATACTCAAAAAGAGAAGATGGAAATGGCTCGGACATGTTATGAGAATGAGACAAGAAATGCCTGCAAGGATAGCCCTCACTTGGACACCAGAGGGAAAGAGAAAGAAAGGCAGACCACGGACAACATGGAGGCGCATGATGGAAGAGGAACTGGACACCGCATCTCTGACGTGGGGCTCTGCGCTGAAGGTTGCACGGGATAGGAGAGCATGGAAAGTCCTTTCTGAAGCCCCATGTGTCACTAGGCATGACGGGATTAAGTAAGTAAGTAAGTAGAGAATGGGCCCCGGGTGTCGTCAATGCGGAAATTATTGCACACGTGGATCAGCACTCCCATCCAGATGATATCATTATCTACACCGATAGCTCTGTCAAGCGTGGCACCAGATCATCGTGGGCTTACTCAGCACAACGAAGCGGTCGCACACTTCATGAGGACTGCGGGGCTTTGAGACAACGACATCGAGCATGACTATGGAGATCACCGCTGCCTCCAGGGCTCTGTCATGGGTGGCTGAGCAACAGGTTACCCATACGATCATCATATCAGACTCGATGAATATGCATCAACTGATTGAATCTGGAAGTATGCGTGTGGAATGGGTGGACATCAATCGGAGATCACATCTCAAGAAAATGACTTGGCTGTACACGCCTGGATATGCTGGAGTGCGGGGTAACTAGCGTGCTGACTCTCTTGCAAACAGTGCCCCGACTCAAGTGGGCAGAAGCATGGACAGAGCCGATATCATCAATGCGGTACGCTCTCAATTGTGGGACACGGGCGGATCTCAGACACTGGAACGAGTTCGAGAAGTAGGCGTTAAGTTTGGACATGCCAGACAGTGTCGTCTTCGTGGTAGAAAGAGAAGATATAGTAATCGACTTCTCATGGATACTGTGAGCAAATGAACTTTGGAATGGCTGCTGCAACGGAGGACAAAGCACGAATGGGAATACCCAATGTGCCATGACGTCGATCGCATAACATAACATAACATATGAACATGTCCCGGAGGGATATGATGATAGTCCTGTGATAACTGATGGAAAACAATTGGTAGAAAGGTGGCAGAACGACAGCAATGCAAATATTACTGACATATGACACACATGACCAATCTATCTTTTTCTTCTTTTGTCGTCACACTGCTACCGGGTTGTTGCCCAGTGTCATCACACTGCTACCGGGTTGTTGCCCAGTGTCATCACACTGCTACCGGGTTGTTGCCCAGCGTCTCCACACTGTTACCGGGTTGTTGCCCACTGTAGTAGTTTTTTTTTTTCCTTGCGCTGTTCTGGTGGCTTGGGTTATTGTTATTTTTGCTCTTTGACATGATTCTGCTATGCCATCTAACCATTTTGTTAGTGGTATTCCTCTCACCTTCTTTCCTGATGTTCTGTTGTAGAAGACTCTGTATGCCGTGAAGTCTGGGTGCATTTTTATTAAGTGGCCAAATCACTTCATTCTTTGTTTCTCAATGTAATACTAACAAGGACATATGCCAACTTTTTTTCTTATACTGATGTTGGAAGTTGGTAACTTTTAGCAGGCAGCACATTTCACTTGTCGTTATTTTTTGTGACTAGGCTTTGTCCATGTTCGGCTCTGGTAACACAAAGAAGGTATAAAAAAGTTAGTATCTCCATCTTCATCATTTAATGGTTATCTTTACTGATGCACACTGTGTTTGTTATAAAAGATTTTCATTGTCGTATCGTCTGTGGGGATTTGAAAGCAAGCTTCTGAATCATATTCATTCAGAATGAGCTGCCAGGAGATTAATCATGCTAGAACCGAAAGTACGTAGCCCTAACCATCTGTGCCTGACACACTTAAAAGGGGTGCAACCTCCATTGTCTGACAGATTTAACAACAGTAACTCTGGTTAAGTCTCTCCTGCTGCATAGTTTGTGTTCTTTATAATGTGTCAGACAGTGAAGTTTGTACTGTTGTTAAGTCTGTCAGACAGTGGAGTTTGTATTGTTGTTAAGTCTGCCACACAGTGGAGTTTGTATTGTTGTTAAGTCTGTCAGACAGTGGAGTTTGTTCATTCTGTTAAGTCTATCAGACAGTGGAGTTTGTACTGTTGTTGTTCTTTTTTTTTAAAACTAACTTCCCTGCCTGGTATACTAAACAAGAACACTAACTTCCCTGCCTTGTACACTAAACAGGAACACTAACTTCCCTGCCTTGTACACTAAACAAGAACACTAACTTCTATTCCCTCGAGTGTCAAAACAAATAACAAACAAATTGTGTGTGCGATCGTTTAGAAAAGAAAATACACCAAAAATAAACTGAGGTATTGTCATGAAACTAGGCAAATAAGAAGCGACAGAAACTTGTATCATTAAACAACCATTGTGAAAACATAACACATACACACAAAAAGAACATCTTTCCGCTTGTTAGCTTTTAATACTTACACAGGTCACAGAATAACGTTGCGGTGAAAGGAAAGGTGACAGGAGGGATAGAAAAATTATTTTGCTCGTGGATAACCAAGTGTAGAATAATTATTCGCTTGATTTGTTGCTTTTGGGCATTAAAAATATAATATTTAGGAACTCTTTACGCATCAGTTACATCATCAATGAAAACAAATGATATTTTGAAGAAAATGAAGATTTTTTTTAGTTAAGGGGATCGCGGCTATTCTGGGCTAGAATTTGAGTGGCTTGACTTGGATGTTTCTATATAGTACGTATATTTTTCATTGATTGATTGATTGATTGATAGATTGATAAGATCGACATCACTGCACTTAAGTGAATTAACATGGTTTTTTTTTCTTGTTCTGCGTTCATGAATTCACGTGTAGTCAGGGTGCCAGGCTTCATGCGTCTGACTGATTTTTGGGTGAAGGCATGCTATACTTACTAACAGTGTCCATGGCCATACATGCGTCATACAGACAGAGTGGTAGCTGTAAGATTTTGCAAACAGAAAAGCCCCACTTCAAAGTACCACATCTGAAGTTATACTGTAGATTGGCATCAGATCTGAATGATTATAAATATAAATGTTACAGAAGAGTCCTCCGTATGTCGTGGAAAGTGAAGAGAACACAAAGATTTATCTAGAAAGAACTCAGAATCAATGAAAACTAGCTGATGCCGCAAGTAAGAATGAGAGAACTTGTATATTGTGTACACATTAAATGAAATTACGGGTTTGACGAAAACAATAATGAAAGAATCATCCTGGCCAAAATCTGGGAAGAGGAATACGCCAGAGAAGTTGGATTCGGGATTTGATCTATGATTTTTATCATGGCGGTAGTGGATGTGTGACATGTAGATCATGAGAGAACAAAATGGTATAGAACTATTGGAGTTAGAAAGTTCTTCTCATGACAAGCTTTCGGATGTTGATATTCGAATAGTTGTTGATAATCGAATAGTTGTTGATGATCGAATAGTTGTTGATAATCGAATAGTTGTTGATGATCGAATAGTTGTTGATAATCGAATAGTTATTGATAATCGAATAGCTGTTGACAATCGAATAGTTGTTGATAATTGAATAGTTGTTTATAATCGAATAGCTGTTGATGATCGAATAGTTGTTGATGATCGAATAGCTGTTGAAAATCGAATAGTTGTTGATAATCGAATAGCTGTTAATGATAGAATAGATGCAGATAATCGAAGAGTTGTTGATAATCGAACACCTTTTGATAATCGAATAGCTTTTGGTGATCGAATAGCAGTCGACAATCGATCTATGAACATGCCAAGGGTGCAATAAAGATATTTCAAACTGAAACTGAAATAAATGAATCATTTTTATGTCAACTTTCAGATGCTGAGACGCTCATACCTGACCACATTGCCTGTTATCTGCATCACTGGTGTGATTGGTAATGCGCTGTCATTCTTTGTGTTTGTGTCTAAGCCGTTGAGAAGAACATCGTGCAGGTATGTGTCGGTGTGGATACGGGACTAGTATGGATGGAAACTGGAGGAGTGGATGAAATTGGATGAGCGGATTAGAGGTCTGGATGAAAAGAGTAAAGTTTGATGAATGAATGACATTGGGTGAATCGATTTGTTAAGTCCTTGCCTAGCGAGTTGAAGGTCGTGGATTCGAATCTGGTCTACGCCGTTCTGTTGACGATGACATTTTTTTCAGAGACCCCTAGGATTGTTGACAGAGCTACGGAGTTCGTAATTTGTGCAACATACTTGATAGGTAGTGTGCCGTTTCTACGGAGAGAGACCGGGCTATTTGGGGTAAAAACTCGTTGTAATAGAGTCAATCACTTATCAGAGGACTATTATCATGGAACTGCAGACATGTCCATAGGTGCTCCGATCTCATCCTCAACAAATCCAGCATTGTCCAGCGGCCCAACATGCCAGTTCGATGCTGATTAATCAGTCTCTTTGCATATTTAGTATGCCGTTCCTTACGGGCTGTACCAAAATTGACACCCATCTCTCTAAATCTGGTCAGAGAGTGGAACTCGCAACCCTGAACCTCTTTTGTTTGAAAAGAATCTCTCAGTGCGTTAAGAATGTCATTTCGGTCCATTGCAGCTCCCTCTAATACCGTAGCCACACCAGCCAATCTGTCAGCTCGTTCATTACCACAGACTCCTGCGTGCCTAGGGACAAACTTGAAGGTGGTTTCTTTGATCAATATCTGTACCAGTACCTCCACCCAGTTTCATCTCACCATTCCTGTTTCGACTTTAAGAATCATAGTCATGGAGTCCCTGAGTATAAAAGCACGAGCGAAGTCATGAGATGTCATCCACGTCCTGCCTCTGTAACTGCCCGTACCTCCATTGTCAAGCTACTTGTGGTTGTCGCGTAGGCCCCACTGGCCTCTCCTATTATTTTTCCTCCTGAGCGTGCAGAAAAAGCCCACGCGCACCGTTGTTGGTGAATGACTGAACCGTCGTTGTAGATTACTGCATCTGTTTCGTTGACGTTGTCATTCAAGAGTTCCTCAACCTCCGCGTTGATTAGTGATGGATTATTTTGTTCACAGTTTTTCTTACTGCAAGTAATAACTATAAAAGCAGTCTGAAATTGGGGTGGCACAGCAATCCTCTTCCTCTTCGGTTCCAGAAGGTTCACATATTTTCCCAAGGGTACCTTTCGCTATGATCTTCCTCTCTTGAGTTTATAATCTTTTCTCCTTACTGAGTTCTTCATTGAGGGGATGGTCTTTGTTTGCGTTGATTTTAAGATAAGATCGAATCCTCCAAATCTCAATTCTGTGACCAATAGTGAGGAGGTCAAGAAGGAATCTCATTGCCACTCCTGGTGTATCCTGGTCCATATGTATGGTTTTAAACCCTTTTATGCCCGTCTGCCCAGCGTGTTCGTAGCGCGTTGGACTACGGGTGACTATCCTCTGTGTGCGCGGGTTCAATTCCGCGGGATGGCCGAAAAAGCCACAGATTCCCAGATTTACGGTGTTCGTGGCACCGAACCGAAGAGTTACGATGTCCATGGCACCGAGCCGAAGAGCTGAAAAGCTCAAGTGCTTCTGGATCGGGAAAAAAAGAACCTTTTATATGTATGATGCGCATAGCCTCATTTTTAATTCTTTCCAGTCTTACAATTTGCGATGGGACTAATCGTTAAGGTAGCGCATGCATACTCTACCCATGACAGAACAAGGCCATGGTACAGGAGCACAAGAAAGCGTTGCTCAATATTAGCAGCGGCCATGATTTTCAGAACGGATAGTTCGTTGCGAGCCTTGGCAATAACTTCGTCGATATGGCCCCTAAAGCATAGACTGCGATCAAACTTTATACCCAGATAGCTCATAGATGCTTTTCGAATGATTGTGTAACCGTCTATTTTGACATTTGGTGTTTCAGACTTTACAATATGGTTGTTTACGGAGAACCATGACAGCACTGCATTGATGTGGTTTATTGTTGCACCAGAAACATCGCACCAGGCCATGATGCGGTCCTGTAGCTTATTAGAAATTTCTCCCTGTTGATGGTTAAGGAGGCGCAGGCGCCATGTGATTATATGAAATACTAATGTAATAGACGTCCATCTCAAGTTATGATGACAACAACATCAGACGCTTGCTGATGCACTTCTCTGGTGTATGCGGAGGTAAACGTAGAGTAAAATCCTAGAACACAATCCCTACAACAGGTGGGGCATATATGATCAAGGTTTCTGTCTTTTTGCGCAGCTCGTTTCCTCTTTGCCTCATCGACACGACGATTCTCAGCTATGCGAGTTCCTCTTGTGCTGTTACAGCGCCACATTTGGCGATCTTGCGCCATGGATTCCCAGTACGTGGTGTCTATATCGAATCATTTCTGATACACCTTAAAAGTGTCTTTAAAGTGTTTTTTTCTGTGCACCAGCTGAACGTCTGCCATTTCAAGCTCGTTATATATCAACTGTTTTGGATGCGTTTATCAGGTATCCGAGCAATGTGACCGACCAGCCTCAACTTCAGCCTTCTGCAACAGTGTGTTGACACTTGGGAACTTTGCTCTTGTGAGGACTTCGCTATCTAGAATTTTGTCCTGCTATTAAATTATTTCACTACCGATAACAATAGTATTATTAATATAGTTCACACATGCTGACGCTTTCTCCAATGAAAAAGTAAAGGAATGCGTTACTGGGAAGTAGAATGGTTACAAACTAAAACAATATTGCATAAGTGTGAAGATCGTGTTCATATTTTTTTTTTAAACGAAAAAACCAGAAAAATAGTTTATTCTCTTAAAATCTGATTAACCTTATTTAAAGCTAACGGAGTAAATTAGGGCGCCATGAATGTATGACATGGGCGCCCGCAGGCGTAGCTTCGAATAACACTTCTTCAGACCTTATGGAAGCTTGTATCTGTTTGGTAAACTTATATTTTACTAGCTGTACCCTGCGCGCGTTGCTACGCCTCCAACAAAAATTGAATTACGTCCCAGTCGATATACTGCTTCATTGCTACTAATGTTCCGTCCCAGTTGACATACTGCTTCATTGCTACTAATGTCGCGTCCCAGTTGATATACTGCTTCATTGCTACTAATGTCGCGTCCCAGTTGATATACTGCTTCATTGCTACTAATATCGCGTCCCAGTTGACATACTGCTTCATTGCTACTAATGTCGCGTCCCAGTTGACATACTGCTTCATTGCTACTAATGTCGCGTCCCAGTTGATATTTCTCTTATCATGATTTGAAATGAGTAGAAATCCTTTAAAGAAACAAACCTGGATTGCGTAATTTAACTTCAGCTTGTTTGTAAAATTGCCTTGAAACGATAATTTTATGCTATGAAAGAGATGGAGGTCTCCATAGTTTTAAAACATACGTCATCGAATCTTGTGTATATATTAATGTGTATACCGTAGACTTCCGGAAACGTTCATAGCAAATTGTAAACATACTTAGAAACTCTCGACGAAATTAACGTGTTTTCGATTTTTTTTTTAATTTTTCGAAAAGCTTCAGCGCTACCTATTTCAAACTATGACAGGTAGCATCCCGACATCAAAACAAACATATCCTGTAAATTTCAGCTAAATCTATTCAGTAGTTTCCGAGTCTATAGGTAACAAACAAACAGACAAACATCCATTTTTATATATATAGTAGATTGTAGATTAATAAGAATGCACTCAAACCTCACAGTATACAGAGTCTTATACAACAGAACATCATGAAAGAAGGCGAGAGAAAGACCACGAAAAAGACGGTTAGATGGCATAGCAGAATCCTGTCAAAGAGCAAAAATAACAATCACCCATGCCACAAGAACCGTGCAAGACAAAAACAGAAAACCACGACACTGGGCAACAACCCGGTAGCAGTGTGACGACAAAAGAAGAAGAAGAAGATTTATTGTAATGTCTTTCATTAGTTGAATTTGTTCATTTCCACAGTTGGTACCTGGCAGCCAGATCTATTTCTGATGGAGGGTTTCTTTTCGCAAGTTTTCTTACCTGGGCTTCCGATGCTTCTAAGCAGAATTTTTTCCATACGCAAGGTTTGTGTCAGGTGAGAGTTTAAGGTTTATGTTAGGTCGACACAGTTAAAGTTTAGTGCGTGTAGCACATGATAGCTAAGGTGTATCTCAGGTAACTGCTTAAGGTGTATCTCATCTGAGAGCTTAATGGGTATCTCAGGTGAGCGAATAATGTGTATCACAGGTAAGAGCTTAGGGTGTGTATTACATGAACACTCAATGTGAGGGGCAGGTGAAAAATATTTGTTTGTGCGAAGTGGAAACTCAAGGTTTGAGCCAGGTGAGAGTCCATGATGCGTGCGATGTGAGAGTTCATGATGTCTGATAGGTGGTAGATGAAGTGTGAGATCTAGGTAATAATAGTAGTCGTACATCACAGGCGATACTGATGACAGTCTCAGGCGTGTGTTGCCGCACCTCTCTGGTGTGTGGGGGTGACTGTAGAGTCCAATCTTCGAATACAATCCCCTACCACATGTGGGGCACACATGATCAAGGTTGGACATGTGGGTGTTGTGTGTTTTGTCTTTTCGGGCAGCCCATTTTCTCTGCGATTCAACAAAACGACAAACACAATTCTCAGCTATGCAAGTTCCTCTTGTGGTGTTACCGCGCGACATTTGACGATATGTGTGAACAACACAGTGTGTAGCATGATCTCTGCGTTTAAGCAGTTTGTTTGTTTTGTGAAGGTTTAACAACAATCAATCACAGGCGCCATTTTAATCGCCATGAAAACTTCTGAATTCATAGTGGGCGAACGAAAAGAGTACAGTATCAGATATATAAGAACTATCATCATATCACTCTGGGCATGTCCATAGGTGCTCTAATCTTCACCTTAACAAATCCAGCAGCGTCAGCGTCCCACACGCCAGTTCGATGTTACAGCAACATAGACTACATCATAGCACTCTGGCGTCCATTGTTCAATCTTCACCTCAACAAATCATGCAGCGTCAGCCTCCAACAGCAGTTCGATGTTATCAGCAATATGAGGACTATCATCATAGCACTCTGGGCATGTCCATAGGTGCTCTAATCTTCACCTTAACAAATCCAGCAGCGTCCAGCGTCCCAACACGCCAGTTCGATGTTATCAGCAACATGAGGACTATCATCATATCACTCTGGGCATGTCCATAGGTGCTCTAATCTTCACCTTAACAAATCCAGCAGCGTCCAGCGTCCCAACACGCCAGTTCGATGTTATCAGCAACATGAGGACTATCATCATAGCACTCTGGGCATGTCCATAGGTGCTCCAATCTTCACCTCAACATATCCAGCAGCGTCCAGCGTCCCAACACGCCAGTTCGATGTTATCAGCAACATGAGGACTATCATCATAGCACTCTGGGCATGTCCATATGTGCTCCGATCTCCGTCTCAACAAATCCAGCAGCGTCCATCTGCCTAACACGTCTGTTCGATGTTGATTAATCAATCTCTTTGCATATTTGGTATTTCGTCTTTTCGAGTTGTACCAATATCGACTACCATTACGTGCCTACACACGTGCAGAGCACGAGGTAGGCCAAGAACACGACGGATAGATAACAGCTCAGAGTCCCTGTGAAAGCATGGACTAACAACGTCAAGCGCAGCCACCTGGCACAACACTTTGGCGCATCTCCGTTATGATTGGTAGGAACACACACACACATACACACACATATTTCCGTTGTGATTGACAGGTACACATCTCATTGTGTAATATTTGATATTCCAGGTGATTGTCTTCATGACGTATGTGTTTGCTTTCATGTCTGTCTGGTTGACTGTAGTAGTCACTATAGAGAACTACGTGAGAATTTGTCGGCCTTTCAGGTAAATGATATTTGTGCTGAAGTATGTCTGTCTATTTGTCTGTCTTTCTTTGTTCATTTCTCTATTGTCTCAAAGAGGCATTGAAGTTGCAGGCAAAGGGTTAAAGAATGAGAGACGCCGGAGTGAGACCCAGAAACGAATTTTGCTGAGCGAGGCAAGAAATATATGTCTCAATTCCATGGAAAAGATTGAGCGAGTTGCCCAGGGCAGAGCGGTATTGGGGAAATTATTTGCAGTCCATATTTAACTTTTAACAGTAGGAGAGAAATATATGTGTCTATATATATATATATAAATTTGAATTAGTATGTATATATGTCTGTTGACTTTAATTGAAGATATCTGGAAATCCTACGGACTTTAAATTTGGTAAGAGGGTAGCTTTCATGGGATGATGTAAAGATTATAAAACTAGACTATTGCTTTGTCTTTATATCTTAAATGATAACTTAACGAAATTGTCATGAAAAGTTTAACACCGAAAAAGTGTATCCATGTTATTTAGCCTCTCTTTGGATTTGAATATTTCCCCCTTCAAGCGTTGCCAGTCACAAGTTGCGCGAATATTTGACCTATTCAAATTTACCCCCGAAGCCGCTAGTAGTTTAATCTGTTATTATTTATTGGTATTTTAACACATCTGGTCACTATTGGATAAGTTTATAATCATTTCAATTATTGTTGGTATTGAAGCTTTCCCTTCCATCTTAGTTTGGCTGTTTTACGAACTTTCCCTTGTGACAGTATTTCTTATATTGACTTACTACCGCTATTCAATACTCACTTTTATCAAGATATTATTATGTTTAATCGAAGTAGCAAGAGACATATTAATGGGAAAGCAGCCGAATAAGTTATGCGCGGGACGGGGCATGCTTCTTTAATATGCTCAGTCTCCCACAGTTTGGGACCTATGAATCTCCGTGTTAAGAACGGGTACATCGGATAGTATAGATATAGATATAATCATTCTCAAGTTGTAGAAACCGAGACACACAAAATAAACATATTTTTGATTTCATATCTATATTAATATATGACTTCCTTGTTCTCTAACAACCCAGTGTTCAAACATTCTGCAACATCGCGATGGCTAGACGTACTATCATCTGTCTGATTCCAACAGGAGTTATACTTTACAACTATCCATTCTGGACAAGTAACGTCTTCGATGTAACAGTAAACAACACTACTGTCAGATGGTGTGCAGCTTATCGAGAGTACATTCATTTACTTAAGGTAATTCATTGTCACTTCACTTTCACATTTTATGTTTCACATTCACTTTTACTTCTTTATTTTCTTTCCAATTACCTGGGTAGTGTTTTTATCATCACTTATAACGAAGAGTAATTGTAAGTTTTAGTTAGGAATATTTTACTTTTCACTTTTACTTCTTTATTTCGCCAGTGTGTTTCCGGGGGCTGCAAGCCTAGCAAAGAATAGTAACACTGCGACCTACAAGGCATATCGTAAGAGGCGAACGAGGTAGCTACCCTAGAGAGGCTACCCTAGTTTTTTTAAAAAGCGTCGCAGAAATCGGATGTGCCGGCCTACTTATATGTGCATAACTGGTACAACGTACAATCGCTCTTAGGCTCGAATAACATTCAAATCACACAAAAATGGTTAACATGTGGTCGATATGGAGCGTTCGAAGAAGAAGAAGAATTCCTTTATTTTAATCTCCTGTGTATTTGTTTCCTAACCACTAATAACGAAAACCAGTTTTTTAGTTTCAGTTTGAAATATCTACATTGCACTCCGGACATGTTCATATGTGCTCCGATCTCCTTCGTAATATCTCCAACAGAGTCCAGTGACTAGCGGTACCAGTTCGATGTTGACTGATGAGCCTACTCATATACCTGATGCGCTGTTTTTTTCTTACCACTGCAATCTTCAATTCAAGTTCTTGCAATCTAGAAGTTGACGTGGATTTGGTTTAATTTAAAATCATATGTGTGACCATACTCTATGAAAGTGTTCAGAATGGCAGTTCTATCCATTGCCTGCAGTGTCGGTTGAAGTCAGCGCAGGACCTGTAGTAAATGTTACCAAGAGGCTCTAGGTTTTGTATGATAATTAAATAAAACACAACTTTTACAAACAAATTTGTCTCGATTTAATGTGAGCAAATTTAGAGATAGCACTAGACAAATCAATTTCTCTAAGTAAATTACATTCAATGTTCATTAAGGTGAGGTTATTTAGACGATCTTGTCCCATCATGTTGCTTAACTCACTTTTTATACACTTCAATGTTGAATAATAACATTCTCCGCTGCATTTAGTAATCATTAAAAACTAGTAAAATCGTAAGACTATTTCTACATTTGGGAAACACGACACTAATAAATTTTCCATTATAAGTTTATAAAAATGCAGTTCAAGAGCCTCATGCTTTTCGTTATTAATAGCAGCAGCTACATTAGTTTTAAAAAGTTCAGCGAACTGCACAAGTTCGTCGCCTAGACTTTTTTCACATCCTCTTGGTAAGCGCTGACAATATTTGGAGTTCTTTTCAAGATCTCTTCTGCTGTAAGAGATTTTAACTGCCGAAGTATTCCAAATACACCAGTCACTCTATGGTACACTTCTGTGCGGTTAGCAAAGGCAGACAGTACATTATCAATTATGGCAATAAACACCTGACTTTCAAATTTTTGTTTGGGTGTTTGATTTTCTACAACTTCATCGAGCGTAGTAGAGCCGCTGAAATCGTCGTACTTAGTATTTCGCTTGCGTCGTCTTGAAGTTTGTTGCTGATATTCTTCACAGTCATGATTTTGACTTTGGCCTCAATATCTGAAAATGTAGCTCCTTTAAAAATATTTAAACGTGGGATTTTTACGAAAGGTAAAAATAGACCTCACTTCCAGAAAGCAATGGCAAACTACTGAACGTATAAATGGTGCCTAGAAAATCAACAACTCGCTTACTGTGGTTGATTGTTACGTACTCTAAAGGATATGTCACGATTGTCATATCAAACATTGGCAAATATTTTACAGTGACAACCTCTAAGTTTTCGCTTTTCTCTCGTGTCTTTCAGCTCATACATAAGTCTCTTCTCAAAGACTGTGGTGTGCGCAATATCGCTTTCCATGCAACTCTGTCATCAGCTAGTTTTTTCTAGCCTGGACAGCTGATATGGAGAATATGCCTAGCCCATTTTGCACTAACTGCTTCTCTACCCTACTGTTTCTTCAAAGTAAAGAAAGTCTATACGTTTGGAATCAAGCATTGTTTGCAAGGAATACCAGAAGATGGAATGGAAAACACACATAACCAGTGGCGGCTCGTGATCATTTTTGTTGGTGGGGCCAGACAGAAATTTTAGGAAAAATCATGGTTTCAGTTAGGTTAGATTTTAATGTATAAAATAATAAAGACACGTTTCACCTTACTTTTGGTGGGGCCCGACCCCACTTGCCCTTAATTACGAGCCGCCACTGCACATAACCATTTACTACCTTAGGATCCCTCCCTAATTTTTGATAAGGTTATACGTGTATACATTAAAAACAAGAAAATACAAAAAGAACAGCAACAAAATATGATGTTATTTTGTCAGGATCAACACAAATGTTATATTTTCAGACAATGGGTATAATTTGTCTCTTTTCAGTGGTTATCTTTCTTGGACATGTTGACGACATTAGTTATCCCAACTTTCCTGATTGTTATCTTGATGATAGCGATAACATTCAGTTTAATAAAGTCTCTGAAACGTCAATCAAGACTCCAGTCTGGTTCTAATAGGTCATCGCGGGTCAATGGACAACCTGGAACCCTTGCTCGCTCTAGTAAACCTAGCAGTTCACCTCAAGCAAAAGTGAGTACATGCTTTACACACGTTTACTTACATCATGCTTACTTACATACACGCTTACTTATATACACACTTACTTACATACACGCTTACTTATATACACTCTTACTTACATACACGCTTACTCACATACACGCTTACTTATATACGCTCTTACTTACATACACGCTTACTTATATACAAGCTTACTTATATACGCTCTTACTTACATACACTCTTACTTATATACACTCTTACTTACATACACGCTTACTTATATACACTCTCACTTACATACACGTTTACTTATATACACTCTTATTTATATACACTCTTACTTACATACACGCTTACTTATATACACTCTTACTTATATACACTCTCACTTACATACACGCTTACTTATATACGCTCTTACTTACATACACACTTACTTACATACACTGTTACTTACATACATTCTTACTTACATACACACTTACTTATATACACCACTTACTATACACTCTTACCTCTACATACACACTTACTTACATACACTCTTACTTACATACACACTTCACATACACTCTTATTTACATACACTCTTACTTACATACACTCTTACTTACATACACTCTTACTCACATACACTCTTACTTGCATACACTCTTACTTGCATACACCTCTTACTTACATACACTCTTGCTCATACACTCTACTTACATACACTCTTACTTGCATACACTCTTACTTACATACACGCTTACATACACTCTTACTCCATACACTCTTACTTACATACACTCTTACTTACATACACTCTTCTACATACACTCTTACTTACATACACTCTACCTACATACATTCTTACTTGCATACACTCTTACTTACATACACGCTTACTTACATACACGCTTACTTACCTACACACTTACATACACTCTTACATGCACACTTACTTACATATACGTTTACTTACATACACGCTTTTTGCGTACACGCTTACTTTCTCAAGTGACTAAAGAGTTCTAAGAACTAAACTGGAAGCCTTAGAGTCAATGATTATGATAAATAAACAAACAAGTATTTAATAACAATAATTCCTCTTGTACCGTTACAGTTATGTAGTGAATGTCAGTGATTTCTCCATAACGCTCTGTCCTGGGCAACTCGATCAAACTCCTCCATGGAATTGAGCCCAATACTTCTTGTCTCTCTCAGAAAAGTTCGCTTCATGGCTTCCCTATGGAGCCCTATATGGAGCCCTCTATCGAACCCTTTGGCTATCAGTTTAATGCCTGCTTTCGTATTTTTTTAAATCATTTATTCTCAAGGTAGGCCTAACATATCTCCATCTTCTCCTTCTGTTTACAGTTGTTACTAGTGATTGACCAGACATTTCTCTAATTTCATAACTTCTCCCTCTTATAACAGTTGTTACTAGTGGTTGAAAAGACATTTCTCTAATTTCATCACTTCTCCTGAATTCATCACCAGAATCAATGAATGTGTAAACAAATAGATAGTGAACAAGAATTGACGGTCTCAAGAGGAACAAAATATTTTACCAACTACACGATTCGAACCGAGCCGCTGTAGCGTAGTTGTTAGTGAACTCGCTTCGCAAGGCTGGTGGTCTGGGTTCAGCTCCGCAATGTGCGTGGAATTTTTCCCGACCGCGACGGTCTCAGGTCGACCCAGCCTCAACTGGGTACCAGACATGCTCTGGGAAAGTAAAGGCGGCCGGCATGTGACATCACCCATCGTTGTTACCAGTGGTCAATGAAAATACAGGCCTAACACTTATTGACCATATACCACGAGGTATGAAGGGTTCTCTCACATTTTTCTTACTCCTTACGATTCGAACCACAAACCTTATTTTGCTTACTGCACACATTGCCTATACCCAGCAGACGAAAGTTTCTCAGAGCACTACCAGCTAGCTGTCCCCCTCTCCCCCAAAAAGGGCTTTACTTAGTCGTGTCTTCTCAAACAGCGTCAACATGCAAAACACAGATAAATCAGGTCAAATTTGTTTGAACTGTGCTTGCACAAACAAATGCGATAAGCTGTTAGGCTAGGCAATGTGTGGCGTAATGAATTCAGATTTCTTGTCTAAATCATGTGTTTCGTAATAAGTTAATTTTCTTCGAAATCCCATAATACTTGTTTCCTTACATTCTCAATACACTCAACCCACATACTTCTACTACTTCTTCTTCTTCGAACGCTCCATATCGACCACTTGTTAAACCACTCTTTATGATTTGTATGTCATCTAAGCCTAAGAGCGATTCTACGTTGTGCCAGTTATGGGCCTACACTTAGGCCAGCACATCCGATTTCTGCCATGCTTTTTATTTACTTGGGTAGCTTCCCTCGACCCCTACCTCAGTAGCCTCTTACGACATGCCTTGTAGGTTCACTGTGTTACTACTCTCTGCTCCCCTTGCGAGCCCCGGCAACAGACTGGTGAACACACATGTTTAACTCTTTCCATATCATGCATGTTGTATGCTGAGTTCTCATCACAATTGTTTTGATAATTTTCACCATGTAAACGATTCTGGGAAGCGTCTGACCGAATGGATTAGAGCGCGAACCACCATGTGGGAGATATGAATTCAATCCACGGCAAGGTCAAGGAACATTTTTATGTCAGGGGCATCAAGAAAAAAATATAACCTGAACAATTTTGCGACGACTGCACTAGCCATGCGGTCATTAAACTCCACAAGCTCCTGTACCACCGGTGCTACACCGTACTAAAAAGTGGTATTACGGGCACTCCTACCACCAATGTTACACCGTACTAAAAAGTGGTATTACGGGAACTCCTACCACCAATGTTACACCGACTAAAAGGTTTGAATATTGACAGGGGGAAAAATTCCTACCACCAATGTTACACCGCACTAAAAGTGTATTACGGGCACTCCTACCACCAATGTTACACCGTACTAAAAGTGGTATTACGGGCACTCCTACCCAAACCTAGATATTAGACTCACTTACACCGCACTAAAAGTGATATTACGGGCACTCCTACCACCAATGTTACACCGTACTAAAAGTGGTATTACGGGCACTCCTACCACTGCACACATTGTTGCACCAGTTACTAAAAAGTGGTATTACGGAACTCCTACCAATGTTACACCGTACCAAAAGTGGTATAGGGCACTCTACACCAGTGTACCCACTAAAAAGTGGTATTATGGGCACTCCTACCACCAATGCTACACCGCACTAAAAAGTGGTTGATATACTAGTAGCGACTCCCTCCACCACCAATGCTACGATCTCACCTACACTAAAGTGGCTATTGACTAGGTTAACTCACCTACCACGCAGGTGCTACACTCACCTACCAAGTAGGTATATGACAGAGCATCTCCTACCACCAATCTCTAGTGCTAACGTAACTCCCTACCGTCAAAATATTCTATATAGACTAGTACGTCAATCTCACCTACCACTAAAGTCAGGAAAATATCTCTAATGACTGTACCAATCTCACCACCACTAATCAGGAAAACCTATGACACGTCCACCTAACTAAAGTCAGGACTATTGACAGTAGAACTCCCCTAAGCAGGAAAATATTATATACTGTACGTATCCACTACATGTTTCTATATGACTAGTACGTTAATCTCACCTACACTAAAGTCAGGAAAAATCTATATCTAGTCGTAATCTCCTCTACGCAGAAAAATTCGCTAGAGCAAGAGAAAAACTCGACTTTATCACTAAAGTCAGGTATAACGGAAATCAGGCAATGTAGCGAAACTTAACAAAGTGATTTCTATGACTGTTTCCTCCCCTAAAGTAGGAAAATATTTTTAGCTAACGTAATCTACCACCACAAAGGCATGTACGAATACTAAGCAGGCAGCTGGTATCCCCATGTCTGAAACTCGAACCAATCTTGAGTAATTAAATGGACTGCGCAAGCAAGAAATTCAGGATGTAACGGGTCTGACTACCTTTAGGCGAAAAAATTGGCATTCAAAGGCGTACAATCGCTTTCAGGCTCAGATCATATACAAATCACAAAGAGTGGTTAACAAGTGATTGATATGGAGTGTTCGAGGTAGAAAAAGAAGAAGAACCAGAACCCCACAGAGACGTTAACCACTGTTTATTCTGATGAAATTTGTATTCTGAGAGAATGTTAACACTTGACATAATACGAAATCTAGACCAGGAAACATCCATCTTCGAAATAGCTTAGCACTTGAACACCCCTTCTGAGGTCAGGAGGTCACTTTCTTTTCATCTGCTTTGTTTCAAAGATAAATTGAGCTCATAACAACTGAAGCAAGAAGCTATAACTAAACCTATTTCACTCATGTGGTCCACTCTTGTCTGCACACATTATACAGTGACTCGTTTGTGTGCCAAAATGTACGTAACAAATAATGATGATAAATACTCATTTCGCTGCCGCACATATGAAATCTCTTCGCAGAATGATGGGAGTATCAAGAAAAGATCGGTTTAGAAATGAAGACATCAGGAAATAAAGTGTGTACAACATCAGTACGGAACTTCATCAAGAAACAACATATTAAATGTTTCGGCCACACAAGCAGATTACCAACAGTGCTCCCCACCACCTCATCTCCCATGTGCTATGTTACTTGGATACAGTGAAGTGCTATGTTACTTGGATACAGTGAAGTGCTATGTTACTTGGATACAGTGAAGTGCTATGTTACTTGGATACAGTGAAGTGCTATGTTACTTGGATACAGTGAAGTGCTATGTTACTTGGATACAGTGAAGTGCTATGTTACTTGGATACAGTGAAGTGCTATGTTACTTGGATACAGTGAAGTGCTATGTTACTTGGATACAGTGAAGGGCTATGTTACTTGGATACAGTGAAGTGCTATGTTACTTGGATACAGTGAAGTGCTATGTTACTTGGATACAGTGAAGTGCTATGTTACTTGGATACAGTGAAGTGCTATGTTACTTGGATACAGTGAAGTGCTATGTTACTTGGATACAGTGAAGTGCTATGTTACTTGGATACAGTGAAGTGCTATGTTACTTGGATACAAAGCAAAAGGTTGTCTACGTACAAGGTGGACCTCGGAAATAAAAGAGGAGTTAAAAAACACTGTTTATGAAGCGCACACAAAAGTTCGTTCTAGAAATCTCTTCTTATCCTGGACGCTGTCAGGCAAACCAGGATTCGAGAAAAGAAGAAGAAGACTTTTTTAAATCTCGTGACATCATACAATTGTATTCTTCTGATAATCTATATCGATTTTTATCAATATTTGTATGTGCTACTTTGTGATCACAACATTAGACGATACAGAATCGATTTTTATCAATATTTGTATATGATACTTTTGTGACCACAACATTGGAAGATCCAGAATGGCAGGTTGTGGTAGGAGTGAATGTCGCATGTAGAGGTTTCCAACTTCCAGAAACTCATGTGGATCTACTGTCCTGGTCATGCGGGTGTTCCTGGCAACAAGAGTGTGGGCAGGCTTACATAAAAAAGCATCAATTTTTGGGAGTTTATGATGATTGTCGGTCTTTTGGGTACCTACTTATGGAATAACCTCTTATTCCAAAGGTACCATGTTCTCCCTCGTGGAGTCATCTGGATATTTTTCCAGAGATCCCTGATCTCATTGTAGATGAGATCGAGTTCCTAGTCCTATCGGAGACAGGCGATGAAACATTGGACCCGTCTTCAAGTTGAGCATGTAAAGAACACTGGCAGTACAAAATCGAGAAGAGCAGGCTGGAAAGACACTGCCCGGGGAAAAAATTCGTTCGAAAAAAATGTATATTTTTTTAAAATTCTACCAAATATCTTAACCATCTTCAAAAATTATACCGGGCCCCTCGCTGGTGCTACGGAGTTCGTGCACTGCAGCTGAGATCTTCCTGTGTAGGAAAGAGATCAGAGCACACATGGTTACTCACCAAAGTTCAATAATGATGGTCCTATCAATCAGTTCACTTAAAGTACCACATCATCTGAGTTTTATTTTAATATGATATCAGATTTTATTGGTCATATGGACGCCGTCAGAGCTGACTCACGTCGTGAACAAAACGACGCAATTTGGATTCGAACCCACGACAGCCGGAACGCAAGACGATTTGCTCAACCTCAGAAACTAAGTATGCCTTCCTCTTTCTAAATTCCTATATTTCTTAACAATCCTTTGTTCTCGTGGTCATCATCATCAGGTGCGTACTCAGAAACTAAGTATGCCTTCCTCTTTCTAAATTCCTATATTTCTTAACAATCCTTTGTTCTCGTGGGTCATCATCATCAGGTGCGTACTCAGAAACTAAGTATGCCTTCCTCTTTCTAAATTCCTATATTTCTTAACAATCCTTTGTTCTCGTGGTCATTGTCATCATCAGGTGCGTACTCAGAAACTAAGTATGCCTTCTTCTTTCTAAATTCCTATATTTCTTAATAATCCTTTGTTCTCGTGGTCATCATCATCAGGTGCGTACTCAGAAACTAAGTATGCCTTCTTCTTTCTAAATTCTTATATTTCTTAACAATCCTTTGTTCTGGTGGTCATCATCATCAGGTGCGTACTCAGAAACTAAGTATCGCTTCTTTCTAAATTCTTATATTTCTTAACAATCCTTTGTTCTCGTGGTCATCATCATCAGGTGCGTACTCAGAAACTAAGTATGCCTTCCTCTTTCTAAATTCTTATATTTCTTAACAATCCTTTGTTCTCGTGGTCTATCATCATCAGGTGCGTACTCAGAAACTAAGTATGCTTCTACTTTCTAAATTCTATGTTCTTAACAATCCTTTGTTCTGTGGTATCATCATCAGTGCGTACTGGAAACTAGTATGCCTTTTCTTTCTAAAGTCTTATTTCTTGATCAATCCTTGTTCTTGTCGTGAGTGCATATGATCAGGAGTGCTGTACTTTCAGAACTAGTATGTCCTTTTCTTTCTAATAATCTTATGTTCTTAACATAATCTTTGTTCTCTGGTCATACAACATTCAGGTGCGACTCGAAATAAAGTAGAGTCTTCACTTTTTGAAATCTTATATTTTTACAATCCTTTTTCTCTGGTCATCATCATCAGGTGTACTCAGAAACTAAGTATACCTTCTTCTTTCCTAAATTCTATATTTTTAACAATCACTTTGTTCTCTTGTATCATCATCAGGTGCGTACTCAGAAACTAAGTATCTTCTGTTTTCTTTCCATATTCTTAACAATCCTTTGTTCTCTGGGTCATCATCGATAGGTGCTACTCAGAAACTAAGGATATGCCTTCTCTTTCCCAAAATTCCTATATTTACTTAACAATCCATTTGTTCTGTGAGTCGATCATCTAGGTGCTACTCAGAAACAGTATACTTCCTCTTTCTAAAGTCCATTTTCTTAACAATCCTTTGTTCTCGTGGTCATCATCATCAGTGCATTTATTTCCAGAGAAGCTAAATGACTCCTCTTTCTAAATTCTTAAATTTCTTAACAATCATTTGTTCGTGGAATATCATCATCAGGTCGTACTCGAAATAAGTATACTTTCTTTCTAAATTCCTATATTTCTTAACAATCTTTGTTCTCGTGGTACATCGCTGTCAGGTGCGTCACTCAGAAACTAGATGACTTCCTCTTTCTAAATTCCTATATTTTTAACAATCCCTTGTTCTCTGATGGTCCATCATCATCAGAGTGCCGTCTCAGTTACTTTAATATGATTTCCCTTTCTTTCTCATAATTCCTATAGTCTTAACAATCCTTTGTTCTCGAGATCATCGACTCAAGGTGCTACTCAGAAACTAAGTATGACTTCCTCTTTCTAAATTCCTATATTTCTTAACAATCCTTTGTTCTCGTGGTCATCATCATCAGGTGCGTACTCAGAAACTAAGTATGCACTTCTCTTTCTAAATTCCTATATTTCTTAACAATCCTTTGTTCTCGTGGTCATCATCATCAGGTGCGTACTCAGAAACTAAGTATGACTTCCTCTTTCTAAATTCTTATATTTCTTAACAATCCTTTGTTCTCTTGGTCATCATCATCAAGTGCGTACTCAGAAACTAAGTATGCTTCTCTTTCTAAATTCCTATATTTCTTAACAATCCTTTGTTCTCGTGGTCACCCATCATCAGGTGCGTACCGGCTAGTAACAATCATGTCATCTTCCAAATCTATATTTCTGTTTGCATCATCTAGATTGTTAAGCATTATCGGGTGCCATGAAGTCAGGCTATCCAAAATTTTCTCTCTCTGTTTCTCTGTCTCGTCACCTCAGGTTTACCAGTTGATAACAATGTGTTTTAAACCTCCTTTCTCATCACATGTCAGAAATGTTACGCTTGTCTTTTCTTATATTGATAAAAAGTTTTCTCTGTCTTGATCTCATTCAACACTTCCCATTAGTCATTTTAGCAGTCAATGGATTCTCATCATGGTACATGATATATATATGTCTTTTACCTTTTTAATTATAGTTTGTCCGTTTATTTTCTTACCAATTTTCCATTTCAGTTTTACATCAATGATTTCACAATTCTAGTTGTCATTTATTTTCTTTTACCTTTTTAATTTTCCATTTCTAGTTTGTCACGTTTATTTTCTTTTACCTTTTTAATTTTCCATTTCTAGTTTGTCACGTTTATTTTCTTTTACCTTTTTATTCACCAATCTACATTATCTAGAGCAGTGGCGGCTCGTGTTAATTTTTGTTGGTAGGGCCAGACACATTTTTGAGTGGAAAATTATGGTATTGGGTTAGGATATATTTTAATTTATACAATAATAAATAAACGTTACATTATTTTTAGTGGGGCCAGGTCCACTGGCCCTTAATGACGAGCCGCCACTGGTCTAGAGAAATAAGAAATCTAGCGTTTTCACCATGTGCGTAGCTTAAGCGTAGTGAGCTCGATCACAACCCAAGCATACCTGGTTCAAACTTCGCGGCAGAAAATTTAGAAGCAAATTCATTTCCGTGGGATTTTTAAGAAAGGTAAAAATAAACCTCACCGTTCAGAGAGCAATAGCAAACTACTGAATGTATGAGGCGCATTGAAAAGTAATGCCTCCAAGTCCATAACTTTGTTAATATACATAATTTACAAATGAAACATACATTTTCAGGAAGCTTGAGATGTCCACTACACAATAGAGTCATTATTTTCGACATAGTCACCTCCACGTTCCACACACCCAACGTCAACTAGTTGTTGCATCCGTCAAGAAAAAAATCTGATGATTTTCACGAAGCCAGGTACGCACATCTGCTGCCACATCCTCGTCAGAAGCATATCTGTTTCCCTTGAGATGTTCCTTGAGCTTTGGGAACAGGAAAAGTCACAAGGTGCCAAATCGGGGCTATATGGTGGGTGCGCTAAAATGTCAAAATTGAGACGCTCTAATGCTGCCGCTGTTTGTCTATTGGTGTGTGGACGAGCATTGTCATGTTGAAGGACTGCGTGTTTTCCAGGACGAACACGTAGCAGTCTTGTCCGTAGTTGCTTCATCGTTTCCACATACCGATCAGAATTGACAGTATTGCCGCGTTCCAAAAATTATGTGGATTACGCCTGGCAGTCCAAACAATGGTCATCAAAACTTTTCCCGCTGACGCGACAGTTTTGAATTTTGAATTTAAAGGATTGTCGCCTTTAACAGTCCTTGCCCACCTCCTAACAGTACTCACATCCACACTGGCGTCACCATATACCGCTCTCATTCTCCGATGCATGTCGATGGGAACACAACCTTCGGCCGTAAAGGAATTCAATCACAGCTCTTTGCTTCAACCGAATTTCCATGTATGACGCCATCTTGGATAATGTTGTGCGCATGCGCAACATTCGAGACACTGACACTTACTGTCTAGAAAACACACTTACATATACTTTATTCTGATATTGGTGTCAATTGCCTCCGAACACTATTAACAAAGTTATGGACTTGGAGGCATTACTTTTCAATGCACCTCGTATAAGTAGCGCCTAAAAATCAACGATTGTTTACTGTGGTTGGTGGCTACGTCCTGTAAAGGAAATGCCACGATTTCCATTTGTATACTGTGTATGGAGAGATGGTGGTCAAATAGAGGTAGAGGTAGGCATAGAACAGAGACATGGAGAGATGGTGGTCAAATAGAGGTAAAGGTAGGCATAGAACAGAGACATGGAGAGATGGTGGTCAAATAGAGGTAGAGGTAGAGTAGGAATAGAACAGAGACATGAGAGAGGGTTGGTCAAATAGAGGTAGAGGTAGGCATAGAACAGAGACATGGAGAGATGGTGGTCAAATAGAGGTAAAGGTAGGCATAGAACAGAGACATGGAGAGATGGTGGTCAAAAGGTAGAGGTAGGCATAGAACAGAGACATGGAGAGATGGTGGTCAAAGGTAGAGTAGGCATAGAACAGAGACATGGAGAGATGGTGGTCAAAGGTAAGGTAGGCATAGAACAGAGACATGGAGAGATGATGGTCAGGTAGAGTAGAAGAACAGAGACAGGAAGAGGTGAAATAGAAGTAAGCTGTGATTTAAGAACAGAGTTGGAGAATGGTGTCAGGTGAGTGTGCATAGAACGAGACATGAGGATGGTGGTGCGGGTAATGGGTGAAAAGGCAGGTCTCAGATTTACGTGCGTGGAGAGACTGAGTTGGTCAATACGAGGCAAAGAGCTGAAGTAGAGGCTCGGGAAATAGAACAGAGAATGGAGAATGGTGGTCTAAGCTGTAGAGGTAGGGTCATAGAACAGAGACATGTAGAGATGGTGGTCGAATGAGGACAAAGGTAGGCACTAGGAAATAGAGACATGCGAAATGGATGTGTGAAATAGAGTAGAGCAGGCATAGAACAGAGAAAATGGATGATGGTTTGGTCAAAGGTCAAGGTAGGTTAAACAGAGTCATGGAGAGGTGGTCAAATAATAAAGGAGAGAAGAACTCATTGACAATACTGAAATGGTGGTCAAAAGAGGTAAGTACAATAGATAAACAGAAACAGAGAGAGGTACTCAGTTACAGAATACATAAACGGGAGAAATAGCAATGGTGTCAAAAAGGGTTATCAAGCGACATTAAACAAGAATGAGAGATGGTAGGTCAAATGGAGATTAGAGGTGGAAAAATAAACTATCAGATGAAATCGTGGATAAAAGAGGTAAGAGGAGGCAACAACAGAGACATGAAATGTGGAAAAGAAGAAAAGCATAAACAATATAGTGGATAAATGAGTCAATAAGGAGCATAGAACAGGACATATAGATGGTGGTCAAGGTACGAGATAGCAGTAACAGAAGACATGGAGAGATGGTGGTCAAGAGGTCGGCAAAAGGACATGGAGAATGAAATAAAGGTTCAGGGGAATCAGAACTGCGATCATGGGGGAATGATGGATGGCTCTAGAACACTGGACATCGTAACATGAATGGCAGATCGTTGTAAATAGTGGCAAGGAGTAGAGGTGGAATAGAACCAGCGTACATGTCAAGATGGTGTCAAAAAGTAGTGTAGGCATAGAATTAAGCATGTGGATTCAATTGAGGTAATCATCAGAAAAGACATTTAGAGATCTGGTAAAGGAGATAGGATAGAAATGAGACATGGAGAGATTTCAAATAGAGGAAAAGTGGAATACAAACATAGAGAATGTGGTCAATTAGGAGGTAAGTGTAGGGAGGATTTATAATAGATGCTTAGAGATTGTCATATTGAGTAGGCTAAACAAGACTGAGGAGTTCAAACTAATAAACGTTAGTGCTAGAACAGATGACAATCGCATGCAATGTGGTCAAATAAATGGAGAAGTAGGCATGAATTGATACTATAGGTTCGAAAATGTGAAGAGAAACGTATAGACTGGGAATATGAAATGAAATGAAGCTATCTGCTTTTCAATTTTGATTGGGAGAAATCTCCTGTCTAGGTGGTTGGTGCATGACGACCAATGTAAGCCCTCTTGTGAGTGCCCAGGCTCAATTCCAGGTCTGATAGATAGCAAGGTTTCAGTTTACGGTGTACGATATTGGCACCGTGAAGTGAGCAGGTAGAGAACCATTGACAGTAAAACGAAGGCAGGCTGAAACCCTCTACCTGGCATTCATCAGAACAAAAAAAGCTTGAGAAATATCTTGATACCTATGCTATCAGACCCTCGCCGGTGCTACAGAGTTCGTACAGAAGCAAGAATAGTCCCCTGTTAGAAAGGATTGAAGCAGACATGGTTAACTCAGAAGTACAATGGTAATGAGTCCTAAATCAATCAATGCCTGCCAGCTTCGTAGCCTACTTTAACAACGGTACAACGCTCATTAGGCTGGCAGAAATCCACAGAGCGTTAACATGTTCGTGTGAAGGCCGAAGAAGAATCAGGACGAACGAAGAATTCCTGATATCATCGCAACGTCGAAGATGTTTACAATTTCAGCGCAACAAACTGTGCCAAGCTCGTGATCGAAAATAGTGCTCAATTAATTAACCATTCCTGATCAATTTCTGTTTATTCCAGAATTAACATTTCTACGTCAGTCCGATCGGAGTTTAATAAAAAGGTGTTATGGGAGATTTAAAATCAAGCCGGAAAACGATTACAAAATCAAAATGACTCGGTATCAATTCGGTCGAGTAGGGAATTAAATAATGCTTAAGCATTATATTATAGGACAAGCTTGAGTTAACCACTAACTGAAACGTTCAATCCTGAGAAAAGGAATTTGACAACCTTCCAAGAATATTATGTTGTATTAAATAAAGTAATTGAATTTATACTATCAGTTAGGAATGATAGAAACAACTATTCCTTGTTTTCAGAAAACACAATGTATTATTGTTCTATTAGTCACATTTGCAGAAGTCTTCTGTTCTAGTGTGTAGTGTTTGGTTCTTATTGCATCCTGTAAAGGTTCGCCCTCTGTTGGAGATAGATTTTATTTTGAGACATGATCTCATGATGGGTGTTTCAACAGTTCTATCAGAGACTGGGAATAATAGTAGTGCCTGTTCAAGTTGAACCACTACACAGCATACAGTTGTCATGTTCAAATCTTGAAGAGAGCTGGAATGCTTCTAGCCTGGGAATCATAGTGAATATCCCAAACAATCTTTGCAATTTATGAAACTGCCTTGCCTGTTCTTTACTGATGTTGCAAATTGTCTCGAGTAAATCAGTGCAATTTAAGAAAGAGATGAGGCAGTTCTCCCTGAAGCAAAGTTGATGCTATCCATCAATCAATGCCCCTGCCCAGGTGCGTACCCGATTGAAACGGTAATGAAGGAGTGCGATTCAATATCTTCCTGGCTTGGGCATTGAAAATAGCACAGTCTTTCCACCATTACTGGTTTCACTGAACTGAATTAAAAACATGTTCATGGTCTGAACCGAAGTTAGATGTCTCATTGATGGATCTAATGCTCAAATGCTCTGATCGTGTAAACAATCTTTAATAATTCCTGGAAAATACTTTATGTTGTTTTTGCTGGATGTGGAAGCCTATTTTGAAGACCAGCCATTAAGTAGAGGTTATGATACTTTGATGAAATCAAGTGCGTAAAAAACTCGATTACAACCAATCAAGCAAGAGTCAGTACCCGTTCGTCGATAGCAACTTCAAATTTCGAATGCTGTACATAATTGTATTATGATGGACATAGGATTAAGAATGATGAAAGTATCTAGTAATCCTTGTGAGGAATTGTGAGCGTTCCACGAGATATCATTTTCTTCCAAATAATCAAATTTTGTCATCTTAGGCTGATAGTAACAACACTTGTTCCCTAAACACCAGTCTTTAATTGTATGATATTGGCCAAGGTATGCAGAGTATGCGGTAAACGATTGTGTCAGTGTTTGGATGACTTCAAACACGTCTCAAAACAGCTAATTAACTATCAGCAAACTGTGATCCTGCATTACACCCTATTAAATGCCCTTATATTGGTAATATTTAGAATTTTGAAAGTCTCCAAAGATGGATATTTCAGACGCATGAGCTCATCAGATTGTTCTTGGAATTGTGAACTCTGCTTTAAAAATTTTCCAGAGTAGAACCACTACTGTCCACCCAAGGTGCGATGTTGCATTATGAGGATATCTCTACCTGAACAGGAACCCAATATCCGTCAAACTCTTCATTGCTGTAATGCGCTAGCACTGATAACCTTCTATTTTCAAATATTCTCATCGGAATGCTAAACAGGGCTTTATCAGAACTGTGTATGTCATTTTAACAAATTTGATCGATTTTTCCTGAAGAAGTACCAACATTAATATGGATTAAAGCAATTTTGAAAGGAAATTCACATAAACGTCTATCCTGTCCTCTGGTGCAATCAATGAAATTTTAGACCGTCTGTACATATTCCTCGTTCTTAATTATATCGTAACTTTCTTTTCGAATAATAGTTTCCATTATGAGTAAGTAATCTCAAGTCGCCAGACTTGTCGGTTCTTTAGTACTTTGCTTTCTGCAAAATTGAGTTGTTTCGCTGGATGTACAGCCTAACTTCTTGTAAGTTTGATCAAGTTGTCAATCTCGCCTTTAAATGACGATCAAATTTTAAATATCTTATTTAAAACAATATATGTAGTCAGATTCTGCTTTCTTGTGAAGAACAACATTTTCAGCCCATATCTTCCTTCTTTATGTGCATCATTTAATTGATTTGATGGATAAATGAGTTAGAATGATCAAATGTGACTGTCTGTTGAGTAATTCGATGCATCTGTTTTCCCTTTGCCATTGATTGTCGGTCTCAGTAAATCGCTTTGCAGATCAGGATCATATTGCACGAACTGACTAACCGTCTTTAATTCATGATATTGCGACCTCCGGTAAACGTGATGCGAAAAACACCGAAATTGTGGATGAACAGTATAAAGCACGTCCCCACTGATTAACTATCAAAAACGTCAAATATGTTCTTTCATTACTGCTCCTTGACATCCCATGTAATTTTAGAATGTGCAAAATAAGTAGCTGCATCGTAGTTTCAAGCAAAAGGCAGTTCAAGTTGATCTTAGGTCCAACTGCATGTTGGAAACTGCTCGATTAGTAAACTTCCTGTCCGTTTTTCAGGGTACTTTGCATACAGGATATCTCTCAAAAAGGGAAAATATTGAACTGATTATCCAAGCATTGTGGAGACAAAAGCATCAATAATCGAACCATAAGTGTTGAATACCAGACAAGCAGTTACATAACTTAGTTCTCTAATTAACCATATGGATCGATTTTGCTGAAGCCACGTACACAATTAACTTATTTGCATCAACTTCGAAATTGGCAAACTGAACAATCCATCAGTTTAAGTATAATTCTACTGAATCAGTTACCCTTGTTTTTGAAAGCTGAAGCCTTCTGTATTTCTTTTGAATAGGGAAATAGTAGCTATTTCTCGAGTTATTTTACAAAGTTTTATCGATGGTCAGGTATCCTTACATAGTTTTGAATATCACATGGTCCAGCAACCATTTGTTACGTTTTAGATTGACTAATGGTCAGTGAACTCTGTCTGGATTGTCATTTTAAAGGTAAACTAGTTAATAACGCAACAAAAAAATTTATGGGCAAACTTTTGCCATCTGTTGAGACATCAACATCACGACCAAAGTTCTTGTGTTAAAGTATGCATATTTATTTTTAACTTTTGACTTGAAATCTGTTATCTGTATATCAAATTGATGTTCATAAAATTTGTATTTCTTCATTTGCCTTCATTACTAGAATGTCGGTTTTCCATACAATGCTGACATAATTTAAAATCTTAATTCATTGCAATATGGCCCCTAAAGTTTGATGGCATCTACTGCCATAGTTGTTTGCCTTGCCATCTATCGCAATAGCATCCCTCAAATGAACATATTCTTCTGAACGTAGTTTTGTTTGGTTCAATCGAAATAGACAATTGTTCGCATTCAATTTTGCGAACATATCTACCAAAAATTGATGGAATAGTTGGCGACAACTTAAAAGGTGATTTGGAGTATCTCTGATCATGATTCGAAATGAGTAGAAATCCTTTGAAGAAACAAATTTGTTTGAAATCAATTTATTGACTGGATCCTTTGATTGATAGCAAATTAGTAGCCGTTTTCACCCGAGAAATAAAATTGGATACTGAAGGGCATCCTAAGATCTGTGTGTTTCTGAAATTCGTTGCAGCTTGTTGTCTCGTTTTTGTAAAATTACGTCCCGCTTTCCAAAATCATTTCCTGCTATGATAATGGCAACTTCGTTTACTACAGGTGCATTATAAGTCCGCTCATGTTGACCGGTCGGAACTATGTCAGCGCGGATTGCAATTTTCATGTCGTCAGTGGGCAACTGATCTAATACAGTCTTGAAACTTCTGACATAACTGTTGCAAGTGTGTAGCATACGTTGAATAGCTAACACTGTATTGTGATTAGTTCCTGGATTACAATTGATGCGCTGATTTGCCTCAGCTTCTTCATTACCCATGAAATAAATTTGAAGAAATTTTGGGTCTAGCGCATTGCGTATATGAGCACATGAAATGATGACGATATGTTTGGTAGCGGTCAACGTAGTAAATCTATGCAAATGTAGGGGTCACGTTGTGATAAATTGGTTTTCAGTTATTTTAAAAACGAATATTGATTCGATTTCGAAATTCTTTCCACTGTTAATATAATTTTTAGTCGCATGCACGTTTTTACCTACTTTGGTGAATTGTTAATGCAAAATGAGATCAGCTTGTTTGAACAATCAAATGACGATTGTTATGCTATGAAAGAGGTCGAGGTTTCCATAGTTTCAAAACATACGTCATCGAATCTTGTGTATATATTAATGTGTACACTCTAAGACTTACGACAAATTGTAAACAAAAATTGGATAGGATAGCAAACTTTGGTTTTAAATTATTTTAAAAACTAATATTGATCCGATTTCGAAAATCTTTCCACGGTTAACCTTATTTTGGTTTCCTGCGTGTTTCTGCCAACTTTGGTGATTTGGGGATGTAAACTAACGGCGTGTATAGTGTAACACACACACAGACATTGGAAAATATATATATAGATTCCGAAGATTTCTCATTTACGAATGCAATATAGTAATATATAACAGATATCGCTGACAGGCAGTGGCGTATACACCATGTGGGCTAGTAATATATATAAAAGATATCGCTGACAAGCGGTGGCGTATATACCATGTGGGCTAGTAATATATAAAAAATATCGCTACCAGGCAGTAGTGTATATACCATGTCTTCTTCTTTACTCCAAAGGAGGCATAGGTTCGAAACCAAAGCCTTACAAGACCTTCTTCCAATGACATTTTTTCCAGATCTCTTCCTATTTTCCTGTATTCCGTATCCAACTCCCAGCTCCAGGTGTTCCTGGGTCTTCCTTACTTCTATAACTTGGGAGTTCCATCAGTAGGCATGTCTTGCGATGATGTCATGCGGTCTCATCCTTCCATTGAAAGCCAGTACCTTTGGAACAAGAGGAAAACATTTAACCCTCTACGCCACAGAGATCCGTGAGTGTCTTTCCATGGCCACAGAGATCCGTGAGTGTCTTTCCATGGCCACAGAGATCCGTGAGTCTCTTTCCATGGTCACAGAGATCCGTGAGTCTCTTTCCATGGCCACAGAGATCCGTGAGTCTCTTTCCATGAGTTCAAGTACCAGCTTGTCCTTGCAGAACCTCATCTGTATCACAGCCATCCTGAGTTCAAGTAATAGCTTGTCCTTGCAGAACCTCATCTGTATCACAGCCAGCCTGAGCTCAAGTAGCAGCATGTCCTTGCAGAACCTCGCCTGTATCACAGCCCGCCTGAGTTCAAGTACCAGCATGTCCTTGCAGAACCTCGCCTGTATCACAGCCCGCCTGAGCTCAAGTAACAGTATGTCCTTACAGAACCTTGCCTGTATCACAGCCCGCCTGAGCTCAAGTACCAGCTTGTCCTTGCAGAAACTCGCCTTTATCACAGCCTGCCTGAGCTCAAGTAACAGTATGTCCTTACAGAACCTCGCCTTTATCACAGCCTGCCTGAGCTCAAGTACCAATTTGTCCTTGCAGAACCTCGTCTGCATCACAGCCCGGCTGAGCTCAAGTGCCAGCTTGTCCTTGCAGAACCTCGCCTGTATCACAGCCCGCCTGTGCTCAAGTACCAGCATGTCCTTGCAGAACCTCGCCTGTATCACAGCCTGCCGGAAAAACTCTCTCTCTCTCTCTCTCTCTAGAAAGTTCTTCCGCTTCTTCCAACGTCATGTTCAAGGTTTCTTTGATGTCCTGCTGCCACCTTCGTGTTACTCTTCCCCTTTCTGTGAGTTACGAATGAATAATATACGATAAATTCATACAAAAGTTACTGCTAAAATAATTTTCCGAAATTGCTCAATTACAGCTTAAAAGTACCGGATCTGTTGTATTATCTTCAACTCGAATCTCATACTCTTTACTAATCATCTTGCGCAGTGGTTCTCAACCTTCTTAAAGCCGCGACCCTTTAATACAGTTCTTCATATTGTGGTGACCCACAACCATAAAACTGTTTTCGTTGCTACTTCATAACTGTCATTTTGCTACTGTTATGATTCGTAATGTAAATATCTGATATGCAGGATGTATTTTCATTGTTACAAATTGAACATAATTAAAGATAGACATGTGACTGGTCGCCTAAGTACATTATGGCGCACCTGCACATACAGTTATTGTACGTGTATGTTATGGTGTTCGAATGATGTCATCATGCCGGGTGCTCGTATGTGTGCCGACCCGCCTGCTGACGGATAAAGCGGTATGTGCGGACCGCCTGCTGACGATAAGGCGGATGGTGGACCCGCCTGCTGACGGATAAAGGCGTATGTGGACCGCCTGCTGACGGATAAAGGCGATGTGCGGACGCCTGCTGAGGATAAAGGCGTAGTGGGACCGCCGCTGAGGATAAAGGGTATGTGGGACCGCCTGCGAGATAAAGGCGGTATGTGGACCGCTGCGCGGATAAAGGCGGTGTGTGCGAACCCGCCTGCTGACGGATAAAGGAGGGATGTGCGACCGCCTGCTGACGATAAAGGCGGTTGGCGGACCCGCCTGCTGACGGATAAAGAGCGTAGTGTGCGACCCGCCTGCTGACGGATAAAGGAGCGTATGTGCGGACCCGCCTGCTGACGATAAAGGCGTATGTGGACCCGCCTGCTGACGGATAAAGGACGTATGTGCGACCGCCTGCTGACGGATAAAGGGCGTATGTGCGACCCGCCTGCTGACGGATAAAGGAGCGGTATGTGTGCGGACCCGCCTGCTGACGGATAAAGGAGCGGTGTCTCAGTTCCTAAGACCATCGAAAATATGTGTTTTCCGATGGTCTTAGGCGATCCCTGTGAAAGGGTCGTTCGACCCCCAAAGAGGTCGCGACCCACAGGTTGAGAACCACTGGTCTTGCGTTTTCAATCGTACACAAGCTAATTAACCCCTTTTACTAAAATGAGCCAGACCTGAAGAATCAATGTCAATGAAACGTCAACGTCTCAGTTTTTTTTGTGGATCAATTCAATGGCTTCAGAATTCTAGCACTATGAGAAAATGCAATTCCTCTGGAGAGTATCGGAACGGAACTAACAGACATTTGAATGGAGGTTTAAGACTTCAAGCGCTATTCATTTCTGTTAATTTACTTCAAGTCGAACATTCTGGAGATGGCTTCACATTTTACTTTATCTAAACCGTCATCTATAATCTTAGAAGAGTAAAACCATTCCATTATTATATTTTAATCTGAGATCTGACATTTTGACATAAGAGTTAGGAGAAATGTCTTTTTTCATTACTTGCTGACAACTGTTAAATGTGTAAATGGTTCTGAGTATATTTGATATTAGGACCGTTAGGGTGTTATTGTTGTAGTCTCTATGTAGTGTGGTGTGAAAGAAATGGAATTCGTTACTCCTTTTGTATCCTTTGCTTGATAAAGGCCTTTTGTTCGAAACGTTGCTGTGTATTGTTATTGTTTTTGTGTTTTATAAAACTACAGTACTTTGTGTTTACGTGTTTCGCTATTTTACATAGTTTTACTGTAGTCTTCCCTTATATCAATAAGTATATTTCATACGATTCTACATGTCTGATCGTTCTGATTTAAAAATGAAAAAGTGCATATCCTTTACAGAACTTAACCACCAACCACATTAAACAACAAGTTGTTGATTATCTAGGCACTTCTTAGACGTTCAGTAGTTTGCCATTGCTTTCTGAACGGTGTGGTATATTTTACCGTTTTCCAAACTGTCTCTCGGAGTTTGAACCAGGTACACTTGGGTTGTGATCGAGCTTACTACCGCTTAAGCTACAGACGAAGTGAGTATAATTGACGTGTAACGTCCACGTGGCCATTTGTACTGTCTTTTAGAGGGCACTTTGCTAGGTCAGCTCTTCGATGGACAGAGTATGAGAAGAGAAGGCATGGACGTTCAAAGTAAACATTGAGATTGATTGATTGATTTGATTGATTGATTGATTGATTGATTGATATGACCATCACATTTGTACTTCGGTGAGTAACCATGTGTGCTCTGATCTCTTTCTTACTCAGGGAGATAGCAGGTACAGTTCACTGACTCCGTAGCACCATCAAGGGTCCCCAATGTAAATTTGAAGATGGTGAAGATATTTTTGTAGGAATTTTACATGAATTTTGCCTATGGAGGTCTCTGTGGCGTATAGGTTAGATACTCGTCTTTCGTGTCAAATGTACCAGGTTCGCTCCCTCGTGGAGCCATCTGGATATTTTTCTAGAAATCCCTGATCTCAGTGTAGGTGAGATAGAGTTCCTAGTCCTATCGGAGACGGACGATAAAACATAGGTTCCGTGTTCAATTTGAGCACGTAAAATAACCTTGGCAGTCCAATACACGGAGAAGAACTATAGAAAGAAAGTTGAAAGATTGTGTCCTGACATGGGAAACAATTAGAAGAAGAGTGACAGAGAGGAGAAGTCATGGAAATCTCTTGTGAAAGTTGTATGCCTCAAAGAAGACACAAAGATGATAAATAGATATATCTTCACTTTCAATGAATGGGATTTCCCGTAGTATTTTCAGACCATACGATATGAAGTGCCTGCCACTTTACATTTCTAGTTCCTAGTGTGCAGGAGGTAGGATGGCCAATTTCTTTCCTCCCTTGTGGAACATCCAGTCCGATTCGATAGCCGAACGCTTACCCATGACGCTAATCCGCCCCACCACATAATTCTGATTAATATAAGAAAGACGCGGTTATCATTTTTCGGGGATGTAGTAGGAAAGGAAGGTTTAAAAAATAGAGCGACAACCGGTAGAATAATTGATTGGAAGATAAAGACATCAATGATGTGGTATGTAGTATATGGTATGGGCTATGTGAATGCAAATGTGAATGTATGCCAAAGAAGATATTCCAAACTGAAACTGAAATGTGTTATGTGAATGCAAATGTGAATGTATGCCAAAGAAGATATTCTAAACTGAAACTGAAATGTGTTATGTGAAGGCAAATGTGAATGTATGCCAAAGAAGATATTCCAAACTGAAACTGAAATGTGTTATGTGAAGGCAAATGTGAGTGTATGCCAAAGAAGATATTCTAAACTGAAACTGAAATGTGTTATGTGAAGGCAAATGTGAATGTATGCCAAAGAAGATATTCCAAACTGAAACTGAAATGTGTTATGTGAAGGCAAATGTGAATGTATGCCAAAGAAGATATTCCAAACTGAAACTGAAATGTGTTATGTGAAGGCAAATGTGAATGTATGCCAAAGAAGATATTCTAAACTGAAACTGAAATGTGTTATGTGAAGGCAAATGTGAATGTATGCCAAAGAAGATATACCAAACTGAAACTGAAATGTGTTATGTGAAGGCAAATGTGAATGTATGCCAAAGAAGATATTCCAAACTGAAACTGAAATGTGTTATGTGAAGGCAAATGTGAATGTATGCCAAAGAAGATATTCCAAACTGAAACTGAAATGTGTTATGTGAAGGCAAATGTGAATGTATGCCAAAGAAGATATTCCAAACTGAAACTGAAATGTGTTATGTGAAGGCAAATGTGAATGCATGCCAAAGAAGATATTCCAAACTGAAACTGAAATGTGTTATGTGAAGGCAAATGTGAATGTATGCCAAAAAGATATTCAAACTGAAACTGAAATGTGTTATGTGAAGGCAAATGGATTAAGCAAAGAAGACGACCTAGAAACCTGAAACTGAAATGTTGGGAAGGCAAAAACATGGATCAGTTCCAAGGAGATGATTGCCAGATAGCTATGAGAATTGCTGAGGCATGTAACGTATAGTGAGAGGAAATGTATTATTTAAAGACATAAAGCAACAGAAACGAGAGAGAGATTAGGAGAGAGAAATGGTTCTATCGTCTATAAAGCCTCATTTTTTTGTCTGCAACGGTATTTTCTTCTTCACATTTCAACTCCCAACGGAGCACAGGTCTTAAACAAACTTCTTCCAGCTCTTCCTCTGTCTTGCCATCCCTTCTAATTGGTTCCATATTTTACCTATTCTCTTACAGTATTATAATAATAACAATTCCTCTCGTACCGTTATACGTTACATAGGGCCTGCAAGTAATGTCTCCATACCGCTCTATCCTGGGCAACTCGCTCAATCTCCTACATGGAACTGAGACCGATATTTCTTGCCTCTCTCAGCAGTGTTCGTTTCAATGTCTTTCTATGTCGTTCCTTCTTTTATGAACCCTTTCCATTCCATTTCAATGTCTGCTTTGTTATTCTTTGATCATTTCAATGTCTGCTTTGTTATTCTTTGATCATTTCAATGTCTGCTTTGTTATTCTTTGATCATTTCAATGTCTGCTTTGTTATTCTTTGATCATTTCAATGTCTGCTTTGTTATTCTTTGATCATTTCAATGTCTGCTTTGTTATTCTTTGATCATTTCTTCTCAGAGTATGCTTAACATATCTCCATCTTCTCTCTTTCTTATAACAATTGTTACTAGTGGTTGACCAGACATTTCTTCTCAGAGTATGCTTAACATATCTCCATCGTCTGCTTCTTTTAACAGTTGTTACTAGTGGTTGATCAGACATTTCTTCTCAGAGTATGCTTAACATATTTACATCTTCTCTTTCTTATAACAGTTGTTACTAGTGGTTGACCAGACATTTCTCTGATTTCATCGGCATTGCTGTTTGTTTATGTATTGCCCTTAATTATAATTATGTTAATTATCATAACTACACTCGTACTGCTATCTTCTTCTTTTTCTTTGAATGCTCCATATCGATCACTTGTTAACCACTCTTTGTGATCTATATGTGATCTGAGTCAAAGAGCTATTTTATGTTCTGCCAGTTATGCGTCTATAAGTAGGAATGTACATCCGTTTCCTCTACGCTTTTTATTTACTAGGGTAGCTTCCCTAGGCCCCCTACTTAGTCGCTTCTTACGACATGCCTTGTAGGTCGCAGTGTTACTATTAGTTACTCCAATTGAGAGCCCTGGTAACACCAGGGCATCTTCTAGTTTAAATTTGCTATCTCACAGAATGAATGAACCCCCTTCCCTTCCCCCAAAAAAAAAAGAACAAAGAAAGCTGAATGTCAGAAGTAACAACATCATTATCATCAGGCGCCTTGCCTTGCGGCTGGCGTAGGCGATCATTGATCTCCACAAATCTCTGCCTCTAATGTTTGTTCTCATCTCAGATCTTGACCCTCTTCTGTGCCATGAAGTCAGGCTATCCAAAATGTTCTCCCTTTGTCTTCCTCTGTCTCATCTCTCCTTAATTTTACCGGTTGTCACAATGGGTTCTAAACCTCCCTTCCTCATCACATTTCCAAAAATGATGACTGCCTCTTTCTTATATTGATGATAAGCTTGCTCTGTGTTTTGACCTCATTCAACATTAGTCAGTGTAGTAGTCCATTGGATTCTCATCATTCTTCTGTAAAACAACATCTCTGTGACCCTCAGAGATTTTTCGATCGTTTTGTTTATTGTTCATGACTCGCATCCATATGTCAGTATTGGTTCTATGCAATGGCGGCTCGTCATTAAGGGCCACTGGGAACGGGCCCCACCACTAATAACGTGTAATGTGTATTTATTGTTTTATAAATTAAAACATAACAACCCAAAGCCTTGATTTTTCCGAAAATATTTGTCTGGCCCCACCAACAAAAATGATCACGAGACACCACTGGTTCTATGTAACACTGGTTCTATGTAACACTGGTTCTATGTAACATGGTTCTGTGGTTCTATGTAACACTGGTTCTATGTAACACTGGTTCTATGTAACACTGGTTCTATGTAACACTGGTTCTATGTAACATCTTGTTCTATGTAACACTGGTTCTATGTAACACTGGTTCTATGTAACACTGGTTCTATGTAACACTGGTTCTATGTAACACTGGTTCTATGTAACACTGGTTCTATGTAACACTGGTTCTATGTAACACTGGTTCTATGTAACACTGGTTCTATGTAACACTGGTTCTATGTAACACTGGTTCTATGTAACACTGGTTCTATGTAACACTGGTTCTATGTAACACTGGTTCTATGTAACACTGGTTCTATGTAACACTGGTTCTATGTAACACTGGTTCTATGTAACACTGGTTCTATGTAACACTGGTTATATGTAACACTGGTTCTATGTAACACTGGTTCTATGTAACACTGGTTCTATGTAACACTGGTTCTATGTAACACTGTATAACTCTCATTCTGATTTGAAGTAACAAGAAAATATCATAAATGTCCTCACCAGGTGACACGTATGTTGTTTGCTGTTTCATTTTTCTTCATCTTGCTCAACGGACCAAGTCATGTGATTAGAATGAAGATGGTTATTGTTGAGATCCTGGGGACAACGCATGGAGCCCCGTCTGTAGAAGAACAGGTTCAAGTCGTATTTCAGGTAATGATAATTGTATGTATGGAATACGCGGCTGTTTAAGTCATAGTATGCGGAGACTAGTAGAGCTTCTGTTTGAAGGCTTCCCATTCGAAAGGCCTGGGTTAAATCCCCAATAAGGCCAATGAGTGGTTACTTTTTAAATCTTGATGTGCACACAGCACGTGGTTAAACTACATGAGACCCTGATCTTTTACCTGGGGATCTAAATTACAAGTACCTCTCAAGTCGGAGTAAGGCTAACCTGAATAGCAAGTGTCACTGGTAAGATCAAGCCTTCACGAAAAAAGTCTGGTAGAGGTATAATGACTACGCCTGAGCTTATAATGGGCGAACTGAAAAAGGGTAAGAAATGTTATTTCATTCACAGCGTGTTTTTCAATGTAGTAGCTGTGTTCAACAAGCTGTGAGATGGTCGTAATGTAGTAGCTGTGTTCAACAAGCTGTGAGATGGTCGTAATGTAATAGTTGTGTTCAACAAGCTGTGAGATGGTCGTAATGTAGTAGCTGTGTTCAACAAGCTGTGAGATGGTCAGTAGAGTTTTCAGCTAGATGTTCAGCAAAGCTGTGAGATGGTTGTAATGTAGTAGTGTTCAACAAGCTGTGAGATGGTCGTAATGTAGTAGTTGTGTTCAACAAGCTGTGAGATGGTCGTAATGTAGTAGTGTTCAACAAGCTGTGAGATGGTCGTAATGTAGTAATTCTGTTCAACAAGCTGTGAGTTGGTCGTAATGAGAAGTTGAGATCTTTAGGGCAGATATGAATCAGGGACGGGGTCAAAGGCGCAAGGAAGCAGCGCGCCAGGATTAGAGAGATGGCTCTAATCCCTGCTCTCACCTCCACGTGGTGACCCTGGTAACAGACGGTGGTTCCGGTCTGGCCAAGAGGGCAGGTGCTGTGGGAGAGCTACTCTGGGGCAAGTAGAGATGCAAAGGTCGTCATGCTTGATGGGATCCGCTCGCAACATAGACGAGCGAATGTTTAGAGTGACTATTAATGCTCGCCTCTCCGGGCCGATGGGAAAAGCTAGAACGATACATGTGAAACCTCGCGGGGCGGAACTCGGAGCTCACGCATTCTCTCTCTTGATGCCCTCTCTTGAGCTGATGAGTATGCCGGGTGATGAGTTGGGCCGCATGTTGGTCCACACAAGTTCAAAAGTCTAGCCCTATCATAGAAATGGGGACACGAATCAAAACCATCGAAGGGACGTTGACCCGCGTGTGGCGAAATTCGAAGCCCAAGCATGCTCTCTTTAGCCACCACTCTAAAGCCGATGAGTATGCTGGGTGCCGAGTTGAACCACAAGCTGGGCCACATAGGTCAAAGCATTGGCTCCCATCACATTGATGGGGGCACGACCCAAAGCCATCGAAGAGACGTTGACCCGCATGTGGCGAAATTCGGAACCCAAGCATGCTCTCTCTAGAGGCACTACCCTAGAGCCGATGAGTATGGCGGGAGTCGAGTTGAGTTGCACGTAGGCATCATTGGGCGAAACTCGGTTTTTGTCACCTCGAAGTCGGACAGCCCACTGGGAATTGACGAAGATGGAGAGGTAGGCACCAGGGCAGAGCATGTACGCACGATGAAAAAGCCATAGTGGGCCCCATCGAGTGGCAGGCCGACACGGCAAGTGCGGAAAGCGAGGCAAGCACTGTAGCGACAAGCATGGCAGGCAAGAGGGTGTGCGTCCCACCCACATGAGCAGAACAACTGGATAGCCCAGCAGAGGCAAAACCAGTGCAAACGAGGCAGCGGCAAGTGTGGCAGGCGAGAGTGTGTACGTCCCACCCAAATGTGCAAAACAACTGGAAAGCCCAGTAGAGGTAAAGCCAGTGCGCGTTTCCACACGCAGGAAACTACTGCTGCCTTGTAGTTGATTGGGGACAATCAAAGGCTAGCGGAGCAAACCGCAAACAAACCTGAACGGGCGGCAAACCAAGGTGTTCATTAAAACGACCGGTTTTGCTGGGCAGATGGCGTTCATAAGCCCGGGAGGGCAGGCCGTCTAAGGGTCGCTGCCCTGAAAGAAAATGGCAACCCGCTGCATTGTGGGTTACGGCTGTGGACAGCCAAAGGCTAGCGGAAAGCGTACCGCAAACAAACGCTGGCTGAAATCGAACACCTCACCCAGGATAAGCAACTGTGCTCCAATAGGTGCTGAAGGTTGGTGCACGTACATTACATTCTGATGTTTGGCTGTTTATATATCACAATAGAATGATAAAAACTAGCCTAGAACGACAGAGGAAGAAGAAGAAGAATCAGGGACTTCAATTTTAATAAATTTCCCAGTTTTATGACAGAGAAAGAGAGAGAGAGACATACAGACAGACAAAAAGGTGACAGTGAGAGAGAACGAGACAAAAAAGAAAGAATTAGAGTTAGAGAAAGTTAAGGAGAGAGAAGAGAAAAAGAAAGATAGAGAAAAAAAGAAAGAGAAAGAAAAAATAGAAAGAAGAGTGAGCGAGAGAGAGCGAAAGAGAAAGTTAGGGAAAGAGAAAGTAAAGAGAGACAGAAGAGAGAAGAGAGAGAGAAAGAAAAAAGAGAAAGAGAGAGAGAAAGAGAGAGATAACTAGAGAGAGAAAGAAAGAGTGAGAAAGAAAGAGAGGAAATGGCGTAAAGAGAGAAAAGAGGCTGAGAGAAAGTAAGAGAAAGACAAAAGAAAAAGAGAAAGACAGTGAGAAGAGAGAAAGAAAAAGATATAGATAAAGAGAAAAAAAACTACAATGATTAAAATTAACGAAGCTGTGATTAACATTTCTCTTCGAATTACTCCTTTATTAAATGCATTATTTTGTTGTATCTTCTAGTTTATATACAACCTGAGCTTCGCTGTCAACTTGGTGATCTACCTGACTTGCGGCGACAACTTCAGAAAACAGTTTAAAGATGTGTTTTTTTCTATCTGTTTTCGTCGCCCATCTCCCAAGAAGTGCAGTGAAGCAACAGCGTTAACTGTTGTCAAGATAGAGAAGATTGATCATGGACAAGATCAGCAAACGGCTCTGATTGATAGTGGGACTGGCAGCAACACGGCAGACAAAATATTATAAGAAGCTGTGGGAAAGTGTCCCGTAAATAATGGTGTCGTTAGAGCGTGTTGGGGAAAGATGGCGTCAAACAGACGAGATTCTGTGGGACGTTTTCAGATAGTGTTCGTTGATGATGATGTCAGACGAGACATAATGGGACGAGGTCAGTAAGTGTGCGTACATGATGACGTCAAACAGACGAAACAAAGTGGGGGCGTCGTGAGAAAGTGCCTGTGAGTGATGTCATTACACAGACCAGCACTGTATGACGTCGACAGTGAGTTTAGCGGAAATGACGTCAAAAGAATTCGAGACAATGTTTGGCGTTGCCAGTGAGTGCTCTTGAAAGAGGACATCATACAGAGGAGACATTGTTTTCAAAAGAAGTCAAAAATCGCTTCTGAATTATAACGTCAATAAGACGAATATTGTGGTGTGTAGTCAGAGAGTGTTGGTGGATGATGACGTCAAACAGGCGAGACATTGTTAACGTCGTCAGCAAGCGCCCGCAGTGATGACGTCAAACAGGCGAGACATTTGTTAAAATCGTTACAGATTAGTTAACTCGTGATTGGAATGATGACGCCAAAACGTTGAGACATTGTTTTACGTCGCCAGCATATGGTCGCGAATGATGACGAATAACTAACAGTATGTACCTCAAGAGATTAAAGCCCCAATTTATCCCTGTAATGTGGATGTGATGAATCAATAATGCCTGAACTGAACACGTTCATGAATTATGAACAAAATGACAAGATTAGGTCCGAGAAGAAATGATTAGTAAGATTGATTGATTGATAGGACCATCATCATTGCACTTCGGTGAGTAACCATGTGTGCTCCGATCTCTTTCTTACACAGGAAAATCTCAGATGCAGTGCACGAACTCCGTAGCACCGGCGGGGATCCCGTGTAATTTTTGAAGATGGTGAAGATATTTTGTCAAAAATTTTTATTTTTAATCTTTTCTAATGAATGTTGCCCGAGCAGCGACTTTCCAGCCTGCTCTTCTCAATTTTGAACTACCAATTGTTCTTTTATATACTTAAAATAAACACAGGACCTAAGTCTTATCGTCCGTCTCCGATAAGACTGGGAACTCGATCTCACCTACACTGAGATAAGGGATGTCTGGAAAAATATCCAGATGGCTCCACGAGGGAGCGAACTTTGTACCTTTTGCACGAGAGACGAGCACCTAACCTCTACCATAACATCTGAGCAGGATGTCAACCACATAGACACAGAAGGGGGAACAAACAAAGATGTCAAGATAAGAATACAACATAGACACAGAAGGGGAACAAACAAAGATGTCAAGATAAGAATACAACATAGACACAGAAGGGGGGAACAAACAATGATGTCAAGATAAGAATACAACATAGACACAGAAGGGGGGGACAAACAAAGATGTCAAGATTAAAATACAACATAGACACAGAAGGAGGGAACAAACAAAGATGTCAAGATAAGAATACAACATAGACACAGAAGGGGGGAACAAACAAAGATGTCAAGATAAAAATACAACATAGACACAGAAGGAGGAACAAACAAAGATGTCAAGATAAGAATACAACATAGACACAGAAGGAGGGAACAAACAATGATGTCAAGATAAGAATACAACATAGACACAGAAGGGGAACAAACAAAGATGTCAAGATAAGAATACAACATAGACACAGAAGGGGGGAACAATCAATGATGTCAAGATAAGAATACAACATAGACACAGAAGGAGGGAACAAACAAAGATGACAAGATAAAAATACAACATGGACACAGAAGGGGGAACAAACAAAGATGTCAAGATAAAAATACAACATAGACACAGAAGGAGGGAACAAGCAAAGATGTCAAGATAAGAATACAACATGGACACAGAAGGGGGAACAAACAAAGATGTCAAGATAAGAATACAACATAGACACAGAAGGAGGGAACAAACAAAGATGTCAAGATAAGAATACAACATAGACACAGAAGGAGGAACAAACAAAGATGACAAGATAAAAATACAACATGGACACAGAAGGGGGAACAAACAAAGATGTCAAGATAAAAATACAACATAGACACAGAAGGAGGGAACAAGCAAAGATGTCAAGATAAGAATACAACATGGACACAGAAGGGGGAACAAACAAAGATGTCAAGATAAGAATACAACATAGACACAGAAGGAGGGAACAAACAAAGATGTCAAGATAAGAATACAACATAGACACAGAAGGGGAACAAACAAAGATGTCAAGATAAGAATACAACATAGACACAGAAGGGGGAACAAACAAAGATGTCAAGATAAGAATACAACATAGACATAGAAGGGGGGAACAAAGATGACAAGATAAGAATACAACATAGACACAGAAGGAGGAACAAACAAAGATGTCAAGATAAGAATACAAAAATAGACACAGAAGGGGGGACAAACAAAGATGTCAAGATAAGAATACAACATAGACACAGAAGGGGGAACAAACAAAGATGTCAAGATAAGAATACAACATAGACACAGAAGGGGAACAAACAAAGATGTCAAGATAAGAATACAAAAAGCAAGGGAAAACTTTATTGCACTGAGTAAGATATGGAAGTCAAAGGAGATCAAAACAAACACAAAACTGAAAATCTTTCAATCCAATGTGAAGTCAGTACTGTTGTATGGTTGGGAAACATGGAAGACAGCAACAGAAACCACCAGAAAACTAGACCTTCATAAATGGATGTTTACATAAAATAGAAGAACTGAGATGGTATGATAAGATTACGAACAAGAAACTCCAAGAAATAACTAAGCAGATATAGGTGGAGAAAGAGCTAAGGAAGAGATGTTGGCGATGGACTGAGAAGGTCAACCGGAAACATTGCGAGACATGCACTGTTTTGGAGTCCACATGGAAAGGGGAGTAGGGGAAGGTCTAGAAATACCTGGAGAAGAGATCTAGAGACTGATATTATAAAGATAGGCAAGACGTGGAAAGAATTGGAAGCGGTGACAAGAGATAGAAAAGGCTGGAAGAAGTGTGTCCGTTGGGAGTTGAAAGGTAAAGAAGAATATCAATCAGATATGGGCAGAATGATTTAGTGACATTTGGATGACATGATTAACTGGAATTTGAAACAATTGACTGAATGTAAAAGGAACAAAATAAATGATTGAAAAGTGAACATTGTTTTTTGTTCATTGATGTTTGTGTTCATTGATGTTTTTGTTCATTGATGTTTGTGTTCATTGATGTTTTTGTTCATTGATGTTTTTGTTCATTGATGTTTTTGTTCATTGATGTTTGTGTTCATTGATGTTTGTTTCATTGATTTTTTTCATTGATGTTTGTGTTCATTGATGTTTGTGTTCATTGATGTTTTGTTCATTGATGTTGTGTTCATTGATGTTTTTGTTCATTGATGTTTTGTTCATTGATTTTAGTTCATTGATGTTTGTGTTCATTGATGTTTTTGTTCATTGATGTTTGTGTTCATTGATGTTTTTGTTCATTGAAGTTTTTGTTCATTGATGTTTTTGTTCATTGATGTTTTTGTTCATTGATGTTTGTGTTCATTGATGTTTTTGTTCATTGATGTTTGTGTTCATTGATGTTTGTGTTCATGATTTGTGTTCATTGATGTTTTGTTCATTGATGTTTGTGTTCATTGATGTTTTGTTCATTTTGTTCATTGATGTTTGTGTTCTGAAGTTTTGTTCATTGATGTTTGTGTTCATTGATGTTTGTGTTCATTGAAGTTTGTGTTCATTGAAGTTTGTGTTCATTGATGTTTTTGTTCATTGATGTTTGTGTTCATTTTGTTCATTGATGTTTGTGTTCATTGATGTTTGTGTTCATTGATGTTTGTGTTCATTTTGTTCATGATGTATTTGTTCATTGAAGTTTTTGTTCATTGATGTTTTTGTTCATTGATGTTTTTGTTCATTGATGTTTTTGTTCATTGATGTTTGTGTTCATTGATGTTTGTGTTCATTGATGTTTGTGTTCATTTGTTCATTGATGTTTGTTCATTGAAGATTTGTTCATTGATGTTTTGTCATTGATGTTTGTGTTCATTGATGTTTTTGTTCATTTTGTTCATTGATGTTTGTGTTCATTTTGTTCATTGATGTTTGTGTTCATTTTGTTCATTGATGTTTGTGTTCATTGAAGTTTTTGTTCATTGATGTTTGTGTTCATTGATGTTTGTGTTCATTGATGTTTGTGTTCATTGAAGTTTGTGTTCATTGATGTTTTTGTTCATTGATGTTTGTGTTCATTTTGTTCATTGATGTTTGTGTTCATTGATGTTTGTGTTCATTGATGTTTGTGTTCATTTGTTCATTAAGTTTGTTCATTGAAGTTTTTGTTCATTGATGTTTTTGTTCATTGATGTTTGTGTTCATTGAAGTTTGTTTTCATTGATGTTTGTTCATTGATGTTTTTGTTCATTGATGTTTTTGTTCATTGATGTTTGTGTTCATTGATGTTTTTGTTCATTGATGTTTTTGTTCATTGATGTTTTTGTTCATTGATGTTTGTGTTCATTGATGTTTGTGTTCATTGATGTTTTTGTTCATTGATGTTTTTGTTCATTGATGTTTGTGTTCATTGATGTTTTTGTTCATTGATGTTTTTGTTCATTGATGTTTGTGTTCATTGATGTTTGTGTTCATTTTGTTCATTGATGTTTGTGTTCATTGAAGTTTTTGTTCATTGATGTTTGTGTTCATTGATGTTTGTGTTCATTGATGTTTTTGTTCATTGATGTTTGTGTTCATTGATGTTTTTGTTCATTGATGTTTTTGTTCATTGATGTTTTTGTTCATTGATGTTTGTGTTCATTGATGTTTGTGTTCATTGATGTTTGTGTTCATTGATGTTTTTGTTCATTGATGTTTGTGTTCATTGATGTTTGTGTTCATTGATGTTTTTGTTCATTGATGTTTGTGTTCATTGATGTTTTTGTTCATTGATGTTTGTGTTCATTGATGTTTGTGTTCATTGATGTTTTTGTTCATTGATGTTTGTGTTCATTGATGTTTGTGTTCATTGATGTTTGTGTTCATTGATGTTTAAAGACAATGCTTTATTGTGATTTGAAATAATGTTGCCTGTGTGGTGCTAGGATTCGCAAGGGGAGCAAAGAATGGTACCACTACAAAACATGCGTAACAAGCGACTGATATAGGACCTAGGGTTTTTCATTTAAACCATTCCACGTCAACTACTAGGTTGCAAGTGCTGGGATTGAAGATTGATGTAGCCAGAAAAAGAACAGAACAACAGGTATATGAGTAGGCTAATCAATCAAAACCTCTCGCTATTTAAACACATTCCTCGCCCTGTCCTCTCAGACATCCAGTTCTACTTGTACGACGTGTAACTCCAAAGTCCCTCTGGATTTCTGAATCGATTTGGTACATAGTTTCACCAAGGTCTTCCCAATTATTGGTAATTTAGTCGCAAATATTGAAATCCAGGTTTATCATGCTCCATAGATTTGACCAAAATCGTCATTAAGCCGATTTGAATTATGCAGCGCTGACAAGTAAATTTTCTGCGCAGCTACTTATTGTTTTCCTTCAAATTTGTCTCACTGGCTGTTAGTGCACGCAAAGGTCACCGTTTTCCAACAGAGCAAGTTTTCTTATATACCTTAAACTGTTTTAACAGGAGGCTTTTGTTTGTGTGGTTTTTTTTAAAGAAATTACAGATCCTTTAAACCGAGACACGCTATTTGAGCCTATCACGATATTTTTAAAGGAGGTTTATGTTAATTATTGTAGTGTTTAAATGAGTAAATCAATCCAGCTATTTAAGGAATTTGGAATTACACACGTTGAGTGTTGACTGAAATGTGAAGCTGATGATTGAAAAAAGGAAGGGGGAGAGGGGAGGAGGTTTTTTTAACCAGCGAGTCACAGGAACTATGCATCGTTTTTGACATCTGTTTTGTGGAGGCTGAGCAGTATCTATGAATTTGCTCGGAGTGTTGTGACGTCAGTTCAGTAACCAATAGCCAGGCTAAACATAAATAAATAAGAGTTAAGTCCTAGAAGAATCCAAGTTTTGAACTTGAGAAGCACATACTGATGATAATCAATTATATAAACTGTCATGCCGAGAAAAGCATGCGTTATATAGCAATAGTATGACTATTTTTATTTAGCATCAATGAAATAGATAGCGATGGCTGAGTACTGCTATTATGCCTTAAGTTGTGATTAAGAAATTGCAGCAAAACTTTATAAACCGATTAGTTATTGTAAACTTCATATTATATTGATGTAAAGTTTCCAATATGTTAGATATAATGAATTATCCTGGTATAAGTCAGGATGGCCGAGCGGTCTAAGGCGCTGCGTTCAGGTCGCAGTCCACTTCTGTGGGCGTGGGTTCAAATCCCACTTCTGACAATTTTCATTTTTTTTTTTTTTTCCTACACTAAACAATAACGTTTTAAACAATCATACAGCTCACTCATGACAATATGACAATCCGCTGATAACACAATTCTCATGGTTACAAATGAATAAGATCTGCAAAACTTGAAAGACATTAGTAGAGGAAGTGAAAGATAAGAGTGAGAAACGAGAATATCAGAAGCATCGTTGGTACTATACCATGCCTACAGTACATCGAGAAGCAAGATTCAGTGGTTCGACCATTTAATGAGAATGGAACCACATTTACTACCATCACGTGCCTATAGTAATCGACACTCAGGGCGCAGAGCACGAGGCAGGCCACGATGGATAGATAACATCTCAGAGTCCTGCGAAAGCATGGACTGACAATGTCAAGCGCAACACACCTGGCACAAGATAGAAACTAACTCTCCCACGACGCTTCACGGCAAATGTGGTTAAGATAAGATAAGCTAATATAAGTGAAAAGAAACGATTAAGCATGAATATGACCATCGGCGAAGTGGGTGAACTGGCAATAGACAGAGTGAATTTCAGACGAGCTGTATAGAAAGCAACGTCCTGTAAAGGATACGAACCTTGATGATAAAGAAAAAGGTGGTTATGGTTGTCTCCAAGAAACAGGAAACATCAAAATGTACTATCAAAATAAACAACACAACACTGAAACAAGACCGATGACACTGCGAAAACTAGGAACTCCAGTGCTATATTGAGCCAATACCTATGTTTGGATGTGCATCATGGACAATGAACAAACAATCAATACGATCATTGGAAGCCACAGAGATGTGGTTTTACAAAAGAATTCTGAAAATTCCTATGCGTTGCCGGCGACCTCAATAGTAGCAAAGAATAGTAACACTGTGACCTACCAGGCATGTCGTAAGAGGCGTCTGAGGTAGGGGCCTAGGGAAGTTCATCATCAAATAGCTTGTCCTGAGCAGAACTTTGCCACAGTTACAGTCATTGGGAATTTCACTCTCGTAACCGATCTCCCGTTTCTGCAGCCGCCATGACGTTACAGCTCAAACCAACAGTTACATCCTGAATTCATCTTCTCCGTGGTCTTCCTCTTCTCTTTGACGGGATCATGAAGGTCTTCTCCAGCCCTTCGTATCTCTTTAATATGTCTAAATACTTCAATTGTAACATTCTTATTTGTAGTATCAGCCAGTTTTCTTTGTTCTTCGTGTCTCTTTAATATGTCTAAATACTTCAATTGTAACATTCTGATTTGTAGTATCAGCCAGTTTTCTTTGTTCTTCGTGTCTCTTTAATATGTCTAAATATAATTGTAACATTCTTATTTGTAGTATCAGCAAGTTTTCTTTGACTTTGAGTTCTCTTCTCTGTCCAAGATATACGGAGGACTCTTCTGTAACATTTATATTCAAAAGCACATATATGTATTTCCCCTGCCGTGTTAAATGTACATGCTTCACGCCCATTCGATGCCCATGAAGATATGCATGCTCTTTATATTCTTACCAAGCCACCCTAGTAAATAAAAAGCATCGCATAAATTGGATGTGCTGGCCTACTTGTAGGCGCATAACTGGCACAACGTACAATCGCTCTTAGGCTCGGATCACATACACATCACAAAGAGTAGTTATCAAGTGATTGATATGGAGCGTTAGAAGCAGCAAAGAAACTAGCAAACCACAATCTTTATACTCCACACATCTGCAGTTGGCTGGAAGACAAACACCTGATATGATTATGGAACAGACCAGGTCACTATACTTCGACTACGCACGAACACTGCAGACTCAACAAACACTTATATAGACTAGGAATAAGTCAAACAGCTCTCTGCCAGTGTCAGCAGGCGAAATAGAAACCGGAGCATATCCTGCAAGACTGTCCTCTCCTGGGTGAGCTGAGAATCAACATGTGGCCACACCCAGTCGACCTGAAAACTAAGCTTTGGAGAAACCTGACAGACCTGAAGCTGACTGCCCAGTTTGTGATCCACAGTAAATTAAGCCCATCTCCTTAAATTGAAGCTGCCCATACTGATCAATGCACATGTCAAAGGGCCCCGACTCCTGTTTCAAACCTGCCCCCTCCTCATCGATTTGAGGTTTCATGGTACTGTGAGACTAATCTGAAAGATGAATTGTTTTGCTCCTGCGAGAACCTCTTGCCGACAACTGTTTTCATGGAGGCAAGTTAATAACTTCAATATTGTATATCAAAGAAATCGATCTATACAGAAAGAAATACAAACAAATCTGACTGATGCTACAAATAAGAATAAGCAAATTGAAATATTCTGGACATATAAAGAGGCACAAACGGCTGGAGAAGATCATCATGGAAGGAGGCATCCCGGCAAAGAGAAGAGAAAGACCATGGAGAAGATGGATTCAGATGTAACTGGTGGTTTGAACATGACGGCTGCAGAGGCGATGGATCCACGAAGGAGCGAACCGAGTACCTTAAGAACGAGAGACGAACACCTAACCTCTACGCTAGAGAGACAATAAATTGCTTTCTATGGACACCTATTACATTACCATCTTCTTCTTGAACGCTCCATATCGACTACTTGTTAATCACTCTTTGTGATTTGTTTGTAATCTGAGCAATTCTATGTTGTGCCAGATATGTGCCTACAAGTAGGCCAGCACATCCGATTTCTGCGACGCTTTTTATTTAATAGAGTAGATTCTCTAGGCCCCTACCTGGGTCGCCTCTTACGACATGCCTTGTATGTCGCACTGTTACTATCCTTTGCTCCCCTTGAGAACCCCGGCAACACACGAGCGTTGTACAGCAACATTACCCTCCATCACATGACAAACAACTAAAAAAACATACCCAAATATAGAAAACAAATCACTAGTAGTATTGTACATACAGTGTCTTCTTCTTTTTTCTTTTTTTAATACAACTTTTTTCAAAAGGTTGATTACATTTTGGATGTACATATAATAATAATTAAAATAATAATCATCATAAAACTCACAAAATGACTACCATATCACAACATTAACTTGACACACGCTTTAAGAGTCAGTGGCGGTGCAGCTATTTGTTAGTCGTCTAACATTTCTCACAAACAGACGGTGTTACAATTCTAGTACAGTCAAATCCCAAGTTCCCCCAACTGTAGAAGGATACCCAGAAGTTTCCCTGAGCGAGAAACATTTTTCTGGCTGTTGCAGCTCTCAGGTGGAGTCTTCTTCCTCTTCTTTGAACTCTTCATATCAACCACTTGTTAACGACTCTTTGCAATGTGTATGTGATCTGAGCCTAAGAGTGATTGTCGTTTGCCAGCTGTGCCCTACAAGTAGGCCAGAGCATCCGGATTCTGCAACGCTTTTTATTTACTAGGGTTAACTTCCCTCGGTCCCTACATCAGTTGTCTCTTGCGACACGCCTCGTAGGTCACAGTGGTACTATTCTTTGCTTCCCTTGCGGGCCCCAGCACTACACGGGCAGCAGGTTGAGTCAGTTTCAATTAGGTACAAGAGAAACACCGGGAAGCACACACCAGGTTTTCTCACACGACTGGACACTTCTCTACAAAAATGTCATGCTACCTTGATAAAAATGCTGCATAAACTTTGTAGCTGCTGCAACAATCCCTTTGGACATAGATATGAAGTTCATAGAAGACTGTTAAACAACAAGAAGGTAAATGGAAGGAATAGATATGAAGTTCATAGAAGACTGCTAAACAACAAGAAGGTAAATGGAGGGAATAGATATGAAGTTCATAGAAGACTGCTAAACAACAAGAAGGTAAATGGAAGGAATAGATATGAAGTTCATAGAAGACTGCTAAACAACAAGAAGGTAAATGGAAGGAATAGATATGAAGTTCATAGAAGACTGCTAAACAACAAGAAGGTAAATGGAGGGAATAGATATGAAGACATAAAAATGTGACCGTGAACTGAAGAGGTCCAGATTCGAACCAACAACCTTCTGAACACACAGCAAACAATATCTTCAACAACAACCCTTAGTCCCCTATTTAAATCCCAAATGTTCTGCTACCAGTTTCCAATTGGATGACTAGGAATTGACAATAGCAGGAATTGAATATGCAAGTAGTTGCACTGAGGAATTGACCATAGTAGAATTTAACACCGAAGAAGCTGCACAAATTCATCTCACTATCACTACCCCCAAACCAACTCTCCACAAAGTATACACATAACAATAAGCATTAAGAAATCTATACAGACACACATTCTAACTAAAACAGACATATTGTCAATGATCATTAATAAAGTCTAAACTCAGAGACACATTCTACTAAAACAGACAAACATATTGTCAATGTTCATTAATACAGTCCAAACTTAGAGACACATTTGACTAAAACAGACAACCTGTCAATGTTCATTAATAAAGTCTAAACTCAGAGACACATTTGACTAAAACATACAAACTGTCAATGTTCATTAATAAATTCTAAACTCTGAACTCTGAGACACATTTGACTAAAACATACAAACTGTCAATGTTCGTAATAAAGTCTAAACTCTGAGACACATTTGACTAAAACAGACAAACTGTCAATGTTCATTAATAAATTCTAAACTCTGAGACACATTCTACTAAAACAGACAAACTGTCAATGTTCATTAATAAAGTCTAAACTCTGAGACACATTTGACTAAAACAGACAAACTGTCAATGTTCATTAATAAAGTCTAAACTCAGAGACACAAACTGAATATGTTAAGATTTAAAGACACAATTGGTCAATGAAGTTTATGAAGGATTCAATGAAATGGAAAAATCATGATGGCATCCTGTTACATAGAGAGGCAATGAGACAATGAGCCGCCTTCTTTCATACTTTTATCCATCTCTGCTTTTTGCCGTTAGGCGTTGCAGGTTTAACTGATGATCGGTTTCCGAGATAGTGAACGCCCAGTCGCTTGATATGCAGTGATATTGTGGAGTTTTAAGATGCTGTTAACTCTTAGTGGACCAGGGCAAAGTCACGTTTTTACAAGCGCTTTCACGTTTGATAACCAAACGCCACTTAGCGTGGCGGAATGTAAAACGCGTCCACTTCAACGCCACTTAGCGTGGCGCTTGGTCCACTAAGAGTTAACTACATCAACCCATATTTTTCTTGGTCTGCCCCATCCTATTGATGATTCCATATTGGCAGTTCAAAATCGAGCAGAGCAGAACAAGAGAAAGCCACTGCCAGGGCAAAAATCATTAGAAGATAGACTTTTTAACTCTTAAAAATATTTTCACCATCTTCAATATTACATCGGACACCCTCGCCAGGAGCTACGGAGTTCATGCACTGCCGCTGAGATCTTCCTATGTAAGAAAGGGGTTGGAGCATACATGGTTACTCAACAAAGTTCAATGATGATCAATCAATCAATCAATCAATCAAACCATTTTCAGGTTGTACACTCTTGCAACTGGTGTATTCAGGAAGGAGTCGATGGGTGAATTTTATAGTTGCTGCTTTCGATGGGAGACGAGGCTGTGTATCAGCGAGGTGTCTAAGTCTGGTTTTCCTAGTTTTCAGATCAACATTCAGAGTATGTCTCATGTAGGCATATTACTGTCATATTATTTTCATTTTAGTGTCCCAACGTTCACAGACTTCATAATAATCAAGAAATATTACAAAGACATTTGGTCAATGCAGTTTATATAATAATGTCCAACCTGATCAATGTCCCTTACATAACAATGACCAACTTGATCAATGTCCCTTACATAACAATGACCAACCTGATCAATGTCCCTTACATAACAATGACCAACCTGATCAATGTCCCTTACATAACAATGACCAATGTCCCTTACATAACAATGACCAATGTCCCTTACACAATGACCAATGTCCCTCACATAACAATGACCAATGTCCCTTACATAATAATTACCAACTTTATCAATGTCCCTTACATAATAATGACAGACTTAACCAATGTTCATTACATAATAATGACCAATATGTTCAATGTCCCTTATATAACAATGACCAACTCATCAATGCCCCTTATATAACAATGACCAATGTCCCTTATGTAACAATGACCAACTCATCAATATCCCTTATATAACAATGACCAACTCATCAATGTCCTTTACTTAACAGCAACAGACTCATTTGATGCGACATATAATGATGACACTCCATAGAAAACACATAATTTCTTACCAATTGCTACCAAAAGTTGACAATGAAGAACAGATCAATAAGAGTATCACAAACAGCAGACACAAGAAATGATGGTATGTTTGAAATTGGGTCAATTTTGTAATATACATATTCCTCTCCTACCGTTGAACATTCCATAGGGTCTGCAAGTAATTTCTCCATAATGATCTGTCCCAGACTACTCCCTGAATCCCTTCCATGGAATAAAGTCAGAGATTTCTTGCCTCTCTCAGCAAATTTCGTTTCAGAGTCTCCCTAGGACATCCTCTCTTTCTTTAACCGTTTGCCTCCCACTTCAATGCCTGCTTTGGTATTCTTTGATCATTTCTTCTCAAGTCCTCTCAAGTTGTGTCAAACATACCTCCTTCTTATAACAGTGGTTGACCAGACATTTTCTGATTTCATCCCTTCTCCTGAATTCGTCCCATTTTAAATTCATTTTTTTCGCAGACATCTATTTTCAAACATATTCAACTTACTTTCTATATCTTTAGTCATTTTCTAACACTCGTTGGAATATGTAAGGATTGATACAACATTGGAGTAGCAAGAAAAGCATAACAGGTACGTGAGTAGGCTCATCAATCAAAATCAAACTGAGTACGGTCAGTCGTTGGCGCTGTTGGAGATATTGCGAAGGAGATCGGAGTACCTATGGACATGTCCGGAGTGCAAATGAAGATATTCCAAACTGAAACAATATTGGAATTGAAAAATCGTAATTTAGTTTTAATACTATATAACTTGCAGTTCCATATTTTATTTAGACTTTTAAAATCTAATATTACTTTGATAATTCGTAGAACTCCAATGTGTAGAGAGCTAGAATATCTGGGCTCAATAATTAACAATAACGGTGACTGCTCCAAAGAGATCTCAAGAAGATTGGCAATAGCAATCAAGAAGTTGAACACAATGAAGAACATGTGGCAAAGCACCAGCAAAATACTAAAATTAAAAATATTGAGAGCATGCATTTTCTCAGTGGCTACTTATGGTTGTGAATCATGGACTATTACACAAAAATTAAGAACGAAAATCCAGTCCTTCAAAACTAAATGCTACAGAAAGATCCTACGAATACCATGGACAGAAAAAGAAAGAACACTGATGTCCTGAAAGAACTAAATGTTAAAGAGAATTGGCTGATAAACAACATACTATACAGAAAAATTACATACTTTGGTCACATCAAGCGTCACAATGGCTTGGAAAGAACAATACTAGGGGGCAGGGTCCCAGGACGCAGAGGCAGACCAAGAAGAAGATGGCTACAAGATATTAAAGAAACCATGAATATGACTATCGCGAAGTGGGTGAACTGGCTAGAGACAGAGTGAATTTCAGATGTGCTGCAAAGAGAGCAACGTCCTATAAAGGATACACACCTTGATGATGATGATGATGAATTTGTAAAATAATTTCTTTTTTAACATTTCCAGTGCAATCAATTTATCTTGAAAAAAATATTTAATTGGACCATTGATAAAATGAAAAAATAAACCTTGTTTGAAGTGTAAGAGATAAAACATAGACATCAAACATGGATCATGTACAAAGATGGTTGTCTTACTTCCATCGGCGTCATCATTGTCTCATATTTCATCTTCTGGGAACCATGCCATCATTGATTGGGTCAGTGACGGTTCATCATTAAGGGCCAGAGGGGGCGGGCCCCACCAAAAATAATGTGTAACGTGTATTTATTATTTAATAAACTAAAATATAACCTAACCCAAAGCCATGATTTTCACAAAAATTTGTGTCTGGCCCCACCAACAAAAACAATCACCAGCCGCCACTGGATTGGGCCATCATCATTGCCCTTCGGTGGGTAACCATGTGTGCTCCGATCTCATTCTTACACAGGAAGATCTCAGCGACAGTGCATAAACTTTGTAACAACAGTGAGGGTTTCCTGATGTAGCTTTGAAGATAATGACAATATTTTGTAGGAATTTTATTATTTTTAATCTTTCGAAATGAATTTTGCCAGGGCAGCAGCTTTTCAGTCTGCTCTTCTCAATTTTGAACCATGAAGGTTTCCTTTATGTGCTGAACTTGAACACAAGAGTTACATTTTATCGTCTATATCCGATAGGACTAAGAATTCGGTTTCAACTATATCAAGATCAGAGATTTCAGTAAAAATATACAGATGGCTCCAAGAGGAAGCGAACAGAATACCTTTGAAACCAGAACCTAACCTCTTCACCACAGAGACCCTATGAGAAGTTTACTTGTACAGGAAGCAAACATCATCAGCCTGTACACAAGTCTAACTCACTCCCACTGATAAAATATGGTACAGAAGCTTTGGCCTTTTGGAATATTTTTGTCAATGGTGTAACATCAAGGAAGGAGATAAAATGTTGGAAATCTATTACTGTCAATACATATCATCAAAAACAGGGAGATAAAATGTGATGATAAAATACAGTCAAACTTGTGTATGGATATGACAAGTTATCTACCCCACATCTACACATAGATTATTTGATTAATTATATGCCCCATCTCCCACAAAAACCATTTGCAATGTTTGACAATAACATACAGACAATGCAATATAAAGCCGCCATATCGTTTATCAAGAGCAAAGCACTCTGCATGAATATCATACAAAATAATGGTCAGTATATAACATCTGCACAACCAAGAAACAAAATAGAAATGAAAATAATAAAGAAACGAATGACATACATTCATATATTTATATTATTACTCAAGTTACAAATGAAATGAAAATCCTGGCATATCTTTTACAGGAATTAGCCATCAATAACAGTAAACGTGTCGACGATTTTCTTAAATCGCTGGATAGATTCTCGTCCATGTGGTGATGGAGCCCGCAAGAGAAGCAAAGAATAGTAACACTACGACCTATAAGGCATGTTGTAAGACACGACTGAGGTAGGGGCCTAAAGAAGCTACTCTAGTACATAAAACGTCTAGAAGAAATCGGATGTGCTGGTCTACGTGTAGGCGCATAACTGGCACAATGTACAATCGCTCGTAGGCTTAGATCACATACAGATCACACAGAGTGGTTAACAATTGGTCGATATGGAGCATCCAAACAAGAAGCTGGATAGATTCAACATCAATTTTGGAGCTCTCATCTAACAGGCGGTCACCAAGGCAGAGAGACCAAAGAACACCCACCCCCACTCTATCCATCCTCAACTACCTGACAATCAATGCTGATGATGCAAGCCTTTCCTCTCTCTCATTACCTCACACATCTGTATGCCCAAGACAGTAGATATATACTGAGTTTTGTGGCTTCCACCAGTTCAGAATATCTTCATTGCACTCTGGACATGTTCATGGGTGCTCTTATCTCCTTTGCAATATCTCCAACAGCGTCTAGCAGTTAACCTTATTAGTTCGATGTTGATTGATGATCCTACTCATACACCTCTTATACTGTTCATTTTTGGCCACTAGAATCTTCAAATTTGTGTCTTCTTAGTTGCTATATAACATTGTTATAACTGTATTCAAATAAAATGTATGTAGCTTAAGCTGTAGCGAGCTCAATCACAACCCAAGAGTACCTGGTTCAAACTGCATCATGCAGTTCGGAAGCAAATTTGTTCCTGAGGATTTTTTCAACTGTAAAAATAGACATCCCCTTTCAGAAAGCAATGGCAATTTATGGAACATATATGTGGTGCCTAGAAAATTGAAGACTCGTTTACTGTGGCAATGTCCTGTAAAGGATATGCCACAATTTTCATTCATTCAAATTAAAAACAGTTTAAACTGCATACAATTATATTTAAAATAACACCAAATAAATTGTACTCAACATGCATAGAAAACCATGTTTTTCATCTTCTAAACTAATGGCCAAACATGTAGAAAAATGAAAATACTTTGTTTTTACGTGTTTCGCCATTGCTACATAGTTTTACTGCAATCTTCCCTTAAATCTTCCAAACAAAAATACATTCATTTGATTTGGTAGCTTTCTTCGGTTATAACTGGCTATACATTCTTCTTCACGCATTCGACCGCTATGAATTTAGGCGTAGTTTGTGCCTGGTATGGCGTTCTGATTTTTTGGTGAAGGCTCGACTTCCTTATTATCAGTTTTTCCCACCATACAGAGTGCTTTCTCCAACTTCTGAGGTTGGCAATAGGTTAATATGTTACTAAAGGAATGATCTATGTATAACCCTGAGTAGTTACTAATGATTTGTATAAAGCAATTATGCTTTCAGTGCTGCTGTATGTGTGAAACCTGGACTGTGCACCAAAGACATGCCAAGAAATTGAATAATTTCCATACCTTCTGCTTTCAACTAGTCTGCGAATGATCATCTTATGTGTGTTCTGACCAAATACTATATCTAACCAAAAAATGTTCCCACAGCGCCAACACGAGAATATGAGCACCATCATTCAAAACATACGGAGATGGATTGGATATGTGATCTGAAGGATTTACTTCATTGCACCGAATTTTACCCCCATATGGCTCGATCCCTCTCCACCTGCAGAGAGAATTGCACAAACTAGCTGTCCCCAAAACTGTACTGTGATAGACACCAGAGGGTAGACGAAAACGTGGAAGACCCAAAACAACCTGGAGTAGAACAGTAGAACAAGAACTGAAAGAAATAAATCACAGCTGAAATACAGAGAACAGCCAAGAATAGAGAAGAATGGTGTGTCTTTGTTGCTTCCGTAAGCACCAGGAGCGTCACATACTAGAGAAATGAGAGATACCATCTGTCTTAGGAAGCTTCTACACATCAAATGGTACAACTTTGTGTGCCATGCATGCAGGTGTATGGGTAAATGAACGCACCGATAGGCTTGCAGGTATGGCTGCTGTAAAAAGCGGACAAGCAATGGACCAGACTGATATTCTGAAATATCTAATGGAGAGAGATGTATAAATGATTCAGGTCATAGTGGTGAACCTACAACCTTAACAAGACTGCAACAATATCAAATCAAATGTGGTGTAGATAGACAAGATGTGGTGTTGCTCTTTTCTGCCCACTCTAATCCTCAATCCAAGCAATTAGTAACAATTATTTTTAGAATCAAACTATTACCTGTGACAGGTAGACTACCATAACACTAAAATTAGTAACAATTATTTTAGAATCAAACTATTACCTGTGACAGGTAGACTACCGTAACACTAAAATTAGTAACAATTATTTTAGAATTAAACTATTACCTGCGACAGGTAGACTACCGTAACACTAAAATTAGTTACAATTATAACATTACCTGAACGTTGAAAGAAAATAAAACTAAAGTTACTAATAATTTATTTTTATAAATAAACGAAATTTGAACAAAAATTAAGTGCTACAATAATTTCAGGCAGTATAAAATACATCCAAAAGAAAAAACTTACAAAATTATTCTGGCAGTTCAAAATGTTTAAGAAATAAATATTAACCTGTTCAATCTTCTGTGACATTATACTGGCTCTCTGTATTTATTAAGATGCTGTAAAGTCAGTATGTATAATATATATCTGTATATTATCTGTATAATATATATATACTTTTCATCTTTACAGATGGCCAATTGGCAAGTGTTTTACTGTGACAACTTCTGAGTTTGTGTTTGTCTATCAGGACATACCTAAGTCTCTTTTTAGAAAGGCACAATGTCGCTTTTCACATAACTCAGCCATCAGTTAGTTTTTCCCATGTGCTGGGACTTATAGAAAAGTTCTTCATCGAGGTCCTGCTTACATCCTTATATCTGAGCAGTGGTGCCTTTTCCCATCCAAAATTCATAGAACAACATTTGTTTTACTAAGCGACAATTGTCCATTCTTCTCACATGCCATAGCCATCTTAGTACACATTGCAATAGAAATGTGTTGGGGGCAGATAAAAAGGTTAGGCGTTCAGGTTACGTTTAAATCCATCCGAGTAATTTATATCCACTACAAAATTGAGTAGAGTCGCAGTAGCGCAGTCATTAGTGAACTTGCTTCTTAGGTTAGTGGTTTGGGTTCAATTTCACAGTGAGCATGGAATATTTTTCCAACCGTAACAGCTCTCATGTTGACCCATACTTAATTGGGTACCAGGAAAAGCAGTGGGAAGTAAAGGCAGCCGAGGAGATGTTGACTACATCACCCAATGTGTGACGGTCAAAGAAAAATACAGGCCTAACATCGTATTACTCAATATAACTTGAGGTATGAAAATGGGTTCATTTATACTTTTACTACAAAGTTGGCAGTGTCAAATTCAATCAAAATCAATACTTAGTTTAGAAAGAGAAATTGTTTCACTGTTACTGGGTGACTACAGGTCACAGTATCTATATATATATATATAAATATCCTTTATCTTGCAGTATCTATAGAGAATCTATATATAAATATTATCTTGCAGTATCTATAAAGAATCTATATATAAATATATCTTAATTATAAATCATATATAAATATATCTTAGTATCTATAAGAATCTATATATAAATATCCTTTATCTTGAGTATCTATAGAGAATCTATATATAAATATTATCTTTGTCTTGTAGTATCTATAGAGAATCTATATATAAATATTATCTTTTATCTTGTAGCATCTATAGAGAATCTATATATAAATATTATCTTTGTCTTGTAGTATCTATAGAGAATCTATATATAAATATTATCTTTTATCTTGTAGTATCTATAGAGAATCTATATATAAATATTATCTTTTATCTTGTAGTATCGATAGAGAATCTATATATAAATATTATCCTTCTAAATGTGGTGTGATTGCATCACAAATATGGAACCTATGGAGAGAACAAGACAGATTCCAGTGAACCAAGAGGTCAAGAAAAGAGCTGATGCTGGATATGATACACCTTGAGACAACTCTGGGGAATATAACAAGACAGGCCCTTTACTGGAACCAGCAGAGAAAATGAAAGAAAGTAGGCCTAAATATACATAGAAGAGATTTGTAGGAAGAGATTAGCACAAACCAGAAGACATGGAAGTAGCTGCAAGAGAATAATTTAAGATATGAAGAATTGATATGAGTTAGTTATGGACATCAGAGTCTTCTACAACATAACATCAGGAAAGAAGGCAAGATGAAGATCACCAAAAAAAATGAATAGATGACATAGCAGAATCCGGTCAAAAATTGAAAAAATTATCACCCAAACCACCGCAAGACAAAAACAGAAAGCCACAACACTAGGCAACAACCTGATAACAGTGTGATGATACAAGAAGAAGATGGACTTAATGCACAAACTCGTCCATGTGGTGCCAGAGCATGCAAGGGAAGCAAAGAATCGTACCACTGCGACCTACAAGGCATGTCGTAAGAGGCGACTGATGTAGGACCTAGGGAAGCTACCCTAGAAAATAAAACGTATCGAAGAAATCGGATGAGCTGGCCTACTTGTAGGTGCATAACTGGTACAATGTACAATCGCTCTGAGGTTCGGGTCACATAAAATCACACACAGTGGTTAACAAGTAGTCGGTATGAAGCGTTCAAAGAAGAAGCTCCAACCGGAGCTAAAAAGCCACAAGAAGGAGAGAGAAGTTGAAGTATCCATAGAAATGTATCGTACTATCTTCTTTCAAATTGAAAGATCCAAATAGATGTACCATAATATCAACTTTTACATTGCAGTATGCATAGAGATATATCACAAATATCATCCTTTAGATTGCAACATCTACAGAAATCTATCAAAAATATCATCCTTTCCATGAAAATCTACAAAAATCTATCATAAAAATCATCTTTCATGGTGCAATATCTAAGAAATCATCAAATATCATCCTTTAGATTGCAACATCTACAGAAATCTATCAAAAATATCATCCTTTCCTGGTACAACATCTACAGAAATCTATCATAAATATCATCCTTTCAGAGTGCAATATCTACAGAAATCTATCAGAAATATCATTCTTTCAGATTGCAGTGTGCACAAGGAAATAATATCCTTCAAAATGCAGTTTATATATATATATATTCCTATTGTAGATTATAGGATTTGTCAGTAATTTCTCCATCTTCTCCATACCACTCTGTCCTGGGCAACTCGCTCAATCTCTTCCATAGAATTGAGTCTGATATTTCTTACCTCTTTCAGCAAAGTCGTTTCAGTGTTTTCCCTGGGCTCCTCGCTTTCTTGAACCCTTTGCCTCACACTTCAATGCCTGCTTTGATATTCTTGGATCATTTTTTCTTAAGGTATACCCAACATATCTCCATCTTCTTCTTATAACAGTTGTTACTAGTGGTTGACCAGAAATTTCTCTGATTTTATCACTTCTAAATTCATCTCATTTTATGTTTGTTATTTTTCGCAGAGATCTATTTTCAAGTACATTTATGCATATTGGATAAATTTATAACAACAATAATATTGCAGTATGCATAAAGAGAAGAGGAGGAAGATCATGGAGAAGATGGATTCAGAATGTAACTGATGGTTTGAACATGACGCCTGCAGAGGCTGGACATCTGGCCTATGTGAGTGAGAAATTCTGGAGGACTGTTAGGGTGGTAAAGTTCTGCTCAGGACAATTGATGATGATGATGCATAAAGATATATATCATTCTTGCAAATGCACAAATACTCCATACAGCTTCCATAAAAATATATACTGTGCTTCAGATTGCAGATTGGCAATGCACTTGTGCAGAGAATGCAGCTCTGGGAACTAACAATTCACAGGTATAAGCGGACACATGCTGTCTTTCAGAAATACTTGGTTGATTTATAGGACAACCATCATTGCACTTCGGTGAATAACCATGTGTGCTCCAAACTCTTTCTTACACAGGAAGATCTCAGCGACAGTGCACAAACTGTAGAAATGCAGAAGGAACTTGATGTCAATTTGAGGACATTCTTCCAAACTGATGGTTCTAGTTTAGTGGCAACATATGGCCCTCCAGTTTGAGTGTTCCAGCTTAGGGGGAACAAATGGTCCTCCAGGTTAAGGGTTCTAGTAGAGGAGCAGTATGTGGCCCTCCAAGTTGAAGGTTCTAGCTTGAGGGCAATATATGGTCCTTCAGATTGATGGGGCAGTATGTGGTCCTTCAAGTTTAAAGCTATAGTAGAGGGGCAGCATGTGACCCTCCAAGTTCAGGGTTTCTAGCTTAGAGGCAACATACCCATCTATCTAATAATGTAAATGTTACAGAAACGACAACAGAAGTATGAGTTTTTTCTGCTGCCCTATAAAACGAGCTTGATCACAACACAGGAGTACCTGGTTCAAACAGAGGCTGGCAGTTGAGCAAATTCATGTCCGTGGATTTTTACAAGCGGTAAAATAGACCACACCGCTCAGAAAGCAATAGCAAACTACTGAAAGTATAAGTGGTGCCTAGAAAATTGATGACTTGTTTACTGTTGTTGATGGCAAGGTCCTGTAAAGGATCTACCACGATTTAAATTTAAAGATGGGATGGCCAGTGATTGCTCTGTGTGTTTCTTATCGTATATGGACAGCAGTAATAGCATGTATAAAAGGCACATAACCATCCCTCTAGCAGTGTCGTAAAATTGATGACAGACTGTCAGCCACATAACCACCCTAAAAGTCATGTATGATTTAAATTGTCAGTGATATGCCCAGCCTTCCAGTCGTGAATGGACAGAACTGTCGGCCACATAACCACCCTCTACAGTCATGTCTGATTGAAATTGTCAGTGATGCCCAGCCTTCCAGTCATGAATGGATAAATAGGACGAATGCCAGCGACAAGCACACCCCACCATTATAAAAAAATAACTCCTTGTGGATAATCCCATTTTTTAAAAACAAGTTAAATCTTTGTTATGTAGCGTTTAAAACCTCGTTAAGATGAGGTACGCCCTTTCAACCTAAGAACAAGCCTTGTTTTGTTATAACATAACGAGAAATCCGACATTAAAATCAAATTAACTCCGTACGAATGTGTTTGTTTAATAGGGGACACGATCAACAATCACATTTTATATATTGCTAAAACAAACAATATCATCTGAGGAAACATTCTTTCTTCCTACAATTAAACATTTTTTATAAAATCCAGATATGCATGACATTCTACCATTCTACATTAATAAGAACAATAATAATTCCTCTTGTACTATTATACGTTACATAGCACCTGCAAGCAATTTCTCCATACTGCTCTATCCTGGGTAACTCGCTTAATCTCCTCCATGGAACTGGGACCAATATTTCTTGCCTCTCTCAAAGTTTATTTCAGGGTCTCCTTAGGTCATCCTCTTTCTTGAACCCTTTGCATTCCACTTCAATGCCTGCTTTGATGTCCGCTGATCATTTCTTCACAAGGTGTGTTCAACATATCTCCATCTTCTCCTTCTCATAACAGTTGTTACTAGTGGTTGACCAAAGATTTCTCTGATTTCATCATTTCTGAATTTGTTTCATTTTATGTTCATTATTTTTCTCAGACATCTTTTCAAATGCATTCAACTTGCTTTCTATAGTACATTAACTGAAATTAACAGATCTTTGACATACACCATACACAAAAATCATCATAAAAACTGTCAAATTGATGCTTCAATAGTTATTACAACAAAAACAACATTGACAATGGTAAAGAAAATGATAATGGTACTGATAATGACAATGGCGGTGCTGGACTGGTGCTGCTCATGCTGGTGCTGCCTAGTTTCGAGGCTGGCGTAACATCATGCATTCCCATTCTGTTTCTGAGCAACGTAGTCACTATAGGCAATTGTGATTTTCTCGCTTGGTAACGGGTCAGTCGTATAGACTTGCGCACTTCGGGTGTGATTGCTCCTTTAAATCCACCTTTACGTAGAAGTGAATCTAAGGTCTGGATCTGATCCCAACCTTGTGAGTAAAGAAAGGTCATTGAATACATGAGTGTCTCATTAATACATATTTTTATTCTTAATATATTGTAATCCTCTCATAGCAGTATACGCTACACAGGGCATGCATGTAATTTGTCCATGCCGATATATCCTGGGCAACTCGTTAAATCTCTTCTATGAAATTGTGTCCGATGTTTGTCACCTATCTTGGTAAAGTTAATTTAAGAGATTCTCTAGGGCGACCCTTCTTTCTTGAACCATTTGCCTCCCACTTCAATGCCAGCTTTGAATACAAAATTCAAGATTCGCAATTCAGTCATGTGTACAGGGACATCAGACTGCAGAGAGCATTCTTCAAGACTGCCCTGAATATGATATACTGAGGCAAACTCACTGGATTAGTAAAACAACACTGAAAATAAAACTGCATAAACCTCTGTGTGAGCTACAAAAGATGTTTATACGAGAGACAACAATGAGGCGGGTTCGGTGCATAGGCAATGGATTGAATCACTACAAGCGCCAACAATTTGCAGAATTACATTCATCTTTGTTCCATGGCACATGGATGCCACAACAATAAGAGAGCAGACAGGCTGGCTGGCTCTGCTACCATATTAGAGGGTCAGAAAATGGAAAGAGCTGACAACAGTGTGGCGCAAGGAGAGATTCCCATTCAATCCAATCAACGTCAAATGCTAGATTGCAAGAGTTTGGATTGAAGATTGGAGTGGCCAGAAAAGAAAAGCACAACAGGCATATGAGTAGGCTCATCAATCAAAATCGAACTAATAAGGTTTGTCGCTGGACGCTTTTGGAGATATTGCAAAGGAGGAGATCAGAGCACCTATGGACATGTCCAGAGTGCAATGAAGATATTCCAAACTGAAACAACATTGAAAATAGAGACAATATTTAAAGAGAATGAAAGAAAGAGATTCTTCAATATAATTGCCTTAGGACATCATCGATATAAGGGAAGATTGCAGTAAAACTATGTAGAAATGGCAAAACATGTAAAAACATAGTACTGTAGTTTTACAAAATACAGAAATGATACACTTCTACTTTTGCATTTATTTCTTATTCGTTTTATTCACAGATTTTCATTTTAGTGTCTCTAGAAGTTTATTATCTGATTCTATATGTTGTGTGCAGTGTAAGAAGTGAAGAAATTAACTTCTGTTGTATCTTTGCTTGACAAAGGTCTTTTAGTGAAACGTTGCTGTGTATCGTTATTATTTTTGTATAACTACAGTACTTTGTTTTTACGTGTTTCGCCATAAAACATCACAAATGTGGGACTGTGGAAGAAAACAAGTTACATATCACTGGCAATCATGATTAGAGGAAGGAAATGATGATGCCTTGGACATGTGTGTAGACTGATAGAAACAGTGACGATAAACAGCAACGTTTCGACCACAAGGCCTTTATCAAGCAAACGAACAAACAGGAGTGACAAATTAAAATGAAACACAAATGGACGACCAAATACAAACGTATCTAAGGAAAAGCTGGAATAAAACGAATAACGAAATAAATGTAACAAAAAAACACACATAAAAACTAGAAATAGAACGGAAAGAAACAATGAAACATCTAGTAAATATATAACTTGAATACATGCAACATACACCCATATAGAGTACAAAGCATAGGAAGAGAAAGTACTAAGAAGCATAAGAATGTAATACGTTGAGCCTGCGTGAGTGAGTACCATACAAAGAAATCAACCGATTCTCCAGAGCAAATCGACTACGATCATCAGAGGAACATGATCGGATGGCTGTGACCTGGACATCGCAAGCTCCTGAATGGCCAGTATCATTGAAATGGTAGCTACAGGGGTCACAGAGCATTGGCGTATATCGTGCAAGTGTTGGGCGAATCGGTCACTGAGTCTCCTGCCGGTTTCCCAATATAGGCCTTGTTGCACCACTTGCAGATAATGGCATAGATAATATTCACGGACTCGCAGGGAAACTGTCTTCAACAACGAACGTGGCTTTGGAAAAGACACCGTGCGGGTCTGTATGACATAAGCACAAGTGTTGCAGCGCCGGCGCCACACTGGATGGTGCCAAAATGACTCTGGATATTAGGCTTGAGGCGACTGTGAACCAACATATCCTAAGGCTTCTGTCCCGTCTGTACGCCACAAAGGATAGTGTTGGAAGATTGAACGTGTCTCAGGATCAGACTGAAGAATGGAGAGATGACGGAATAAGACTTTCTTCACAAGGGAACTATGGGGGTGGAAAGTTAAGACAAGTTTCACCCTGTCAGAATTGGAAGTTCTATGCTGGTTAGAGAGAGCCTCCTGGCGAGAAATTTGTTGAACGCGCGCATAGCAGAAGCAAGCACCTTATCCGGGTATAAGCGCTTACGAAAGAAATCCAGCATCTCGTGAGCTCTATCGAGAAAATCGTCGTCCTCGCTACAGAGCGCGACAAGGCGCAAGAGTTGAGAGAATGGTAAAGAATCACGACAAGCCTGGGAATGGGAAGAGGTATAAAGAAGAAAACTATGTGCATCAGTAGGCTTGTAGTAAACTGATGTAGTGATGGTGGATAGGCTGATAGTGATAGTGATGTCAAGAAAGTTGACACAAGAGGTAGAGATGTGAGATGTAAACCGAATAGGCGGATTGAAGACATTAATGAAATTAATGAAGCGTGACAAATCGGCTTCAGGCATATCGGTAATGCCAATACAATCATCAATGTATCTATGATACACAGACGGAAGAAGGCCATCATAGGAATTCCATACTAGGTGCTCAAGATGACCCATGAATAGACAAGCATAACTGGGTCCCATTTTAGTACCCATGGCGACCCCACTGATCTGCTCAAAGAACTGGTCATTGAACTGAAAGGAGTTGAGAGTTAGTACTAGTTCTGCAAGACGAAGGAGAGCCGAGGTGGAGACAAGTGGGTTAGTTCTCCTGTCGAGAAAGAACTGGAGAGCTTAAAGTCCGTCGGAATGAGGTATGGAGGTGTACAATGAGCACACATCAAGGAGGAAGAGACAGTAAGTCCTGCCAGGCAACAACTCAATAGATGAAAAAACAGACAAGGTGTGGTTCGTATCTTTCAAAGAATGAAGGTAGTGTGGTGACTATAGGATTGAAGATACTATCAAGAAATTAGGAGATATGTTCCGTAAGACAAGAGCAAGCAGAACGATGGGCCTACCGGATTGTTCAGTTTATGAATTTTGGGAGCATATAAAGCGGGTTTTCCTAAACAGCTATCGATGACACAAAGTGATGATGCGCCGGTAGGAAGGTTGTTAGAGGCAATTAAGTTCTTAATTACTGTACGGACTTTACTATTGTTAGATAGTGTTACATCAGAAGAACTAGTTTTATAGAATTGGGTGTCAAGTAATTGGTTGCGGCCTTCCTGAAGGTATAGTTCTTTGCTCCATACCACTATTGCACCGCCTTTATCTGCGGGTTTGATAACAATGTCATCACGTGACGAGGTGTGATAGAGCATGAAACTCGGACGGAGACATGTTAGAATGCCCTAGGCGTTTGGGGTGGAGCAGTTCAATATCGTGTAAAGTATTCTTGATGTAGAGATCAAGAGCGTTGGAACACCAGGGGTTGGGTGTCCAATCATGTTTGCAGTAGAATATTTAGCGCCTATATTGGGAAACCGCAGGAGACTCAGTGACCGATTCGCCCAACACTTGCGCGATATACGCCAATGCTCTGTGACCCCTGTAGCTACCATTTCAATGATACTGGCCATTCAGGAGCTTGCGATGTCAGGTCACAGCCATCCGATCATGTTCCTCTGATGATCGTAGTCGATTTGCTCTGGAGAATCGGTTGATTTCTTTGTATGGTACCTTGCGACCACGCGGGCTCAACGTATTACATTCTTATGCTTCTTAGTACTTTCTCTTCCTATGCTTTGTACTCTATATGGATATATGTTGCATGTATTCAAGTTATATATTTACTAGATGTTTCATTGTTTCTTTCCGTTCTATTTCTAGTTTTTATGTGTGTTTTTGTGTTACATTTATTTCGTTATTCGTTTTATTCCAGCTTTTCCTTAGATACGTTTGTATTTGGTCGTCCATTTGTGTTTCATTTTAATTTGTCACTTCTGTTTGTTCGTTTGCTTGATAAAGGCCTTGTTGGTCGAAACGTTGCTGTTTATCGTCACTGTTTCTGTTTTTGTAAAACTATAGTACTTTGTTTGTACGTGTTTCACTATTTACCAAGTTTTACTGCAGTTTCCCCCTATTTCGATAGACTGATAGAACAATCATCATTGCACTTCGGTGAGTAACCATGTGTGCTCAATCTCTTTCTTACACAGGAAGATCTCAGCTGCAGTGCATGAACTCTGTAGCACCTGTGAGGGTCTCCGATGTAATTTTAAAGATGGTGAACATATTTTGTAGTAAATTTACTTTTAATCTTTCTAATGGATTGTGCCGACAGCGGCTTTCCAGCCTGCTCTTCTCGATTTTGAACTGTCAAGGGTTCTATTACGTGCTCAACTTGAACATGGGAACTACATTTTATCGACAGTTTTTGATTGGACTAATAGTATGGTTTCCCCTACATTGAGATCTTGGATCACTGGAAAAATATATAGATTGCTCCACCCTCAGAACAGACCAAGTGCCCTGGAAGCCAGAGATCCTCAACATCTTATCTCCACATCATATAGACCAGCAGATTGACTTCAATGTGTCACCTTTATATCTGGCTTTACACACCATGGTATTGCAAACACCCATTTTACACCACAATACTTTCGCATGTTCATAACTGAGCCCCTGTGGCTTGGCGAGTATGACAACAGAGCATATCCTAGAGAACTGCCCCCAGTATGCAGACCAGAGAAGAAAGAGGTGGCCCACTTACACCAGCGTCCAAGACAAACTGTATGGCGTGACTGATAATCTGAGGCAGACGACAGCCTTTATTAGAGAATCCAAAATCCCAATCTCATGAGACAGTAGAAGAAGCAATAGAAGGGTGTACATAAAAAAGTTCTAGAAAGTCTACCTCAACATTACATAAAAAAAGTTCTAGAAAGTCTACCTCAACATTACATAAAAAATTATTGACAAATCATACTCCCTAAGACTTTTAATAAAAATATCAAGACAAGAGACAGATCATATTTAAGATCTATTAGTCAACCCATGAGGAGTGTCTGGCCGAGTGGATTAGAGCACTGAACCCGGGTTCGATCCTTGGTACTGTCAAGGAGTTTTTTCTGTTGTGGTCATAAGGAAAAAAATCATAGCCTGAACAGTTTTGTGGCTACTGCACTAGCCATGAGACCATTAAATTCCTCCGACTCATGTCCCCCTCCCTTGTTGAACACCGCCCTAAACAGTGGTATCACAGAGGCAGTAAAGACAGTAGAGTCAACCTTTGATATAAATATGGGATTTATTCTATTCGTGGATAAATAATTTTCACAACTTAAATAAACTGAGGTTAAATCTCTTGTACCTTGTTCCACTGCTACCTCAGGAAGGTATCGTAGCTGTCTTTTGTGACCTTTGTCATTGATAAACTCAATACGAATTCCATGAGACCAGCTGAAAAAAAATGTCATCTGAAGCATTATGGTCAACACAAATAGTTTAATTTAGTTGAGTTGTGGGAGCATCATGCACTGCACATTGAACTAATTAGTCCATAAATGCTCCTATCTCCTTCTCAGTATATCTCTCAGTGTGTACCAACTTATCACACCCGTTCTTAATTTAATTTAGTCTTCGATCATTATTATCCCACATCGAACTATTTAGTCCATGCATGCTCCAATTTCCTCCTCAGTATATCTCTCAGTGTGTAGCAACTTATCACACCGTTCTTAATTAATTTAGTTTTGTCTTCGGATCATTATTATCCCACATTGAACTATTTAGTCCATGCATGCTCCAATTTTCTCCTCAGTATATCTCTCAGTGTGTAGCAACTTATCACACCAGTTCTTAATTTAATTTAGTTTTGTCTTCGGATCATTATTATCCCACATCGAACCATTTATTCCATAAGTGCTCCTATCTCCTCCTCATGTCTTTCAGTGTGTGGCAACAATTGACACCAGCTCATAGTTTAGTTGTTGGATCATCATCCCTGCACATTGAACCAATTAGTCCATAAGTGCTTCAATCTCCTCAGTATGTCTCTCAGTGTGTGGCAACAAACGACACCAGCTCTTAGTTTAGTCATCAGATCATCATTATTGCACATCGAACTAATTAGTCCATAAGTGCTCTAATCTCCTCCTCAGTATGTCTCTCAGTGTGTGGCAACAAACGACACCAGCTCTTAGTTTAGTCATCAGATCATCATTATTGCACATCGAACTAATTAGTCCATAAGTGCTCTAATCTCCTCCTCAGTATATCTCTCAGCGTGTGGCAACTAATGACACCAGTTCTATGTTGGTTTACTATTCTTCTTTGACTTCCAGTATAGTGCTCTTGTCTAGCTACACCACTTGACTTCATATTCTAGCAGTCTTATTAGGGTTGTAGATTCACCACCATTACTTGAATCATTTACATCTCTCTCCCTTAGAGAAATCAGAATATCAGCCTGGTCCATTGCTCGTCCGCTTTTTACAGCAGTAATACCAGCAAGCCTATCGGCGAGTTCATTTCACCTTACACTTGCATGCCCTGGCACAGAAACTAAACTGATTTTTGTCAGCCTAGATCTCTTCAACGAATCCACCAATTGTCTCCGATCCCATCCTGTTTCAATCTTCCTGAGCATACTCATTGAAACACTGAGAAAACATGCATGGATAAAAGTATGTGACACCAGCCAGACCATCACTTTAGTTACAGCCATAATTTCCATAGTGAGACTGCGTGTAAATACAAATATACCTCTGAAATCGGAGAAAACACACCTGTATGGCTGGGGACACAGATAAGAAGGAAAGCAGGCCTTCATGCAAAAATCAGTCAGAAGCACCATACAAGACATTCTGACTGCGCCTGAATTCATAGCAGACAAACGCAAGAAGAAGAAGACAATTATAAACATACATTTTGTTCTTCTTCTTCTTTATGTTTGTTCTTATCAACCGCCATGTGTTGCGGGGTCTGCAAGGGAGAAAAGAATAGTACCACTGTGACCTACAAGAAATGTCGTAAGAGGTGACTGAGGTAGGTGCCTCGGGAGCTACCTAGTAAATAAAAATTGTCACAGAAATTAGATATGCTCGCTTACTTGTAGGTGCATAACTGGCATCATGTACAATCACTCTTAGGCTCAGATCACATACAAATGACAAAGTCATTTAACAAGTTATCGATATGGAGCGTTGTAAGAAGAAGACACAAAGAAGTGAACAACCATGTGTGTTTCAATCCCTTTCTTACAAAGAAAGACCTCAGCAATAGAGCACAAACTTCGCAGCACCTCCAAGGATCACCAATGCCATTTTTATGTAAGGATTTTTACACATTTAATCGTCCACATTTGGGGTGTACAGAATAGAACCACTGTTACCTGCCACACATGTCATAAGAGGCGACAAAGGAGGTTGGGCTGAAATCGGATGCACATGACCTAAATGTGTAGAAGTCTATGCATTTAGAGGCCTACCAAACCAATGTGCAAAGATCAAACATATCACAAAGAGTGATTAAAATTGTCGTAAAGAACGAACACAAAGAAGAAGAAGACACATTTAATTTTAAATTATATAAAATGTGTGACCAGGGCAGTGACTTTCTAGCATACTATGGTAGAGCTTTCAATCCCACAGGTTCATCTTGTGTTCAACGTCAATATGGTTTGTTTTATCATCCATCTCCAAAGGACTAGGGAAATTGACCTCATCTAAACCGAGATCAAGATCACTAAAGAAATAGTCCAACCACTGAATGTGGAAAACAAAACCGAATACATTTGAAGTAACCAGTAAAACACTATACCTTAATGTCACATGACCACACCTGATTAAAACCCTTGTTCTGAACTTCCCAGCACTGAACTCCCCAGTTCTAAACTCATCTGCCCAACTCTAAACCTCCTAGCACTAAACTCCCCAGTTAAAAATACCCTAACTCTAAACTCCCCAGATCTAAATTTCTCAGTTCTATACTCAGCAGTTCTAAACTCACCTCCACAGTTCTAAACTCATCTGTTCAGCTATAAACTTCCTCACACTAAACTCCCCAGACCCCAGTTCTAAACTCACCTGTCCAGTTCTATACTTTCCAACTCCCCAGATCTAAACTCAAAACCCACAAAGCAGCAGATTGCCATTTCTTTCAGGGCAGTGACCCGTAGCAGAGCTGCCCTCCCGGGCTGATGAGCGTCATCTGCCCAGCTATACCCGTCTTGTTAATGGACTTTGCTTTGCCTACCGTCCAGTGTTTTATAGTTCGCTCCGCTAGCCTTTGATTGTCCCCAATCTAACTATAAGGCAGCAGTAGTTCTCTGCGAGCAGAAACGAGCACTGGCTTTACCTCTGCTGGGCTTTCCAGTTCTACTGCACACTCGGGTCGTCCGCACACCCTCTTGCCTGCCGCGCCTGCCATGCTTGCCGCTACTGTGCCTGCCGTCCAGTTCTAAACTCATCTGTTCAGCTATAAACTTCCTCACACTAAACTCCCCAGACCCCAACTCTAAACTCCCCAGATCTAAATTCACCAGTCCATATCTATACTTTTCAACTCTAAACTCCCCAGATACTCACCTGTCCAGTTCTATACTTTTCAACTCTAAACTCCCCAGATCTAAACTTACCTGTCCAGTTCTATACTCACCAGTTTTAATTCAGCTACAATGACAACATCAATGGCCATAACAACGACAACATCTATGGCCATAACAACGACAATAACAGCGACAACAACAATCCACCACTGACCTCCCAATCCATACAATCTGCTGCCTCTTCAAAGTGGGTCAGTAGTGAAACTGAACAGTGAAGCTTTGGAAATTCCTCTTTGGTGATTGGATCAAAGCGACTGTCTTTCATTGCACTGAAACAACAAAGTCCAAAAGTTGTCAGGACTAAATTAGAATTCTTCATCTGCGATGGTGTGATGGGATCACAGGCACGAGCTGTGGGATGGGCGGGTAAAACAGGAGATAGGGGTGGAGGATGGACATACGATGTGGAGACCTACTGGCAGTATGTGAGATGGGCCTCCAATAAAGTCCCCAGAGTGGTGGAGGTAGGGAGGACCGGGGCACCGGGGGTAGGAATTGGAAACGGAATGCAAGGGGGTGGGGAGAGTGGAGAGATCTGGCGATGGTCTTGGACAGGAGGCTTGAAAACCTTGGTTGTGAACCTATGCCTCCTAGAGTAAAGGTGAATAAGAAGAAATTAGAATACAAATCAAAGTGGCTCAATCCTACTGTACGGATCAGAAACATGGGAAACAAGTACCAAGACAGACAGTCACATAAGAGGATTTGAAGGAAGATGTCTCAGAAGAATTCTATGAATTCATTGGGACCAGAAAATACAAAATACTGAGATCACCTAGCATAAAGGCATCAGCAATATCACCGAGGAAATAAAAAAAAAGAGAAGATGGAAGTGGTTAAGAATGCATTAAGAATGCAGAAGACCAGACACCCACATGTGGCTTTGAAATACAATTTGGGAGGCAGGAGAGGTAGTGGATGACCTAGAAAGACATGGAAAAGAACTGCAGACAGAGAAAGATAAGAGACAGGAAAGACCTAGAATGAACTAAGCTGACTTGCTCAAGACAGATTTGGTTGAAGGAAATTTGTTGATGCCTTATGCTTCAAGGGGAGTCAAGAGAAGAAATTAGAATAATATTGTACCAGAGAATATAGATAATTCTATTGAGATTGGAAATGTTTGATCGTGGCCCAAAGTAACAGAAGGCTGTTCAGCTCTTTTGGGAAATTGGAAACTCCTGTTGATCTGGCTGACCAATAAATAGATTAAGAATCAGACAGTGTGTCTCAAAGTGCAATGCTACTCAGATACAGTTGGACACAAGGCATAAGGTAGTCCCTTATGGGACCATTTAAACTAATCCATGTCAACCACTAGATTGCAAGAGCTTGGATTCAAGATTGGAAATGGCTATAAAATAAAAGCATGATAGTTATATAAGTAGGTTCATCAATCAATATCAAACTTGTATGATAAGACACTGGATACTGTTGAGGATATTGTGAAGGAGATCAGAGCACCTATGGACGTGTCTGGAATGCAATGAAGATATTCCAAACTGAAAGGTCGTCCCCACAAAAAGTGGTCCAGCGAAATACACCATGTATGAAGTGTACATAAGGGCCCATCTCTTCTTATCCTGAAGATGTGAGGCAAAACAAAATTAAAGAACACAAGAACAAGTGGGCAGACTTTTATATATGTTTGATAGAACACTGTAAACTTGAATGTAAATTTTACATTAATTCTATGAGTCCATATTTATTTATTTATTGTTGAAAAGTAATAATATTAGTGATATTTCTTAGTGTTGAAATTTCACTTCTTCTTCTTCTTCTAACGCTTCGTATCTACCACTTGCTAAACCACTCTGTGATTGTATGTGATCTGAGCTTAAAATCAAATGTACGTTGTGCCAGTATGCACCTACACATAGGCAAATACATCCAATTTCTGCGAAAGGTTTTTAATTTACTAGGGTAGCATCCCTAAGCCCCTACCGTAGTCATCTCTTACAACATGCCTTGCAAGTCGCAGTGTTATTATTCTTTGCTTCCCTGTCTGACCCCAGCAACACACTGGCACAATTTCATTTGAGACATAATATAACCTTGTTTTCGCATGTTGTGTTGTTTTTTTAAAAAAGGAATTTGTCTTTATCCAACAATACTATAATGCATGTGTCATGTGACATGAGGGGTCTGATTTCCTGGAATGTCTGCTTGAACAACCTTATGACTACAAGGAATGTAGTTTAACAAAGTTTGTATATCCTGGTCTTGCATTAATCATCCTGTATTAATATACTCAACAATGCTGTATGGTTTAAAACTTGGATTAATTGATTGCTTGGACAATCATCATTGCACTTTGAGAATAACCCTTTGTGTGTCAATCTGTGTTATACAGGAAGATCTCAGCGGCTAGGGTCTATGAAGTAGCTTTTAGGATGATGGAAATTCATAATTTTATTGTACTTTTAAAATGACTTTGCCCAGGAAGTAGTACTCCAGCCTAACTTGTCAATTTTCAACTGTTCATGGTTATTTTACGTGTTCAACTTGAACGCAGGACCTACATGTTATAGACTGTCTTCGATAAGACTAGAAACTCAATCTCACCTATTCTGAGATCAGAGATCACTGGAATAATAGCCTGCATGTTTCATACAAGAAGCGAACCAAATATTTTTGTAGCAAGATGTGAGCATTGAACCTCCATCTCACAGATACACCCGATGGAAACATTGCCACTAAAGTAGAATTTGGAAGGCAAAATTCAGAGTGATTTTACTTCTACTTCTTTCTTTGCGATCAGATTCATAGGTTCAGTCTGAACTATGAGTACGTAAGTATACAGAAGAATAGGTCCCATTTCATGGACAAAGAAATAGACAAATAGAGAGCTACTAGATATATTAGAGAAATGAGAAAAACATTTACTGAATGAAGTAAAACAGTGATAAGTATAATATTATGATCCCAATTAAATAGAAAGAATACTGCTGAAGACAATATTAGAGGAAAGAATTGAAGATGGATGGGCGTGAGAAGATAGTAAAATGAATAAAAGGATAATACCAAGAGATGGAGAGATAGCAGACTTCCAGAGTGTACTAGCAAGACGAGAGACAGACTTCATGGAAGTCTGTCAGAGTATAAACATGACGAGAGATAGACAGCAACCAGCCAGAATGTACCAAAAAGGCATGGTATGTAGGCCAGTAGGTAGGCAGGTAGAAAGTAAGCTAGACAAAGTAAGTAGATTTATAGGTAGGCATGTAGACAGACAGAGGGGAGGAAAGATAACCAGATAGGATATTTACAAATGCTGGGGAGCTGCTCGGAATTAATTAGAATCATTCTACAGTGATTATTTGTTAAGAGAACAAACACTCACAAGGACTCAATTCCTTCACAGGGGATATCAACGAACTTGTATGCTGATGGTTCTTGTAGCTTAGTGGTTATAAGTAATCCTTATTCAACCTGCGGGTGTCATATTGTTTGCGACATTCCGATCATAATCCTTCACTGCATCAAGATCTAAGCAGTAGCCATAAAGTAAATCCGTATCCATAAACATCAGTATAGATAGATGATGTTCTATACAGCAAGTGATTTGTGTCCATCCCCCTTATCCATCTATAAAAGTGCAGGTGGTTTCCAAGTAAGCATGTCAACCTTCTCGTTATCGCGAACTCCTGAAACGAAAAAGTAAAATGTCGTAGCCTTTGCGAGCATATAGTGTGAAATGTATGGCACTTCACATCTATAATCCAAAGTATGTGGGATTAGGTGGGCCAGCTCCTTTCCTCATTTGTGGAATGTCAGAACACACCCAAACTAGTCCGCAGCAAAAACATACTATATGACAACATCAGGCTACTAGACAGCAGAGGAGCCCACGAAAAAGATGGATGGAGTCAAAGAGACATTAATTAAATTCAATAAAAGGTGCAGAATTTTTTTTTAAAAGACTTAGGGATGAGCTGAAAGACAAGAGAGACAAATGAAAACTCAGAAGTTGTCATAATAAAACACTTGCTAAATGATCGTCTGTAAAGACGAAAAAGGCAATATACTACTACTGCTATTAAACCACTTTATTCCCAGTGAAACATCAAGCTGAAAATGTTCCTCTTTAGCTAATTCTATTCTCAGACTTCAGCTCTATTCATGAAGCTTCAATCTGCTCTTCTCCTATTGTTTGCTAGGTATTCTTCCACTACCCCACTGTTCTCTTCCCCTGTGCATTCCAATTCAAATTCATGTTTTATTATGTTATACAGATGTTTTCTGAGTGTATGTTCCTTTTACTTTAACTTACAGCCATATTGAAAATATCATCATCATCAAGTAGCTTGTCCCTTCTGGAATTTGGCTCTCATGACAGCAGTCCTGAAAAACTCTGTTCTGTGCAAGTTGACCGCGCAGCAGCATCATTCTCAGATCGTCAATGACATCTTGCACCCATTGTCTTCTAGGTCTTTCTCTTATTCTTCTTCCAGGCACCATTCCCTCCAAAATTATCTTCTCTATGCACTTATGTTGTTTGATGTGTCCAAAATATTTAATTTTCCTTGATTTTATGCTCTTTAATAACCAACTCTCTTGAATTGAAAATATATTGGTAATATAATGCGAAGAGAAGGTTTCAAGCATTTGATTACAAAAGGTAAAATTCAGGGAAGGAGAGATCGTGGAAGACAGAAGGAGAAGATGTTGGACGGTCTGACATCATGGTTCAACAAAAGATCGATGTCAGAACTGATTACATGACCAAGCAGAGAGAGTTGTGGATAGACATGATCACCTAAGCCAGCAGGCATGACACTTGATTGATTGGTAATATTATTTTATAATTAACACAATGAGGCCTTACAATCTGGCATACCAAAACATCAATGTCACAACGGCAGGTCATCTCATGTAAACCTACTGACCTAGTTACTGCATATTCCCTGAGTCCACTGTGCAGAGAGGTCGGTGAAAATGTACCTATACATCCTCGTAGTCTACGTTCTCTACCCAACTTCCAAGTCACAAACAATGGGCTGTTGGATCAGGTAAAAATAGTAAATATTACCAGCCAAAAAATCTTTACAACAAACAAAAAGTCTCCTAAAGTTTCTCTTATTCTTCTGCCTGTGGTATTGCTAAAAAATTGATCTTGTCAGGGCAAAGTTCATTTTTTTTTTCAGGTCAAATAGGTTGCCCCCAACCTTGTGCCTCACCTCTGCATCCTCTGGCCATGTCATTTTGAGTTGTTGTAAGCTAGACAATTCTGAATTAAATGTTACATGGTCTGGACCCCTGTTCCAAAAGATTGTTGTTTGTGTAAGAAGAACTGAGTCTGTATAAATGCTCAAGCAGTCTCCAGCGGCCAGTTCTCAGATGAAATATTGTGGCCTTCTGATTCCTAAAATTAAACATCCCTTTTGGTTATTAAACTGACACCATTGCACTCCGGGCAGACCCATAGGTGCTCAGTCTCCCCAACAGATATCGAAGAGTATGCATGCAGATGGTTTCCATTTATGGTACAGGTAGAGTTAACAGAAGATAGTAAGGGATTATTCATCTTAGATGATATACGGTGTGGGTTATCAAACCCAACCTCTATGGTGGCCATAAAGATCAGTCTGAAAACAATCAGTTAACAACGCCTGTCAACTGAATCAACCTGAGAGATATTACGCTCGCAAAATTCACCTACAACTGGGTCCTTGAATCACAGACCTACTAAGCACTACACTATTGAACATTCCCCTTAACAAATAAATGACAAAACTTAAATCAAATAAAAGAATGGATTATAAATCAATGGCTCACAAAATCGTGTAACTAAACGGTGAGGATGGAAAGAGCAGCATAACAATTATGATGGGAGGGGGTGGAGTGATCTCTGTGGCGCTCAACTCTTGATCCAAAGGTACTCTGATTACTTCCTCATGGCAGCCATCTGTATATTATTCCAGAGATCCCTGATCTCAGTGTAGGTAAGATTGAGTTCCTAGTCCTATCAGAGACAGATAAAACATAGGTCCCATGTTCAAGTTGGGCATATAAAAGAACTCTTGGCAGTTCAAAATCAAGAAGAGGAGGCTGGAAAGCCATGCCGGGCAAAATTCATTAAAAAGATTCCAAAAATAAAATTTCTAAAAAATAGTTTTATAATCTAAATCACATCAGGGACCCTTGCCAGTGCTATTGAGTTTGTGCACTGCAGCTGAGATCGTTCTGTGTAAGAAAGAGATTGGATCACACATGGTTACTCACCGAAGTGCAATGGTGATGGTCCTACCAATCAATCTGCATAGCATGTGTTCTAAGTGTATTCCTATAGTGAACAGTCTTTACGCCTTCAAAGTGTGTATGAACGACATGCATTTTCTTGGTAGGAATATTGTCAGTATGCAAGTTCTAATCTAAGATGTAGTAAGAAAAAGTATATTCTGAGTATCATGTGTGTTTTAAAAGTAAACTAAAGTGCATTTTCCAAGTGTATTCCAAGTGTATATATGTGTGCTCTCAGTATGTAGTATATGAGTTATGATTATTTAGTATGGACTTGAGTGTGTCTTCTGCTTGTGTATGAATTATATATGATGTGTGTTTCGAGTGTGTATGAACTGTGTGTGTCTTCTAGTATTTGTGTATGATGTGTTTTCTGATTGTGTATTCTCCGAGTATATAAAATAGTGTGTCACATGTGTATTCTGAATGTGTAGTATCTGTGTTGGGGAATACATTGGACACTTATGAAACAACTAGATGACCTGGATTTTGCAGACGATCTGGCATTTCTGTCCCACAATCACGCACACATTAAAGATAAAATGAATACCCTAAACAATAAGTCTCAGCAACTAGGTTTGAAAATACACAGGGAAAGACCAAGGTCATGAGAATAAATGCAATAAATGTAAACCAGATTATGCTGAATGAAACAGCTCTACAAGATGTAGAATCATACACATACCGTGGTAGCAACATAGACACAGAAGGAGGAACAAACAAAGATGTCGAGATAAGAATACAAAAAGCAAGGGAAACTTTATTGCATTGAGTAAGATATGGAAGTCAAAGGAGTAAAAAAAAAAAAACGCTGAGAATCTTTCAATCAAATGTGAAGTCAGTGCTATTCTATGGCTCGGAAGCATGGAAGACAACAAAAGAAACCATCAGAAAACTGCAGACCTTCGTAAATGGGTGTTTACATAGCATAGAGGGACTGAGATGGTATGATAAGATTACAAACGAGGAACTCACAGAAAGAACTAAGCAGGTACCAGTGGAGAAAGAGACGCTGGCAATGGATAGGACATATATTGAGAAGACCGACCGGAAGCATTACAAGACTGGCACTGTATTGAAACCCACAGGGAAAGAGGAGTAGGGAAGGCCTAGACAGACCTGGAGAAGAGAGCTGGAGGCTGATATTAAAAGGATAGGTAAAACATGGAAAGAGTTGGAAGGGATGGCAAGAGAGAGGAAGATCTAGAAGAAGTTTGGTGAAGACCTGTGCTTCGTTTGGGAGTTGAAAGGTGAAGAAGTATCTCTGTTATATGATCGTGATGTGTGTTCTGATTGTCTTTTCTCAGAGTATGTAGAAGTAGTATAAGTGTGCCACATGTGTATACTGAATGTGTAGTACGGTAAGTATCTCAAGTATCTGTGTTATATGTGTGTTCTGATTGTGTATTCTCAGTATGTCCTCTTTTTCTCTTCCACCATTTACTTCTTTATAGAAGTTTGTGTGGGGAGGAACGTAGTGATCTTGTGTGTGCTTGTTTTAAGGCACTTTGTTAACTTTGTAAGCTGATAACCTCAGTATGTAGTATAATATAGTAGTATGGGACATGTGTATTTTTAATGTGTAGTATCCTATCTGTGTTCTGAGCTAACAGTTTGTAGGGAATGTGTTCTGCCTCTGAGTGTACATAAGTATACTATAGCATGCCATGTGTGATTGTGTTCTGAGTGTGTAGTCTGAGTATATAAGTCCTGTACTGTAGTAGTCAACTTGTATAGGTGTGTGATTCACTGGTTGTAAATTGTGTTCTGAGTATATAAGTCCTGTACTGTAGTAGTCAACTTGTTGAGGTGTGTGATTCACTGGTTGTAAATTGTGTTCTGAGTGTGTACACTGTGTGTTAGTGTAGTCTAAGCTTATAGTATGCCAGCAATGTGTGACTGTTCTCAGTGTGTAGACTGAATGTATAATATGTTATGTGTGATTGTGTTCTGTGTGTGTGTAGTATGTCAAATGTGAATATATTCTGAGTGTGTTATGCACTATTACTATTCATGACTATTGAGTGTGTATCGTTTTCCTCGTCCTGGTTCTAAAAATAGAACAGGATTTGCCTTTGTTGCAATATGTATACATACACTAATACATAGTCTGGCTATATTTTTTCCTGTCAGAGTAGTGTCGATAATTTATGATTCTTCTATATTCCGTAAGAAAAATATTAGTCTAACTGTTACCAAATTGACGATATGGATTTTGTGGCAAGATATTTACTGATCAGGCCAGCAGAAACTGGAATCTAACACCCCCTACAACATGAAAAGTGAGATATCCCCGGAATAAAACCGAGTTGCAAATACAGCTTAATAACCAAATCGTGATACATTTACATAGAAAGTATACATACCTGCTCCTAGTTTAAGTATTTAAAAAAGGTTACGTTTCAATATCGTCAAGTTTGTGTTGAAAATGCATAAAATGGATGACATCTTTTATGGAAATGGGTCATACTTACTAAGCCTCATTTGTAAAAGGTGGGATAGCTCTTGAAAGCTCGTAGCTGTGGAGATGACCATGAAGAACATCGAAGCAAAAATAACACATTTCAGGTAGGACGACTGAATAACCGTTCTTATGGTAACTAGAATGTCCTGATTGTAAAGATCCATTACATATAGAAGGCATGGAGTTGTTGAGCTTCTGTTTCTTGACCCCACAACAGCTGCTAGCCATGTTTAGATAAAATGTCTCGTCAACTCTCGCGGTAGGACTAGCCCTACGAACCAATGTTTCAAGTTCGGGCATTTCCGGCAACAGTCGTCGGTTCTGGCATTTGGTAATATATCTCGTACGTAAAGATTAGAGTTCGGGCTTTTCCGGCATTATTCTTCGTTTCTGGCATTCGTTCTATCATCGCTAATCTATTTACAGATCAACAAATAAACAGATACAGGTATTAAGAGCTTCCGAAAAACAAGTAGACAAACACGGGACTCGAACCACTTACCCTAGTCCTTGACACCAATCGCCTAGCCTAGCAATACGAGCGTCCTTACGTACACAACCAATGAGCCATTCTAAAAAAATGACTCACGGGGAGTGTCTTTCTCAGACGCTTGTTATTACCAGACACAGAAACAATCAGGTAGGGTTCGTTAATAGTGTTTGCACAGGCACATGCTATGAGCTTGTGTGCCTGTATATATTAGAGACGACACAATATCACACATACACACATGTATACACATATAACAAACATGTACACATCATTCAAAGTAGCTTCAAATTAATTCTAAGATGAGCACAAGGAGTTTTTTATACAAGAACCCCAGAGGAAGCAACGGAAGTAACGAATATGATCAACAAATAAACAGATACAGGTATTAAGAGCTTCGAAAAACACAGTAGACAATCGAAGCTCTTAATACCTGTATCTGTTTATTTGTTGATCATATTCGTTACTTCCGTTGCTTCCTCTGGGGTTCTTGTATAAAAACTCCTTGTGCTCATCTTAGAATTAATTTGAAGCTACTTTGAATGATGTGTACATGTTTGTTATATGTGTATACATGTGTGTATGTGTGATATTGTGTCGTCTCTAATATATACAGGCACAACAAGCTCATAGCATGTGCCTGTGCAAACACTATTAACGAACCCTACCTGATTGTTTCTGTGTTGGTAAAACAAGCGTCTGAGAAAGACACTCCGTGAGTCATTTTTTTTTTTTAGAATGGCTCATTGGTTGTGTACGTAAGGACGCTCGTATTGCTAGGCTAGGCGATTGGTGTCGTAAGGACTAGGTAAGTGGTTCGAGTCCCGTGTTTGTCTACTTGTTTTTCGGAAGCTCTTAATACCTGTATCTGTTATTTGTTGATCATATTCGTTACTTCCGTTGCTTCCTCTGGGGTTCTTGTAAAAAAACTCCTTGTGCTAATCTATTTACATAAAGATTAGAGTTCGGGCATTTCCGGCAACAGTCGTCGTTTCTAACATTCGGTCTATCGTCAATCTATAAAGATTAGATATTGTTCGTGTTTTTCCGGTAAGAATTGTCGTATTTGATGTATGGGTTTTTCTTACGGATGTTATGTTATGTTGTTATTCGCTCACGTCATGGCATATTGGACATTCCCATGTGTACTTTGTTCTCCGCTGCAGCAGCCATCCCAAAGTTCACTTGCTCACCGTACCCATGGGCGAATCCACAACACTAACCAAACTGCAAGAACTCAAAGTTGAGTGTGGTGTAGCTCGACAAGATCGCTATGCTGGCAGACAAAGGAGAATTGTAAACCAACAAAGAACCGGTGTCGTTAGTCGCCACACGCTGATGGACATACTGAGGGAGAGATCGAGCACTTATGGACTAATTTGTTCGACGTGCAGTGATGGTGATCCGACGACTAAACTAAACCCATGAGTTGCCCTGCAAGAAACCAATCTAAGGGAAGGGACAGTCCGCATTGCCGGCTTTCATGGCTTCTACAACAGACATCTTGGACAGCAATTCTTGTTAGGAATGACATGTCGGAGTCTCCTTCCTTCCTTTCGTTCGCTACATGTCGGAATCTGAAGTATTCATGTCGCCGTGGAACAGTGACACAATGCAGGTACATGCTGTTAGAGTGCAGACACCTGTCCCTTTCGTCCTAGTGAATGTGTATGCGTGTAACGGTAAGGTCGATACACTGCAGTGGCAAAGTCTATTTGACCAGGATGAGAAAGACATCATCTTTTGTGGTGACTTTAACGCCAGGGGTAGACACTGGAGTAATAACCCTACCAACAAGCAGGCTGAAAAGTTGGAAGACGCGCTCGTGACATCGGATCTGGTCTGTATCAATGATGGTAGAGCAGCCAGACAGCAAATCGACTAGGGGACTGACAGTGTCATTGATTTGGCATTAGTATCTCCTACTACTCTGTTGCCGCTGTGCAAAAGGAGTATGCTTGGATATTACTACAGTGATCACTGTCCGTGTATGATCCTGGTCGAGAAACGCAGAACATAGGGGCACAGAGAATGTGCACACAGCTTTCGGTATGACACAGCAGGGTGTGACACTATCAGCAAGATCAGACGCAATAAAATTATATCTCCTCGCAATTTACAGAGGAATCTGATACAGCCTTTATGGTGAAATTAAATGGTCGCTGGCGTCTAGTTGATCAAGAGACGAGCTGTCAAATTGTGGCAGAAGACCGGAAGGGCCACTAACACACAACCTGCATTTACCAAGAAACTGAAAAAGGATATGGAAGATAAAACTGTGTCCTTTAAAGCATGTGCAAATATGACTAAGAGTGTCGCATGGGACGAATTCTACAGTAGGTTGTGCGCTGAAAAATCCCTGTCGTCGTTCTGGAGATTTCACCAGCACATGAATGGTACTGCGAGACGTAAATGTATCCGGGATTTCCAAAGCACTGACTCAATCTGGCAAAAGACATGAAAATGAGGGTACAGCTCTCCTCAAACGCTACATACAGCAGACAGACCACAGTGACGAGGCAGAAAGATTCATGACACAGGGAGGCCATTGAAGGGCTTTGCAACGCTGTAGTGTTGGATTAAAAACTATGTGTCACTGCTGAGATTATAAGGACTACACTGAAAACCTCTGGAAGCACTGCGCCAGGTCCTGATGGCATTCGTTATAAAGACATTGCCGATTTATCGAATGACGACATGGTAAAAGAATTCAATGTCAGTATCAAGGACGGTGTGATCAGGAAGAGTGACTTCCATAGCTACCTACTACCATTGCCGAAGCCTAACAAGGATCACTCTCAGATAGCAGGCTACAGAATTATTGCATTGCAAAATACGACAGGCAAACTTCTTGAGAAAATCATAGCACGTCGACTGGCATGGGACCTCGAAAGTCGTCATATCTTTCCACACACTCTCGGAGGTTACAGATCTAGGAAAGAAACATGGTGCAACGCTGCGGTCTTCGCCTATGATGTATTCGAGGGTTTCCATGCAGGTATTGAGACATGTGCAGCAATGATGGACTTGGAAGACGCATACAACAGAGTGCCCTATGATTATCTTATGCACCAGCTTATCGAACTCCAGGTGCACCCTCTCTACATAGGATGGATAGCTACTGCGCTATTCAAAATGAAGGTTGTACTGCGATGTGGTGGTTGGTGTTCTGAACCGGTGACTGTATATACTGGATTGCCACAGGGCTCTTCTCTTTCATATTAAATTTTACAAGTGAAATTGACTTTACTGAATCCACTCTAAGACTTTATCTCTCAATTCTATTGGGCATGGATTATAGAAAGTTATCTTTCTACTGAAGCATTGTGTGCTGGAATAGCAAAAAAGAACTGTACTATCTTCACGATTTCATCACTCCTATAGTTTTCAATATAGTCACACCACTTTCTTTGCGACGGCACTTGATATTAATAGATAGATACAAATGTCTCCAGATTGTAGTACTGATCACAGCACCTTGAATCATCTATGTGCACACCATTGTCAGTCAGAATTCTTATGGAAGTTTCCACATTTGTCCACGACATGTTATCAAAATCAGGACACAAATGTCCATTATTGTTTTGTTTGCTCTTATTATTAATTATTACACCACACCAACAGTCAAGCTGGTTCCAATTTCTCAGTCTGCCAGAAACTTCAAATGATCTTTTATTTTGTCCTTGCACACTCCAGTGTTAATCTTAGTAGTTTTCCAAAGATTGTAGATTCTGTAGATTGTAGAGTGCAAAGCTAGAAAATCAAATTCTACGCTGTTATCCCATGGTTACCACAAGATGTCGCTGACAGTGTTACTTTTCTCTTGACTTGTAAAATTGCTGACAAATCTACAAATTTTCAAAATTGTGTGCGGACGCTCAGATTTACTAGTGAAATGAGGACGTGTCCGCACAAATGTGGACTTTGGCAACCCTATATAAATATATAAATAGATGTTTACGTAGAATAGAGGGACTGAGATGGTATGATAAGATTACGAACGAGGGAACTCAGAGAAAGAACTAAACAGATAACAGTGGAGAAAGAGCTAAACAGATACCAGTGGAGAAAGAACTAAACAGATACCAGTGGAGAAAGAACTAAACAGATACCAGTGGAGAAAGAACTAAACAGATACCAGTGGAGAAAGAACTAAACAGATACCAGTGAAGAAAGAACTAAACAGATACCAGTGGAGAAAGAGCTCAGGAAAAGACATTGGCGATGGATAAGACATACATTGAGAAAACCGATCGGAAGCATTACAAGACAGGCACTGTTTTGGAACCCTCAGGGAAAGAGGAATATGGGAAGGCTTAGACAGACGTGGAGAAGAAAGCTGGAGGCTGATATTAAAAGAATAGGTAAAACATGGTTATATATCTCTCTCTCGCGCGATCCCCAAACATGGATATAATTTAAAGGGGATGGCAGTGGAGAGGAAGAGCTGGAAGTAGTTTGTTGAAGACCTGTGCTCCGTTGGGAGTTGAAAAGTGGAGAAGAAATTGCCCATTTATGTGTCTGTATGCATGCATGTAACCTATGATGATACAGGTCAAGAGGAGAAGATGGCGATGGATAGGCCATACCTTGCGGAAGACACAGTCGAGTGTCACTAGACAGGTGCTCGAGTGGAACCCGCAGGGAAAACGAAAAAGAGGACGCCCTACGCAGACTTGGAGACGAGGTCTTACTGAGGAGCTGAAGAGTGCTCAATTGACCTGGGAGAACATAAAAAGAACAGCCAGAGACCGAGAAGAGTGGCGAACAACTGTTGAGGCCCTATGCTCCACGAGGAGCGGAGAGGATTAATGATGATGCATGCATGTGTGTGTGTCTGTGTGTACTTACCAGGAAAACTAGAACACAACTGCATTAATCAATATTTGATCCCCCAAAAAACAAACCTTTGACGTCGTAATTCTTGAATCTAGAAAGGATTCTCTTTCAAATTTCGGATCGGATGAAAACAGACTGTGAGTACCAGCCTCAGATTTCGTGTCCAACAGTTTCCTCTGAGGTTTGACCTGTCACGAAATACATCTAAATATGGCACATGCTTGTAGGATTTGTCTTGTAAACAACTCACTAATGGGCCTGGACGTCAATCGTGTCAGATATCACGAATTTGCTCAGATATACGAGCACTCCCTGTAACATAAACTTGCAAACTTAAGACGGTAGATCACTCGTTCTTTAGTAAACAGGTAGTTGGAGATTGGGAGGGAAGGGGGACAAATGACAACGGGTGGGGGATAAAGGGAAGGGGTAAGGAGTAGACTCCGAATAAAATATTTTAATTGGTTTTTTTTTTGGTGGAGGGATTGGTAGACTCCCGACCGATCTGACACAGTTTATAGTATTATATTTGCCTATTTGTTTGGTGGAGGGATTGGTAGACTCCCGACCGATCTGACACAGTTTATAGTATTATGTTTGCCTGTTTGTTTGGTCTGGGATGGTGTTCTGATGTGGGCTCCTGAGTTAAATAATTTTAATTTGTCTTTTTTTTTATTAACCATTTTTTTAGCCCTTTCAATTTGTTTTTTTTTTTAATCTTTGGACGCAGTTATTTTGCAATGTATTTTGAAAAAATTGCTTGTCTTAAAAAATATCGCTAGGCGATATATCGGTTCAGAAGGATGAAGGAGTTAACCTTACACAATATTTTCTTAAATATAATACAGTTTCTCGTAGCCTTTTCAGACCTTACGGTATGAAGACACTTCACTTCATATTTCTAGGTCCTAGTGTGCAGGAGGTAAGAGGAGCTATTTCTTTCCTCCCATTTAGAACCTCAAGTGTGGGATTGAACCCGCAACTCTCTTGCGTCTGAGTCGATAAGCTAACGATTATGCATTACACTAATACAGTGGTTCTCAATCTTCCTAATGCCGCGACCCTTTAATACAGTTCCTCATGTTGTGGCGACCACCAACCATAAAATTATTTAACAATATTTATTTCTAATTATGAGAAATATGTGTTTTCCGATTGTCTTAGGCGACCCCTGTGAAATGGTCGTTCGACCCCCATCCCCAAGGGGTCACAACCCACAGTTTAAGAACCACTACGCTAATACCTCCCACTTCTTCTTCAATACTATAGTTCGTTCCAAAATTCGTGAACATCTTTATCAACCAATATAAAATCATCCACTTGACAGAAATTATTGATTTTCCCATTGTTATATAGGTAACAGTGACGACCTTCCGAAAGTATTTTTTGCACACCCAAACCTTTAGTTCTGTAAGATTGTGTCTTCACCTTTCAACTTCCAACGGAGCACAGGTCTTCAACAAACTTCTTCCAGCTCTTCCTCTCTACAGCCATCCCTTCCAATTCTGTCCATGTTTTACCTATCATTTTAATATCAGCATCTAGCTCTATTCTCCAGGTATGTCTAGGTCTTCCCCTACTCCTCTTTCCTTGCGGGTTCCAAAATAGTGCCTGTCTTGTAATGCTTCCGGTCGGTCTTCTCACTGTGTGTCCTATCCATTGCCAACGTCTCTTCTTTATCTCTTTCTCCGCTGGTATCTGCTTAGTTCTTTCTCTGAGTTCTTCGTTCGTACTCTTAACATTTCATCTCAGTCCCTCTATTCAACGTAAACATCCATTTATGAAGATCTGTAGTTTCCTGATGGGTTCTTTTGTTGTCTTCCATGTTTCGAGCATAGAACACACTGACTTCACATTTGATTAAAAGATTCTCAGCTTTGTGTTTGTTTTGATCTCCTTGACTTCCATATCTTACTCAATGCAATAAAGTTTCCCTTGCTTTTTTGTATTCTTATCTTGACATCTTTGTTTGTTCTCCCCCTCTGTGTCTATGTTGCTACCAAGGTATGTGTATGATTCTACATCTTGTAGAGCTGTTTCCTCCAGCATAATCTTGTTTACATTTACTTATTACTGACCCTCATAATTTCTACAAATTATTGAGAGAGAGAATTTTTTTCAAACCAGAATATAATTCTTGAACAATATTTATGAAATCTACTTCCATGTGCATATTAAAATCTCAATTTCATGAAATGATAGTATTATAATTTCATGATTAAATTTTCTAATGATCTTAGTATCGTATGTCTCTGAGGGAACGAGAATACCATACGTTGAACGTGAGTTTACAAACGTTTATATCACTTACGGGTGTATCATTTCTCTCATGTATGATACATGACAGAATATAGAATATATACTTAGATTAAATATGAAATATGATATATTGACAGAAGAGAGGAGGGAAAGGGTGAGAAGGATAATATCCAGGGAACATTTCGAGAGAATCGAGATAATATGTTAAACATTTGACAATGGAACTTTACCGGAGAAAGATTTTTCGAGAAATTTCATGAACAATGGGAGATTATCTGGGAGAAAAGGTTTTTGGTGAGAATTGTTGTAGAAATTGTTAGTGAAGAAAATTGTTAGGTAGAAGAGAGTTTTAGGTGAAGAGAATTGTTAGGTGAAGAGAATTTATGAGTGAAGAGAATTGTTAGGTGAGGAGAATTTTAGGGAAGAGAATTTATGAGTGAAGAGAATTTATGAGTGAAGAGAATTGTTAGGTGAGAGAATTTAGAGTGAAGAGAATTATGAGTGAAGAGAATTGTAGGTGAGAGAATTGTTAGGTGAAGAGAATTTATGAGTGAAGAGAATTGATGAGTGAAGAGAATTGTTAGGTGAAGAGAATTGTTAGTGAAGAGAATTGTTAGGTGAAGTGAATTGATGAGGAAGAGAATTGATGAGTGCAGAATTGTTAGGTGAAGAGAATTGATGAGGTGAAGAGAATTGTTAGGTGAAGAGAATTGTTAGGCGAAGAGAATTGATGAGTGAAGAGAATTGTTAGGTGAAGAGAATTGTTAGGCGAAGAGAATTGATGAGTGAAGAGAATTGTTAGGTGAAGAGAATTGTTAGGTGAAGAGAATTTATGAGTGCAGAGAATTGATGAGTGAAGAGAATTGTTAGGTGAAGAGACTTGTTAGGTGAAGAGAATTGTTAGGTGAAGAGAATTGATGAGTGAAGAAAATTGTTGAGTGAAGAGAATTGTTAGGTGAAGAGAATTGTTAGGTGAAGAGAATTTATGAGTGAAGAGAATTGATGAGTGAAGAATTGATGAGTGAAGGAATTGTTAGTGAAGTGAATTGTTAGGTGAAGTGAATTGTTAGGTGAAGTGAATTGTGAGAAGTGGTATGAACTAAGTGAGAAGCTAAGTCTATAAGAAAAGGTTTGGTGGAGATGCACATAAATTAAGCAATCTGACCTCAAAGGACATATGTGATCTTGGTAGTTGTATAGTACAGACTGTCATTCTATTTTGTTTTGTTTAAACGTAAGACTGAGACTGTCACCATAGCAACGAACATTACAAAATAACCACACGAGCAATGAACAGGACTAGTATTCTGAAGGCCATTATTGAATTGCTTAAATAAAGAGTTCTAAGAAACCATGGGGAAGCACCGAGATAAATGAACGAAATAACTAAGTAGATATTAAACATGTATTTGAGGGTCCTGGGGAAATATACTTATTGCAAACACGAAATTGAAACCATACCTTTATTTTTTCTATGAGACCATCGATAATACCACGGCCAGCTAACTCTCCAAGGAAGAGCATCACTTTGGTATCTCTTTCCAACAGCATTGACTACACAAAATAGAAAGTCAGGTTAGATTCTAATAGTGCTGACACAAACAAACGTATCGTGAAGACATCTGGATATTTTTTCCTATAGATCCCTGATTCTCATGAAGTAAGTTTCTAGTCCTATCGGAGGCGGACAATAAAACGTCTCTCATTCAACTTGAGCACGTCACCTAACCCTTGGAAGTTCAAAATCGAGAAGAACATACTGGAAAGCCACTGCCTGGACAAAATTCATTAGACAAGATTAAAAATAAAATTTTACAAAATATCTTCACCATCTTCAAAAATTGCATCGGAGTCCACGCCGGTGCTACGATCTTCCTGTGTAAGAAAGAGATCGGAGCACACATGGTTATTCACCCAAGTGAAATGATGATGGTCCTATCAAATCAATTAATCAATCAACAAACACAAACTTATTACATTCTTAACGCATTGAGAGTCTTTCCAAAGAGAAGTTTTAGAGTTGTGAATTCCAGTAGCTGACCAGATTGTGAGAGTCTTTCCGAACAGAGAAGTTTTAGAGTTGTGAATTCCAGTAGCTGACCAGATTGTGAGGTCTTTCTAAAGAGAGTTTTAGAGTTGAATCCGTAGCTGACCAGATTGAAGAGATTTCCGTCGAATTTAGGTGAACCAAAGACTGACCAAATTGAAAGAGTTGATTAATCAGCATTTTACGAGTTGTGGGCGCTGGACGCAGATTGTGAGTTTTCCGAGATCGAGCCCTATGATTTCGAGTCTATGAGATAGCTTGATAATTGCATAACTGCCAGATGTGAGAGTTTCTGACAGAGTTTTAGAGCTTGATAACCCAGATGTGCCGATTGTGATATTTCTACAATTTAGATACTGCTAGATGTGCAGACCATTGTGAAGTTTCAATAACTGAAACTTAGAGATTATTACAGGCTGAATTTCAGATCCTGTAAGAAGTACTATCCAACGTAGTTTTATATTGTGACAAATAGTACTACCAATTGGAGTACGGACAGAAGATTAATAATTTAAAATATACTAGACCATATTAATCTATCATCTATTCTCAAATCGTTGTTTTAGTTGGATCAGAGTCGACAGAAGACACCTTAGAACTCAGCATTACTTTCTTATCTTCTCAGCCCTGGTTTAACCCCAGAGATTCACAGATAAGATTTCTAGAGGGGACTCCAGTGCTGCCATTGTTTTCGTCGCCTCTGTACTCTGAGGTCCACCTTTATATTAAAGTATTAATTAATAGTAACATTCATCATGGGCATGCTCAGACAGAGCACTAAGAGGTTGGACAGTAGAGACAGGAACTTATCGCATACCAAACAAAGTTGTTCTGTGAACTTGGGGAAGAGGCACAGGCAGACCATGCTCAGATATAAAGATGTACAGAAATCAATGAAAAATTTTCTAGATCCCAGCCAATTGGAGGACTTTCGAACAAGAGTTTTGGAAAGCCAATTCGTAGGCCAGATCTTTGAGAAAGACTTTGTAACAGAGTTTAAAAAGAATCAAGCGAAATAGTGAGAGTCTTCAAACAATTTAATTGACTGTCTGTAAAGATGAAAGGCCATATATCATAATATATAGTAACATGAAAAAATGATAACATGAAAAATTTTCTTCAATCAAAATGTGAAGTCATCTGTTCTATGGCTTGAGAAATGGAGGACAACAAAAGAACTACACAGAAAACTAAGACCTTCATAAAGAGAAGTTTAGATGGGAATGAGATGGTGATAGATTAGAGTCTCGAACAGAGAATTTTAGATTAAGAATCCAGAGTGGCAGATTAGGAAGAAGATTCCGAACAGGAGGTTGGACTAAATTAGCCTGACCAGATTTGATTCTTTGAGAAGGCATAGTTTTGGAATCCAAGGGAAAGAGAGGGAAAGGCTGAGATCATGGTCCAAAGAATAGAACTTAAGTTGTAAGGATAGGTAAAGGAATATTGGAATGATCGAAGAGAGAAGTTTTAGAAGTTTGTTGAAGACCTGCCAGTTGTGAAGTTGAGTGAAAGGAAAAATTTGGTTAAAGTTTATTTGTTTAACATGTGTGTAACGAAATTCGAACAAACGTTTTAGTAATATTCATTTTTTTTATATTGTGCTTACAATCACGAAACATCAGTATGCATACTCTTGTTACGTTGGGCAGATTGAGCTTGGCGAACCGAGTTAGACATGTTTATAACCAACAAGAGTGATAGTGTTCTTTGTCAGAGGCTTAGTAACTTTGATAGTGTCGAACTCGTTGTTCAATTGTAGACCGGAAAGTTCCCACTTTTTGTTTGAATCGTTTCGATTTCGACGTTTCTGTCTTTCTGAACAAGAATTCTGCACTTCGACTCTGTCGTTGACCAATGTAGGTTTTTCCCAGAATTGTTTTCAATTTTGAAGCCCTAAAATGATTGTGAGATCTCTTAATCCGTCATTAATCTTTGAGTGTAATTATCATTGACGATGTAGATTATTCAACGTAGCTTTTGCCTCTTGAATCTCCGTACTGACCATTGGTTCTTTTTGAAGGAGTTTTGTTGGTTTGTGTGATTTGTGTGACTAGTTGTAGAGTTTTCGTGAAGAAGAGAAGTTTGTCAATCCAAGTTCCAGTTGTTTAGTAAGTTCTTTTTCCCGATTTTAGTTTTGGTGTTTTGAAGTATAGTACCATGTAATTTGAAAGAAGTTAGAAGTGGTAAGGTTTGTTGATTGTTGAAGAGTTTCTAACTAAAGTTTGAGTTTGAGTCATGGTATGACCAGATTTGAGTTTTTGAACAGAAAGTTTTAAGTTATAATATGTAGCTTGACAGATTGTGAAGTGTTAAGTTGAGAGTTTAGGTTGTAATTCAAGCTGTCCAGTAAAGTGGTTAACGGTGAAGTTTAGATTGTGTTGTTGTGACAGTTTTCAATAATATGGGTTACTGAGGTGAAGGGTTAAGGTTTGAATTCGTTGTTGACAGATTGTAGTTTTTGAAAGGAGTTTTAGAGTGTGTTAATATTGCCGTTGTAGATCTTTCTAAATAGAGGTTTACTGTGGTGAAGTTAGGCTTGGATTGTTTGTTGAGATTCAGTTTCTAGTAATATGTAGGTTACTTGGTGAAGTGGTTAAGCCTATTGTAGGTCTCGGAGAGTTTAGAGTTTGAATTCCGGACGAGAATTCTGAGTTTTTTTCCTAGGATTTTTAGAGCTGCGGAGTTCCTTGTGCAACATTGTAGTCCGTTCCAATAAAGTTTCACGAGTGGAAACATATTGAAGATGTGACTTTCGAACAGAATTTTACGCTTCAATTTTCAGTCTTCTATTTCGAGAGTCCCTATCAACACGTTTAAACCTTGAATTCTGTTATGATGATGTGAGACTTTCCGAAAGATGAGTTTTGAGTTTGAACTCAGTAGCTGACCAGATGTGAAGCTTCGAACAAGAGTTTTAGGAGTTGTGATTCCTAGCCGACCAGATTTGAGAGTCTTTCCGAACAGAGAAGTTTTAGAGTTGTGAATTCCAGTAGCTGACCAGATTGTGAGAGTCTTTCCGAACAGAGCAGTTTTAGAGTTGTGAATTCCAGTAGCTGACCAGATTGTGAGAGTCTTTCCGAACAGAGAAGTTTTAGAGTTGTGAATTCCAGTAGCTGACCAGATTGTTAGAGTCTTTCCGAACAGAGAAGTTTTAGAGTTGTGAATCCCAGTCGCTGACCAGATTGTGAGAGTCTTTCCGAACAGAGAAGTTTTAGAGTTGTGAATTCCAGTAGCTGACCAGATTGTGAGAGTCTTTCCGAACGAGAAGTTTTAGAGTGTGAATCAGTAGCTGACCAGATTGTGAGAGTCTTTTCGAACAGAGAAGTTTTAGAGTTGTGAATTCCAGTAGCTGACCAGATTGTGAGAGTCTTTCCGAACAGAGAAGTTTTAGAGTTGTGAATTCCAGTAGCTGACCAGATTGTGAGAGTCTTTCCGAACAGAGAAGTTTTAGAGTTGTGAATTCCAGTAGCTGACCAGATTGTGAGAGTCTTTCCGAACAGAGAAGTTTTAGAGTTGTGAATTCCAGTAGCTGACCAGATTGTGAGAGTCTTTCCGAACAGAGAAGTTTTAGAGTTGTGAATTCCAGTAGCTGACCAGATTGTGAGAGTCTTTCCGAACAGAGAAGTTTTAGAGTTGTGAATTCCAGTAGCTGACCAGATTGTGAGAGTCTTTCCGAACAGAGAAGTTTTAGAGTTGTGAATCCAGTAGCTGACAGATTGTGAGAGTCTTTTCGAACAGAGAAGTTTTAGAGTTGTGAATTCCAGTAGCTGACCAGATTGTGAGAGATGGATGTCGATATTGGTAGAGCCCGAAAAGAACGACATACCAATAAGCAAAGAGATTGATTAATCAGCATCGAACTAGTATGTGGCTGCTGGACGCTGCTGGATTCTGTCTGAGGCGGAGATCGAGCACCTGATAGATGTGTCCGAGTGCTATGATGATAGTCCTCTGATAACTGATAACGCTAGATGTCTCGAGGCTTTGCTGATAGTCTCTCTATAACTGATAACTGCTAGATGTGTCTCGAGACTTGATGATAGTTCTTACATAACTGATAACTGCTAGGGATTGTTAAGGCTGTATATTTTCAGATCCTGTACAGAGTACTATCCAACGTGTTTTATATATTGCATAAATAGTACTATACCAATGACTGTGGAAGAGCGGACGCTATGAAATAACAATACTTAAAATAACTATCAGCTAATATTAATCTATCTATCTATTCTCAAATCCTGTTTTGTCTTTCAGCGTCAGGTCGAAAGAGAACACACCTGAGAGAACCTCTATGCACATTATCTTTCTTTCTCTTCTCCAGCCCTGGTTTAACCCCAGAGATTCACGGTAATATTAGATTTCTAGAGCGGGCTCCAGTGTGCGCTTACATTGTCTTTCGTCGCCTCTGTTATCTCTGAGGTCCACCTTTATATTAATAGTATTATTAATAGTAACATTACATGGGCATGCTCAGCAGTAGACGACTAAGATGGTTGGGACATGTGAGAAGAATGGAAACTTATCGCATACCAAAACAAATGTTGTTCTGTGAACTTTCGAGGGGAAGAGGCACCAGGGCAGACCACTGCTCAGATATAAAGATGTCTGCAAAACCTCAATGAAAAACTTTCTATAGATCCCAGCACATGGGAGGGACTAGCTGATGACAGAGTTGTGGAAAGCCAAATTACGGAAGGGCGCAGAGTCTTGAGAAGAGACTTATGTAGAGCTGAACAACAAGAGAGAAAAGGAAACTCAGAGTTGTCACAGTAAAACACTTGCCTATTGACTGTCTGTAAAGATGAAAAGGGCCATATATCATATATATATAGTAACATGCAAAAATGATAACATGAAAAATTTGTCTTCAATAAAATGTGAAGTCAGTGCTGTTCTATGGCTTGAGGAAATATGGAGGACAAATAAAAGAAACTACAAGAAAACTACAGACCTTCATAAATGGATGCTTACGTAGAATAGAGGGACTGAGATGGATGATAAGATTACGAACGAGGAACTCAGAGAAAGAACTAAACAGACACAAGTGGAGAAAGAGCTAAAGAAGAGACACTGGCGATGGATTGACACACATTTAGAAGACTGACCAGAAGCATTGCGAGACAGGCACTGTTTGGAAACCCACAGGAAAGAGTAGGGAAAGGCCTAGACATACATGGCGAAAAGAGATAGAGACTGATATTAAAAGGTTAGGTAAAAGATGGAAATAATTGGAATGAATGGCAGGAGAGAGGAAGAGATGGAAGAAGTTTGTTGAAGACCTGTGCTCCGTTGGAAGTTGGAGGGTGAAGAGAAGAAAAAATGTTGGTTAAAGTTTATTTGTTTTAAATATTGTGCTTAACGAAATATCTGAATCATACTGTTATTCATAAATATACTTTTTTTTTTTTATATTGTGCTTACAAGACACTGAAACCATCAGTATGCATACTCTTCGTTATCTGTTAGGAGACTGAGCCCTATGGTCCTGCCCGGAGTGCAATGACATCAGTTTAGTAACCAATAAGAGTGATAGTGTTCTTTGTCAGAGGCTGTCTTGTGGTAACTTTGATACGTGTCTGAACCATCGTTGTTTCTTAATTGTAGCACCGGCAAAGTTCCCACTCTTTTTCTGATTTCGTCGTTTCTGATTTCGACGTTTCTGCTTTGCTACATTTAGAATTCGTCGCCTGCACTTCATCTCTGTCGTTTACAGTTACTGGCGTATTGATTTTCCCGCATTGTTTTTCACATTTTGAAAGCCCTAAGAAATATTGAATGTGCACTTCATCATTAATCCTGTCATTAATCTTTGCAGGATCATTAATTCTATTTAGTCCAGATTAATGTCAATGTCCTTTTGCCTTCCTTTCTTCTATCTCCATTACCCTTTCTTTTTTGTGTGTGGGTTTTGTGTGTGGGTTTTGTGTGTGTGAGAATGAGCACAGATCTCTGTCAAATCAAAGTCTTCATGTTGTTTATCAAATATCGTTCTTTTTCTCTCCGATTTTATTGTCTTTGGTTGTTTGTTGAAGTATTAAGTTTTCTAGTAATATGTGGGTTACTGTGGTGAAGTGGTTAAGGCTTTGGTTGTTTGTTGAAGTATTAAGTTTTCTAGTAATATGTGGGTTACTGTGGTGAAGTTGTTAAGGCTTTTACTTGTTGTTCTGGAGGTTGTGAGTTCGAATCCGGACCGAGTAAAATGTCTAGTTTTTTCATGATTTTCCTAGGATTTTTTATAGAGCTGCGGAGTTTGCGCTTTGTGCAACATTCTCGGGTGCCGGCGTTTCATTTATGTCGACAGGGAGGAGACATATTGGGGAACCGGTGCACTGAAGTCAATTCTTCGCCTTCACACCTTTTTTCTGTCTTTTTCTACTTCTTCGAACGCACCATATCAACCACTTGTTAAACCACTATTTGTGATTTATATGTGATCTGAGCCTAAGAGCGATTGTACGTTGTGCCAGTTATGCGCCTACAAGTAGGCCATCACATCCGATTACAGCGAAGCTTTATATTTACTAGGCAGCTTTCTAGGCCCCTACCTCAGTCACCTCTTACAACATGCCTCGTATGTCGCAGTGTAACCTCATTCACCTCTTACAACATGCCTTGTAGGTCACAGTGTTACTATTCTTTGCTTCCCTTGAGAGCCCAGGCAACACACATGCGTTTTTATGTGTCGAAGCTTTTAAGACGGTTGCATCTCTCATCTCTCCCTCTCTCTCTCTCTCTTTCTCTCTCTCTTCTCTCCTTTCTATCTTTCTCTCTCTCTATCTCTCTCCTCTCTCTCTCTCTTCTCTCTCTTCTCTCTATCTTTCTCTCTCTATCTCTCTCTCTCTCTCTCTCTGGACTGTGAATCCTCTGCCGCTTATGCCAGCGACAAATACATACCATTCTTTTCTATTCTTGATCGTCATCTGTATTGTGTTCCAGCTTTGATTTATTTATTTCAGTTCTTGTTCTACTGTTCACCTCCAGGTCGTCTTCCTCGTTTTCGTTTAGTCCCTGGTGTCCATCTCAGAAAGATCGTGCGCGTGTTCTAGCCAAATACTATGTCTAACCACGAACTGCTTTCACCGTGTGAACAAGATAAATAAACACAATCATCCAAGTGAGGCGCCGGAGATGGATCGTACATGTGATACGCACCTCGACTAACGCTTCGTACCTGGGGTTGATTATCCTTTAAACTTGGAAGTATATTGGGGAATTTGGTGTTAGGAGACCCATATTTTTTTAATTGACAGGGGAATTTGGTGTTAGGAGACCCATATTTTTTTAATTGACAGGGAATTTGGTGTTAGGAGACCCATACTTTTAATTGACAGGGAATTTGGTGTTAGGAGACCCATACTTTTTTAATTGACAGGGAAATTTGGTGTTAGGAGACCCATACTTTTAATTGACAGGGAATTTGGTGTTAGGAGACCCATACTTTTTTAATTGACAGGGGAATTTGGTGTTAGGAGACCCATACTTTTTAATTGACAGGGGAATTTGGTGTTAGGAGACCCATACTTTTTAATTGACAGGGGAATTTGGTGTTAGGAGACCCATACTTTTTAATTGACAGGGGAATTTGGTGTTAGGAGACCCATACTTTTTAATTGACAGGGGAATTTGGTGTTAGGAGACCCATACTTTTTAATTGACAGGGGAATTTGGTGTTAGGAGACCCATACTTTTTTAATTGACAGGGGAATTTGGTGTTAGGAGACCCATACTTTTTAATTGACAGGGGAATTTGGTGTTAGGAGACCCATACTTTTTAATTGACAGGGGAATTTGGTGTTAGGAGACCCATACTTTTTAATTGACAGGGGAATTTGGTGTTAGGAGACCCATACTTTTTAATTGACAGGGGAATTTGGTGTTAGGAGACCCATACTTTTTAATTGACAGGGGAATTTGGTGTTAGGAGACTCATACTTTTTTAATTGACAGGGGAATTTGGTGTTAGGAGACCCATACTTTTTAATTGACAGGGGAATTTGGTGTTAGGAGACCCATACTTTTTTAATTGACAGGGGAATTTGGTGTTAGGAGACCCATACTTTTTAATTGACAGGGGAATTTGGTGTTAGGAGACCCATACTTTTTAATTGACAGGGGAATTTGGTGTTAGGAGACCCATACTTTTTAATTGACAGGGGAATTTGGTGTTAGGAGACCCATACTTTTTAATTGACAGGGGAATTTGGTGTTAGGAGACCCATAATTTTTAATTGACAGTCAGCACACGATGGGTGATGGGATCAACATCATGCCCGCCGCGCTTACTTCTCAGGTTTTTTCCTGGTACCCAATTGAGGCTGGGTCGACCTGGGTCGGAAAAATATCTAACGTCCACTGTGGAATTGAACCAGGACTACACACTTAAGAAGCGAGTGCACTAACAACTACGCTACTGCTGCTCTCATTATTGAATATACTTCAAATTCTTGTTTTGTCGCCACACTGTTACCTGATTGTTGCCCAGTGTCGTGGTTTTCTGTTTCTGTCTTGCGCTGTTTTAGTGGCTTTGGTGATAGTTACTTTTGCTCTTTGACAGGATTCTGCTATGCCATCTATCCATATTTTTCAAGGTCTTTCTCTCGCCTTCGTTCCTCATGTTCTGTTGCAGAAGACTGTGTTCAGGGAAGTTTTTCCATTCTTATTAAGTGACCGAACCACTTCATTCTTTGTTTCTCAATGTAATTCAAGCAAGGTTCTGTGCCAACTTTATTTCTTATGCTGATGTTGGTGACTGTCTTTTTCTGATGTTGTTGGTAACTTTTCGCAGGCAGCGCATTTCACAAGTAGTTTTTGTTCGCAACTTTACTTTGCTCATTGTCCATGTTTGGCTCTAGTAAGACAGAGTAGGTATGAAAATAATGTTGATCATCTGTTGTTTAGCTGTCAGTGAGATGGTTGGGTTTCTTAACAATGGGGCTAGCTGGTAGGCTACAGCATTTGCTTTTTGAACTCTATCTCTTTATCTAGTCTTCCATCTTCTGTGAATATCCTCTTCCTAAGTATTTGAATTCTTTCACTTGGTTGATTGTAGTGTTATTGATATTGTTGTTTAGTTTATTATATTTTCTTCCTATATTTAATATTTCCGTTTTAGAATATACTATTTGTATAAATATGTTGTTTCCCTATTTAAAGCTGTGATGAAGAATTGGAAGATTGAGTAGATAAAGAAATAAAACGATTTAAAATGGATTGTTTAAAAAAATTCTTAAGCTGAGGCACACATATTTCAATCTAAGAACGAACCCTGTTTTGGTTATATTACGTCCTGCTGTCTTGGAAAGATTAAAAATAAGGACTCATTTTAGAAATGTTCATAAATGCTAATATGGCAACATTGACTTTTTTGTTTACCATATTAATTTGCTTGAAGTTTGTTCCTCTTCAAACAAACACTTATACGTATAAATGTAAACGCTTAAACGTATACGTGTAAACGCGCACGTATACAAGACCCACACGTGCAATTTGAAACATCTTATTCGTCCACTCCATCGTCCAGAAAACGAACACGTGACTGGTCTGTCGTAGCTTCATCGATCTACTTTACTAAAAGTGCAAGGAGAGTTCCCTATAAAAACAGGGAGTTTGGGAATTGAAAATATGAGGCACCATTCCCTGGAAGAGAACTTCAGATACAACATTTTACAAATTAAGAGATCTTTACAACTACCTTACATTTTAGCAAAACTTATTTCAGATCAACCAAGTTGTCTACTTTATTGAATTGTTCTTCTTTTTCGTCTTGACATACATACAACCAAAGCACCATGCCGCAAATGATTCTGCTACTATTGTCCATCTCCTTCGCTGTTGGTGAGTGCTATATTACCCATTGTATTTATACATGAATTTCACAGCATGTAATATTGTAAATTGTAACTGCAAGTTATATAGTTTTAAAACTAAGTTAAGACTTCAATTTCAATGTTGTATCAATCCTAGTGTATGCCAGCGAGAGTTGTATCAATCCTAAGATATGCCAGTGAGAGTTGTATCAATCCTAGTATATGCCAGCGAGAGTTGTATCAATCCTAGTATATGCCAGCGAGAGTTGTATCAATCCTAGTATATGCCAGCGAGAGTTGTATCAATCCTAGTATATGCCAGCGAGAGTTGTATCAATCCTAGTATATGCCAGCGAGAGTTGTATCAATCCTAGTATATGGCAGCGAGAGTTGTATCAAACCTAAGATATGCCAGTGAGAGTTGTATCAATCCTAACATATGCCAGCGAAAGTTGGAAAATGACTAAAGATATAGAAAGTAAGTTGAATGCATTTGAAAATAGATGTCTGCGAAAAATAATGAACATAAAATGGCATGAACTCAGGAGAAGTCTTCTTCATCTTTGCGTTCGTTCTTTACGACCAATTTTAATCACTCTTTGTGATATGTTTGATCTTTGCCAAGAACGTGTATACGTTACACATTGGTTTGTAGGCCCCTAAACGCATAGACTTCTATACGTTTAGGACATTTGCCTCCGATTTCAGCCAAACCTCTTTAGTCGCCTCGTACAACATGCGTGGCAGGTAACAGTGGTTCCATTCTTTACACCCCAAATTTGGGCCCCGGTAACCACTCGGGCGACTCAGGAGAAGTGATAAAAACAGAGAAATGTCTGGTTAACCACTAGTAACAACTGTTATAAAAAGGAGAAGATGGAGATATTTTGAGCATACCTTAAAAAAAACGATAAAAAAAGCAAAGCAGGCATTGAAGTGGGAGGTAAATGATTCAATCAAAGAAAAGCAAAGCAGACATTGAAGTGGAAGATAAATAGTTCAATCAAAGAAAAGCAAAAAGGATTGAAGTGAAGGTAATGGTTCAATCAAAGAAAAGCAAAGCAGGTATTGAAGTGGAAGGTAAATGGTTCCATGAAAGAAGAGGGAGAGTAAAGGAGAGGAGGACCCTGAAACTGAACGATCGCTGAGAGAAGCAAGAATTATATAGAATTATTGTTGTTTGCTGATGACTGCGCCCTCGCTACCAACTCTCGAACTTGTTGTTTGCTGATGACTGCGCCCTCGATACTAACTCTCGAACTTGTTGTTTGCTGATGACTGCGCCCTCGATACTAACTCTCGAACTTGTTGTTTGCTGATGACTGCGCCCTCGCTACCAACTCTCAAACTTGTTGTTTGCTGATGACTGCGCCCTCGCTACCAACTCTCGAACTTGTTGTTTGCTGATGACTGCGCCCTCGCTACCAACTCTCAAACGTGTTGTTTGATGATGACTGCGCCCTCGCTACCAACTCTCGAGGAAGAAAAACAGACTTACATGGACAAGTTCTCAATCGCCTGTGATATGTTTGGCCTTACCATTAACACCAAGAAAACAGAGGTAATGTTCCAGCCGGCCACTAGGAGAGTAGTACAACGATCCAGTCATCAACATTAAACACCAGCGTCTCCTGCCAGCGGACAACTTTGCCTATCTTGGCAGCCTTCTTTCCAGATCGGCAAACATAGACTCTGAGATCAACAATAGGATATCCAAAGCCACTGCTGTGTTCAGAAGGATATTTGTCACCGTGTGGAAAGGAAGGGGATAAGCGTAGCCACAAAGGTGAATGTTTACCAGGCCATAGTGCGAACCACGCTACTGTACGCAAGCGAGATATGGACAGTGTATAGCAGACACGCAAGAAAACTAAACCACTTCCACACATGCTGTCTACGCAGACTACCAAAAATACACTGGCATTACAAAATTCCAGATACCAAAGTCCTCACAAGAGCAAAAATCCCAAGCGTCAACACCCTGTTGCAGAAGACCCTAGTGAGATGGGCCGGTCCATCTTAAAGTGTCCCTGAAATGCTTCGATATAGACACCATATGCTGGGAATCCATGGCGCAAGATCGCCAAATGTGGCGCTGTAACAACACAAGAGGAACCCGCATAGCTGAGAATCATCGTGCCGTTGAGGCACAGAGAAAACGAGCTGCGCGAAAAGACAGAATAAACAACACCCACATGTCTAACCTTGATCATGTATGCCCCATATGTATAATATGTATTCATTATATTTGTTCAATGTGTCTCTCTGTGGAAGATGATACCAAGTCATTCTTTTCATTATATTTGTTCAATGTGTCTCTCTGTGGAAGATGATACCAAGTCATTCTTTTCATTATATTTGTTCAATGTGTCTCTCTCTGTGGAAGATGATATCAAGTCATTCTTTTCATTATATTTGTTCAATGTGTCTCTCTCTGTGGAAGATGATATCAAGTCATTCTTTTCATTATATTTGTTCAATGTGTCTCTTCTGTGGAAGATGATACCAAGTCATTCTTTTGATTATATTTGTTCAATGTGTCTCTCTGTGGAAGATGATACCAAGTCATTCTTTTCAGGCTACCAAATAATCTATTGCTCATTTATGAATTATCAAATGACTGGTTCTATTCGTAGTCAGCTTTTAACACAGTGACTACAGCAATGAGAAACATGTTGTGTCGAATTAATTTTGGTTAACCTCTTCCTTTCCGAACGTGGGTCACCTCTTTCTTCTCCTGTCTGCATACTGGAGGCAGTTCTCTAGGATATGCTCTGTTGTCATACTTGCCAAGCCACAGGGACACAGGTCATTAGTACCTACCTTGAATCTAGTGTACATGTGGTGTCTCATTCTGTTGGGACCTGTACGGAGGGGAAGTATGACAGTCTGGTACAGTATAGACAGTTGGTAATGTCCATCATTCTTGTTGTGTTTTGTGTGTTCTTTCTCCCATTTTTCTTTGTAGTGCCCTCTGGCGATGGTTTTTTACTTTTTCGTAGCTGACCAGGTTGTCACCTTGGAGCATTTTTACGCCATCTTTAGCCAGTCTATCACAATATGTATTCCCCTTGAGCTTGCAGTGTGAGGGAAGCCACGGGATCACTACACTCTCGGGGTCATGAAACAATTGGGCTACGGTTGACCTGAGATCACTTAGTTCTGTGTTCCTTTCAGATTTCAGTTCTGAGATAGCAGACTGTCAAAAGCACTATTCTTTCAAGTATTTTGTTCATATATTGCCATTTTTGCAGCTGCATTGAGGGCCACTACCTCAGCCATGAAATTGGTTTAGAACTTGTCAGAGGCCAGAGCTAAGGTTAGTTATACTAGAGAACAACTCCCCCTCCTTCATTGTGAGTAGCATCTGTAGCCGAGCCATCCATGGATGCATGTATCCACAGATCCTATGAGTAGTTTAAATTATATATAGAATATTTCCCGTTGTCTTATCGGAGCTGAAGTGAATACCACTTCACATTTCTAAACTCTAGTTTACATAAGGTAGGAGGGTTAATTCCTTTCCTCACGTGTGGAACGTCGAGTGTGGAATTTAACCCACATCCACTATGTATCCGATTCGATAGGAAAAGGCTAACGCATTACTCTAATCTGTATTAATTACTGTATGAAGTAATTCTATTACTCTATGACGTGTTAAATTATCTAAGTTGAAGCTATTTGCGCAAGTTTTCAATTAAATTTTAAAATATTTCAACAACAAAAAACCCAAGCCCCACTTTCATAAAACCTTTGAAAGAATTCAGTTATAAATTAATCTCTATTTTGTTTTATAATATAAGCCTATACACGCGTTATTAAAAATGGCTTACATATTTTGTGCGGGTTTTTTTTTTAGTTTAAAAAAATAGTTTATTTAATGCAAATAAGAATATGTTTTTTTTACTTTATTTTCTTTTGTTATCCATAATCTTAAGTTGTATCACAGCGTCAGGTTAAGAAAAGATTTCTGGAACGGATATTGTGTTCGGCTTTGAACGTGGTGTCCTTCAATGCTGCTCTTATTTATGTATCTCATCTTTTGTGAGTATTGTCTTGTATTCACTGTTATCTGAGTGACATTACCCTTGGAGGCGTTATGTCTGTTGGTATTCTGGTTATGTGGCCGAACCATTTAATTTGTTGTTTCTTGATGAAGTTTAGAATTAATTTTGTACTCATTTTTTCCTGGTGTTTTCATTTCTAAACCAGTCTTTTCTTGACACTCCCAGCATTCGGCGCAGACACTTCATCTCTGTGGTGACTAGTTTTCGTCTATCATTTGATGCCAGCGTCCAGGTTTGGCACTGATATCATAATGTCAGGAAAAAGTATCACGTTGTACAATTCTCTGTTAGTGCTCTGGTAAGTTACTCTGTCATGAAAACTGCACTGAGATGAGCACCAGAGGGTAAACGAAATAGTGGAAGACTCAAAATTACTTGGAGGAGAACAGTATAACAAGAACTGAAAGAAATGATTCCCAGCTGAAACACAATAAAGAAGACGACCAAGAATAGAGAAAAAGGGTGTATATTTGTTGCTGCCTTAAGCGTCAAGTGCGTCACCGGCTAGCGATGGAGAGATTGTTTTTTCAAGAGGTCAAAACCTTCTCAAACAGAAAATATGCAATAGACTGGAAGACAAAAATGTGAAATAATAATATTAATAATAATTATTCCTCTTGTACCGTTATACGTTACATAGGGCATGCAAGCAATTTCTCCATACCACTCTATCTTGGGCAACTCGCTCAATCTCCTTCATGGAACTGAGACCAATATTTCTTGCCTCTTTCAAAATTGAATATGATTATCGAAAATACTTTCTCAAAGACCTAAGCAGAACAGACCAGATAGTTATATTTCGTCTACGTACTGGACACTACAGACTCAACAAACACTTACACAGATTAGAAATAAGTCAAACAGCTCTTTGCCAGTGTCAGCAGGCGCAAGATATACCGGAGCATGTCCTGCAAGACTGTTCTCTCCTGGATGAGCTGAGAAGCAACATATGACCACATCCAGTTGAACTGAAAAACTAAACTTTGGGAAAACCTAAGAAACCTGAATGTCCAGTTTGTGATCCACATTGGATTAAGCGTATAACCAGAAATCGCCAAAGAAGAATGCAAATAATTTCATTTCACTGAGTAAAAAACTGAATAAATCCGAAAGAAAATGTAAATAAAACATATTATGAGATTAGGAATTGAGAAAAGTACATTCAATGACATAAGCAAGTTGCTAACATATAAATAGAAAATAAATCAGATCAGGATGAGGATTATCAAGTGTTATATTTACTCGGTATTTTTGTGTGGTTCTGAAACACGGACCAAGAAAACACAGTTTTTCTTCTTGTCTTCCAACATTTACTTCATTGTAGAAGTGTTGTGGTATTGGGGGTGTAGTGATCTTGTGTGAAATTCAACATAGATGCAATAAATCAAATCATAGGACAAATGGCACAAATTTTGAAATGCAAATGCGTCATTTTGTAAGCTGTTATTTATTTTATCAACCCTTTCACTACGTAATTTTATTTATCTCCAGACGCATTTATATTGCAATGTATAGTGAAATAGCTGGTATACTGGCTTTGCGTTATGTTAAAAAAATATTGCGATCCAGTACATCGGCTTGGAAGGGCAAAAGGGTTAAGACTTATCTTTATGCCGTCGTTCCATCTTTTGCGTAGTCTTCCTCTCGCTCTGTTCTCGTTATACTTGTTTTCAGTGTGACTCTGTGGTAGACAATACTAGGTCATTCTTGTCAGGTGTCCTTCTTATTCTTCTTTAAACGCTCCATATCGACCACTTGTTAATCACTCTGTGATTTGTATGTGATCTGAGCCTAAGAGCGATACTAGAGTTGTAACTATACGTTGTTACTAGTGGTTGACCAGATATTTCTCTAATTTCATCACTTCTCCTGAATTTCGTTCCATTTTATATTCACTATGTTTCGTAGATATCTATTTTCAAATGCTCTCAATTTGCTTTCTTTATCATTAGTCATTTTCCAACTCTCGCTGGCCTATGTTAGGATTGAATACAACTCTCGCTGGAATATGTTAGGATTGATACAACTCTCGCTGGCATATGTTAGGATTGATACAACTCTCGCTGGCATATGTTAGGACTGATACAACTCTCGCTGGCCTATGTTAGGATTGAATACAACTCTCGCTGGAATATGTTAGGATTGATGCAACTCTCTCTGGAATATGTTAGGACTGATACAACTCTCGCTGGCCTATGTTAGGATTGATGCAACTCTCGCTGGCCTATGTTAGGATTGAATACAACTCTCGCTGGAATATGTTAGGATTGAATACAACTCTTGCTGGAATATGTTAGGATTGAATACAACTCTTGCTGGAATATGTTAGGATTGATACAAATCACGCTGGCATATGTTAGGACTGATACAACTCTCGCTGGCATATGTTAGGATTGAATACAACTCTCGCTGGCATATGTTAGGATTGATACAACTCTCGCTGGCATACGTTTAATACATAAATTAACTATTAATAAACTCTTCAACAGAGAAATGACTAACCATGTGGGTAGCTACATACGTCAGTTTGAGATCCATTGTTTATCTAATTATACCGGTGTCATTCTCCATTTTACATCAGGTTTTTCCACCAGTTGACGTTGATCAGATTACAATTACCATGGCGACAGCGTGATTTTGATTATTTTTTGTTTAAAGCCATCATCGTTATCCTTCCATCATCATCATTCCTATCATCCTCATCATCAACACCACCATTCTTCTCATCATCATCATTCCCATCACCATCATTCCCATCATCATCCTAACTACCAGTAACATCACTATCACCATCCTCATCACCATCATTCCCATCATCATCATTAACACCACCATCCTCGTCATAGACGCTACCATCCTTATCATCATCATCACCACAATCCTCATCATCACCACCACCGTCATCTTCCGCATCGTCATCATTATCCTCCTGATCCCCACCATCATCAGTTCCATCATCATAGCTTCCAGGCCTTAAGGTATGCAGTGCATATCACCACATTTCTAGTACCTTTTGCTCAGGAGGTAGAAAGGGCAAGTCCTTTCCTCACGTGTAGGAACATCAAGTATGGGATTAGACCCACAACCCTGTTGTATCCGAGACGAACGTTTATCCATTACGCTAATCAGTCTGACCTAATCCGGATTACGATAGAATACAACATCACAAAATATTCTTTATTTTTGAAACAACAGTAAAGAGAACTAATGACCTCACAAAACAAATAAGAATACAGAAGATTTTCGAAAGTTAGATGTAAAAAAGAAAGTGAAAATCCAGAAAGCAGAATGGCAGTAGAATGAGCATAACAGATGAAGTTAGATTGCTAATCTTGATTGATGCATATTGAGAAGAAAAAATCCAACATTAGAAAAACTAGTTAATTTGGTGACTGATGTCTCTGATTATGTGACAGAACGTAAATTAACGAGTTTTTAAAATTTATGTTTGCGTTAATTTTCTTCACACGTTGTATTTAGTTATTGTTTTTCTTGTGATGGGAGTTGTCTTAAATTCATTTCCCACGATATTCATCTCAGAAGCATACCTCAGATTTGATTAATGTAGCAACTAGATAATGTCAACGCCACTTCAGCATCATATTCAAGACATAGATGGGTCTCTGTGGCATAGAAGTTAGGTGATCGCCTCTCCTTCTAAAGGTACTCGGTTCGCTTCTTGTGGAGACATCGGGATATTTATCCATCTTTCTTCTTCTTCTTCGAACGATCCATAATCACCTCTTGTTTACTTTCTTTGTGATTTGTATGTGATCTGAGCCTAAGAGTGATTTTATGTTGTGCAAGTTATGCGCCTACAAGTAGGCCAGCACATCCGATTTCTGCGACGCTTTTATTTACTAGGGTAGCTTCTCTAGGCCCCTATCTCAGTGGCCTCTTACGACATGACTTGTAGATCGCAGTGTTACTATTCTTCCCCCTTCCCTTGAACCCTGGCAACACACGATCATAAAATACTTTAAATCTTCTGGTTACGCATAAGTGCGTTTGTGCGGGTTTTGTCTGCAAGAAACCAATTGTGTTACGGTTTACCAATGAGGATCATCTCTTTCTAATCTGTCCACAGCCAGTGCTCGCAGTTTCATCCGACCAGAGATTCAGTGCCCCAATAATGCGATTGGAACATGTATGATGAGCGTACAGAAGAGATCAAGCGAAGCTGGATTCTGCGAGTAAGAACACTTCATTAATAACTCATTTTTCTTTCATTATTTATCTTTATTTATATATATACCCGTCTGTCCAGCGTGTTCGTAGCGCGTTGGGCGACGGGTGACAAGCTCCTGTGAGTGCGATTCAATTCCGCGGGCTGGCAGAAAAGCCACAGATTCTCTAGATTTACGGACGATGGGTGCACGATGTTATTGACGATCTGAAAATGTCTGCTGCTGACGCCAGTCAACTTGCACAGAACAGAGAGTTTTTCAGGACTGCTGTCATGGTTGCCAAGTTCCGAAAGAGACAAGCTACTTGATGATGATGAATTTATCTTTCCTTTCTTCTTTCTTTTCTCTAATCTTGCTTTGTCTCACAGCGTCAGGACAAGAAGAGATTTCTAGAACGGGCTTTTGTGTGCGCTTCTCTAATCATGTTTTGCTTCACAGCGTCAGGACAAGAAGAGATTTCTAGAACGGGCTTTTGTGTGCCCTTCTCTAATCTTGCTTTGTCTCACAGCGTCAGGACAAGAAGAGATTTCTAGAACGGGCTTTTGTGTGCGCTTCTCTAATCATGTTTTGCTTCACAGCGTCAGGACAAGAAGAGATTTCTAGAACGGGCTTTTGTGTGCGCTTCTCTAATCATGTTTTGCTTCACAGCGTCAGGACAAGAAGAGATTTCTAGAACGGGCTTTTGTGTGCGCTTCTCTAATCATGTTTTGCTTCACAGCGTCAGGACAAGAAGAGATTTCTAGAACGGGCTTTTGTGTGCCCTTCTCTAAATATGTTTTGCTTTACAGTGTCAGGATAAGAAGATATTTCTAGAACGGGCTTTTCTGTGCGCTTCTCTAATCATGTTTTGCTTCACAGTGTCAGGATAAGAAGAGATTTCTAGAACGAACTTTTGTGTGCGCTTCATGAATAGTGGGTTTTTTAACTGCCTCTGTTATTTCTGAAGTCCACCTTTGACGTGGACAGCATTTCATGACCACTGTCTGTTGGTAATCTGCTCCAGTTTCAGTTTGAAATATCTTTATTGCACTCCAGACATGTCCATAAGTGCTCCGATCTCCTTCACAATATTTCCAACAGCGTCCAGCGACTGACAGTACCAGTTTGATTTTGATTGATAAGACTACTGATATACATGTAGTTTGTACTGATATACATGTTGTGCTGTAATCTGCTTATGTGGTCGAACCATTTCATTTGTTGTTGTTTCTTGATGAAGTTCAGTACTGATGTTGTTTCTTGATGAAGTTCAGTACTGATGTTGTTTCTTGATGAAGTTCAGTACTGATGTTGTATCTACTTTTTCCTGATGTCTTCATTACTAATCCGGTCTCTTCTTGATACTTCTAGTATTCTACGTGGACACTTCATCTCTGTCGTGACTAGGTTTCTTCTATCGTTTGATGTCAGCTTCGAGTTTTGGCACTGATAGCATAATGTTGGGAGAAATATTGTGTTGAACAATGCTCTTTTTGTGTTGATGGTGACATGTTTGCATTTTAAAATTGGTGTTAATTGTTCCTATGATTTCTTCTTCTTCTTATAACGCTCCATATCGACCACTTGTTAAGCCACGCTGTATGATTCGTATGTGATCCGAGCCTAAGAGCGATTGTACGTTGTACCAGTTATGCGTATACAAGTAGGCCATCACAGCCGATTTCTGCGACGCTTTTTATTTACTAGGGTAGCTTCCTTAGGCCACTACCTCAGTCACCTCTTAGCACATTCCTTGTAGGTGGCAGTGTTACTATTCTTTGCTCTCCTTGTGAGTCCCATCAACACACAGCCGGCTCAATGATTTGATTTACTTAATTACGCCTAAGTTGAATTTCCTTAGTTATTCTTCAATTTTCCGAAACAAAAATGCATCCTAGGTGTGTAAAGTTGTTATGTTGGAATTGGTATGCCTCCTCCGTGTGTTCCCGTGGTCACAAGGGGAGCAAAGAATAGTACACTGAGACCTACAAGGCATGTCGTAATAAGCGACTACGGTAGGTGCCCTATCCTAGAAAATAAAAAGAGTCGCAGAAATCAGATGTGCTGGTCTACTTGTAGGCGCATAACTGGCACAGAGTATACTCACTCTTAGGCTCAGATCACGTACAACTCACAAAGAGTGGTTTAACAAGTGGTCGATATGGAGCGTTTGAAGAAGAATGAGAACAGGAACAAGAACATGGCGTATCTTGGTTTACAGAATCTTTAATCCCCATAACAAACAAACAAAGATTACTCGATAGCTTAGAATAACAATCTGACACCAAATTCCATGTAATTCCATGTCGTAGCATACAATTTCCTTCAATTAAGATATTAAGACACAGTATTAAGTTTCTAAAAGGATTCACGTGTCAGTCTATGTCTGGATAGAAGAACAAGATTGAAACAGTACCCTGATACAACATCATTTGTTTTAAGATTCCAAATGTGGACAAGAATATAGCAAATTACGAACTGTAATTTCAACTTGTATGATAAGATGTTTGAGTAAAACGATCAGTAAATTATGTAGTGATAAGATGCGTACTCCGGACATCTTCTGAAGTAACGAGAGATAAGATGCGTACTCCGGACATCTTCTGAAGTAACGAGAGATGGGATAGAATGAAAAAACCTATATAGATTGTATTCATCTTATAGCTACAAAAGTAAGTCTTCACTGCGTGCAGGAGGGAACTTTCCTGTCAATTAAGGGCAATGCCTGTCGGCGTATGCTATCATGTCTCTCTTCTTCTACGATCAACTTCTGCGACTGCTCCGGTATGTGTCATAAACAGTGCACTTATTGAGGTCTTCACCGTTCCCTCCTAGTTTGTTCTGTATGGTTGTTCCTGTTGGCCAGATTTTCATTCTCGCTCATGCTCAGAGTGAGGCAGTCTTGCAAGATGTGCTCTGTTGACTACTTTGGTGCTATAATCCATCTTTAACTTTCCCTCCTCCCCCTTCCATTGCAGCGTATCTGTTCGGACAACCATCTTTTGTCGTACAACGATGCCAAACCATCCAGCATCTTCTCATTCTGCCTTCACGATCTCTCCTTCCCTGTATTGTAACCGTTGCCACCAAATGTTATAAACCTTCTCATCGCAATGCATGCCTGAAGAACATTGGTTGTCCGAATGTGTATTCTATTCATCATATTTCTTTGTGCGCATGTCTCTTTCATGTAGCTTCAAAAATATTCGGTTTGTATTCTGTGTGGAACAATTTGTGCGAGTTTTTCTTTTGACGGTTTGTACGAGATTTGCAATGGCGAAACAGGTAAAAACAAAGTACTGCAGTTTTACAGAATACAAAAACAATAACAATACACAGCAACGTTTCGACCAAAAGACCTTTATCAAGCAAAGGATTCAACAGAAGTGAAGAAATTCACTTCTTACACGGCATACTACATATAGATGATCAGACAATAAATTCCTAACGGCAATAAAATAAAAATCTGTGACTAATATCAAATAACGAAATAAATGCAAAATTGTTCTCTTTCTTTTCTTCCACTATTTACTTCTTTATAGAAGTGTTGGGGGAGAGGGATCTTGAGTATGCTTGTTTTAAGGCAATTTGTAAGATGATATTCAATTTCGTAAAGCTGTTATTGATGCCGTCGCACCATCTTTTACGTGGTCTTCTTCTTGCTTTGTACGCATTCTACTTTTTCTGTGTGTCTCTCTGTGGTAGACGATACCAGGGCATTCTTGTCATGTGTCCCAACCATTTAATCTGTTGTTCTTTTATGAATTGCATGACTGGTTTCACATCCAGTCTTCTTCTGATTTCTTCATTTCTAATTTTTCTCTTATTGTCATCATCATCAGGTGCCGTCTCCACATCGAAGGTTGGCTGCAATGAATCTCCAGCATCCTCTGTCTTTCGCCTTGGTGTTGCACACTGCCAGACTGTAACCTGTCCATTTCTTAAAGTTTCCTCCCACTTATCTCTCGGTCTTCCTCTTGCTTTTCTCCCTCAACTTTCCCTCTAGTAAATGTTTTATCATGGTGTCATGCCTTTTTATGTGCCCAAAATACTTTACTTGTCTGAATTTTATTTCTCTTAATAATTGTTTCTTCATGCCTAGTTTTCCTAAAACTTGTTTATTTGTCTGTTTTTCTATCCATGAAACTCTGCTTATTCTTCTATATATCCACATCTCAAATGCATCAATTCTGTCTTCTAACTGCTTGTTCATTGTCCATGTTTCCGAGCCATACATTAATATAGGATATATATAGCATTTGATCATTCTCATTTTTAGCCTGTTTGTGATTTGTTTGGATGTCAGTAACTTTCTCATACTATTGAAATTATCCTTGGCCATTCCTATTCTCTTTTAATTTCAGTTATACATCTGCCATCATCTGTTATCATCTGACCGAGATAGGAGTAGCTTTTACTTGATGTAGTAATTCTCCATGTATTTTTATATTCATTTTAGGTTTTTCCATTTCCTTGTTGATTACCATAGTTTTTGTTTTCTGTATGTTAATGTCTAATCCATATTCCTTGCTAGTTCTGTCCAATTGGTCCACTAATTCTTGTAGATCTTGTTCATTTTCTGCTACCAATACTGTGTCATCTGCATATCTTAAGTTATTTATTATTTTTCCATTGATCTTGAGTCCTGGCATTCCTCTAGTTGTTTGAAGATTTTCTGTGTAGATGTTAAATAGGCTTGGTGACAGTATGCATCCTTGTCTCACTCCTCTCTTTATGTCTATGTATGGAGAGTAGCTATTTTCATATTTTATTATTGCTGTCTGTTTCCAGTATATGTTACTTATTAGTCTGATATCATCCCCATCTAGGCCTATTTCTTGTAGGCATATGATTAGCTTTTCATGTTGGACTCTGTCAAAAGCTTTGCTATAATCGATGAAACACAAGTAGATACTTTTTGCACTTCTATATACTTGTCAGCGAGTAGTCTTATACAAAGTATTGCCTCTCTTGTTCCTCTGTTCTTTCTAAAGCCAAACTGTTCTTCTCCTACTTCTATGTCTATCTTGTTTTTAATTCTTTCATGTATGATCTTGAGTAGTATTTTTGTTATGTGGCTCATCAGGCTAATTGTCCTATAGTCTGTGCACTCCTGTGCTTTGGGCTTTTGGGTAGTGGTATGAATACTGATGTCTTCAAGTCTCTTGGTATATATCCTGTGTTATATATATCATTGCACAAATCTGTAATGGTTGAAATACCAAAATCCTCTAAGGAGGTTAACATTTCCACAGTAATATTGTCCAATCCTGCAGCTTTCCTCGCTTCATTGTTTCGATTGCTCTTACAACTTCAGATTTTAATATTCTTGGGCTGTCATTGCACTTTATACTGTGTTTACTGCTTCTTTGATCATCAAATAGAGCCGTTACATATTCTGTCCATCTTGTCAATATTTCTGTTTTATCAAACAAAAGTTGGTTGTTGTTGTTTTTGATACATCCTCCACTTTTACAGTATTTTTCTTACTTGTCATTTGTCTCATTTCTCTGTGCATATCTCTAGTCCTGTGTTTTTCTGCCATATCTTCTATTTCCTTGCATTTTGTTTCTAGCCAGTTTACTTTTGTGGTTCTGCACATGTTGCGTATTTCGTTGTCTAAAATTGTATACTTTGGGGTGTTCTTGGCTTTCTTTCGTTCTGTCATTTTTCTAAGATTTCATCAGTCATCCACATTTGATTTTTCATGGATTCTTTTACAGGCAGGTTTTTGTTTGCAGTTTGTATACTCTGTTTTAAGCAATCCCATTTATTGGTTACTTTCTCTTCAGGAACTCTTATTGTCACACCTGCAAAAATATAAAAGTGGGAAAAAAAGATAAACAATAAAATCAAATACATATATAACTATATATAACATATATAAATATATAACATATATAACATATATAATATATATAATATATATAACTATTAATATAATAACAAAATATTTAAATATATAAATATATATAACATTTAACATACACACATATTTGACATATATAGAATATGGAGAATGTTTAACTGCAGTCTTCCCTTATATCGATAATATCCGATTTGTACAATTAGAGCATGAGTTCGCTAGACCAGCTAGGCTATGCGTCTACAGACCTGTAGACCAGCACGTCACTTTCTGTTCGTTTTGTATGCATGTTTATTTCCTTTTATTTCCTTAAACAGGACCCGAAAAAACATTAGGCGAGTCAGGGCCTAGATAGTCTTGAACCTCACTGTCATCTTCGTTGCTAAGCAAATCATTTTCCGCATACATTTCACTGCAGTATTCCTTCCAGCGGTTAAGTATATCAGTATTTTCTGTCAAGGGGCTGCCTAGTTTGTCGTAGCTTGCCAGTCAGATATCTCATCTCTGAACATTTTTTTAGTGTTCCATTTTTTGTGTGATTCCTCTATTTTTGTACAGCTGTATATTAAGTATTGTTTCTTATCTCTTCTTATGGTTTATTTCTTATTGGTCTTGACAAGCTTTTGTATTCTTGATTATCTAAGTCCATTGTTCTACTTTTTAGTTTTAACTCTCTTCTCAGTTGTACCAATTCAAGTGTGTCAGCTGCTATCCATTTACTTTATGCATCTTCTTCTTCTGTGATATTAGTTCGCTGCTAGTAGTTTACATACAAGTTTTCAAGTTTTTTAATCAAATGGTTACAAAGATACAATTTTGTATCTGGGGCCATGACAAGTTGATCGGACTATAGTTTTTGCATCATCTTAAAAATACTGTGTGTCGGTATATCGGCTCGGAAGAACGAAGGGGTTAAAACAGCTGTAATTGTTTATGCTCTCAATAATAATATGAGATGAGAATTGGGATTTTTTTAAAAGAACCCCAGGGTTAGGGTTACGGAAGCAATGGAAACAATGAATATGATTAACAAATCGAACCTTAACTGATTGTTCTGTGCCTAGCAAAACACAGTGTTTGTGAAAGACACTCCTCAGTAAAGCTATTTTGTTTAATAGCTCGCTGGTTGTGTTCGTGTTGCTGGACTAGGCAATGGGTTCCGTAAAAAAATAAGGGTAAGTGGTTCGAGTTCTGTGTTTGGTAATTTTGTTTTTTTCCGGAGGTCCCTAATACTTGTACACTATCTATTTATTGATCAATATTAATGTGTAATGTGGTATTGTACAGGGAGGCTACAACGGCTCTGGACTGTGTGCAGAATGTCGTGCACGTGTGCTACACAGGGAATGATCCAGATTTTCTGGAGGCTTTGAGCACTTATGACATTGCTGGACTTTACCAAAATATGATGACGGAGTGTAAGTTTCATTTGTTAATTAGAATTGAGTTCTTACTGTTTGATTGTAAGGAATTAACGTTTCTTTAAGCTGATGAACGCCGCTTTCAACCTAAGGTGAACCTTGTTATGGTTAACACCCGTGTGTTACCGGGCTTAGCTTTTAGGTCGACTGGATGTGACCACATTTTGCATCTCAGCTCATCCAGGAGAGGGCAGTATTGCAGTACAAGCTCCGGTGTCTGATACGCATTCTGACACTGACCGAGAAGTGTTTGACTTAGTCCTAGTCTATGTAACTGTCTTCAATGTCCGGTACGTAAGCGAAATATATTGACATGTCCCTCCAGTTATTCGACAAATATCAGTCGTCCTCTCCCTCTCTTGAAGAGGACATACTTTTTCATATCTTGTCTCTTCTATGACACTTTCTCCCAAGTATATAGGAATTAAACTACAGTGTCCTGGAAGCACATCCTCCATAAAAGCCTGGGTTGGTGAGCCCGACGACAGAAGTCTGAAACCACCTAAAGTAAGATGACTCTAGACAAACCCGGGAAGACAGATCTCATCAGCAGGGGACTGCTACTGTCTAGATAACAAACTAAACAAGTGTTTCCAGAAACGGACTGTGTCAATCATTAACGCCGGGAAGGAAGTGAGACATACGAATAACTTAATGGCCGTGCGCAAACGAGAAACGAAGATGATATAGAAGATAGAACCACCCTCTGGTATACCATTGCTAGACTCCTTCTGATTTCTTCTGTAGAATCTCCATTGTTGTTAATAATGGAGCCTTGATATTTAAAGATCAGAATACTAAGAACATGCATATTCTCAGTGGCAACGTATGGTGTGAAGCATGGACATTTAATAAAGCAGTGGAAAAACATATATGTGCTTTTGAATATAAGTGTTACAGAAGAGTTCTACGTATATCATGGACATAGAAGAGAACAAATAGATCTATCCAGAAAGAACTCAAAATCAAAGAAAATGTTACAAATAAGAATGAGAAAATTGGGTGGAGGTGCTGGTACAGAAAATGATCAGCGAAATCACTTTCATTTATGTCCCTGGGCAAGCAGGAGTTATGGGGTAATGAACGAGTTGATAGATTGGCTACAATATCAGAGGGAGCTGCCATGGATCGAAATGATATTCTTCACGCATTGAGAGAGTCTTTCTGAACAGAGGAGTTTCAGGGCTGTGAATCCCACTCGCTGATCAGATTGAGACAGATGGGTGTCAATATTGGTGCAGCCCGAAAAGAATGACATACAAAATATGCAAAGAGATTGATTAATCAACATCGAACTGGCGTGTTGGGCCGCTGGACGCTGCTGGATTTGCTGAGGCGGAGATCGGAGCACCATGGACATGTCCGGAGTGCTATGATGATAGTCCTCATATAACTGATGAGAAAATTGATATATTTTGAACATATAAAGAGACACGAAAAGGTTGGAGACAATTATAGAAGGCGGCATCCCGGCAAAAAGGAGAAGAGCAACACCAAGGAGAAGATGCAGTCAGAATGTAACTGATGATTTGAGCACGACAGCTGCAGAGGCACATAAGAGAGAGAAATTATGAATGACTGTTAGGGTGGTAAGTTTCTACTCAGGACAAGCTAGTTTATGAGATATTCAAAAGTTGTAGCATTTTTCATTTACTTCATTATTGATTATAATTGTGGTTTACATTTAATGTTTCATCACAATATAATTATTTGGACTTTATTTCAATGTTCACAGGCAGCTGATCAAGTACCCGTACATGAGTGCTTACAGTGGAAATGAAGGAGACGGTGTTCACACAGAAACACTTCCAGAAAATAAAATTGTGAAACTATAAATCTATTGAAGTCGAGTGTTTATTTTTGTTGGTATAATTGTGTGTTCCTGAATATATATCGTATCTGTCTGTGAGGCTATTCTACTTCTTCTTTAATGATCCAATTGTGTTCTGATTTTTCTCTTCTGTTCAGTTCCATTTAGTAATATTTTTGTACATGGCATTGAAGACCTGGGCTGTCTGAGATGTGTTTCCAAGCCCAGAAAGAGCCAGAGTTGGACTGCACTGGTACTATGAGATAAGAGAACTCTCTGATTGATTGATTGATTGTTTGATTGATTGATTGATTGTATGATTGGCTGAGATATTGGTAGAGTCATCATCATTGCGGTTCAGTGAATAACCATGTGTGATCCGATTTTTAAAAGCAGTGTACTAACTCCATAGCACCGGTGAGGTCATTTTGCAGACAGCTAAACATTTGTGTAAGTTGCCAGGACAATGGTTTTATAAACATATAAAACAAACGGTCGACCACGCAAATCTATTTTTATCCTGATGTTGTGAGGCAAAACAGAATTAGATAAAAGAAGAAAGATGATGATGTAAGTAACTCTCAGTGGACCTGGACAAAAGCCAATGTTTTTACAAGACATTTGTTTTTAGAATAAAAACGCCCTTTAGTGTTGCTCCTGGTAAAAAGTTGTCCAACCCAAAGTCACATAGAGTGGCGTGCGGTCCACAAGGAGTGATTAAGCAAATGATAAATATCCTTGTTTCTCATTCTTCATTCTTCATTCTTCATTCTCATTCTTCATTCTCATTCTTCATTCTTTATTCTCATTCTTCATTCTTCATACTCATTCTTCATTCTCATTCTTCATTCTCATTCTTCATTCTCATTCTTCATTCTTATTCTTCATTCTTCATTCTCATTCTTCATTCTTCATTCTCATTCTTCATTCTCCATTCTCATTCTCATTCTTCATTCTTCATTCTTCATTCTCATTCTTTATTCTTTATTCTCATTCTTCATTCTTTTTCTTTATTCTTCATTCTTCATTCTTATTCTTCATTCTCATTCTTCATTCTCATTCTTCATTCCTCATTCTCATTCTTCATTCTTCATTCTAATTCTTCATTCTCATTCTTCATTCTCATTCTTCATTCCTCATTCTCATTCTTCATTCTTCATTCTCATTCTTCATTCTCATTCTTCATTCTTCATACTCATTCTTCATTCTCATTCTTCATTCTTATTCTTCATTCTCATTCTTCATTCCTTATTCTTCATTCTCATTCTTCATTCCTTTTTCTTGTTGGAGTTAAATATTTGAAGAAATCAGTCCTCCTAGCAAGGAAAAACAAACACATGTATCTTCTTCTTTGTTAATAAAAAGTGGGGTCTCTATGGCGAAGACATTTGCCTGTGGTTCTGAAGGTTGTGGGTTTGAATCCGAACTGAGTCACACATACAATTTTTTCATGAGAACTCTAGGATTGTTGCTGGTGCTATGGAGTTTGTGCTTTGTGCAACATTCTTGGCACTTCTGAGGATAGGGATGGATTTCATATGTGGAAGCTCGGTGCAATGAAAATCTATTGCCTTTAGATAGGTATTTATTTGCAAAAATAAACAACAAAATCCCTTATTAAAACAGATACCATAAACAATGGAATCAGATGTTTCATCTGCTACAGTATAAAAGTATATGGTACCATCTGCAACTGTTAAACCTACTGTCTTGTGAAGGGAGGGGGCTTGGAGAGCTAAAGGTTAGGGAAGTAAATACTGAGAGAAAATGCCAATGCTTTGTGGGTCTGCATGACAATACATAAGGCTAGAGGAGTAAACCTTGACCACAAGTCAGGAGGGAGGGAACATAAGGCAGTTGATGGTTATGTGTATATTTCATTCCATCTTCTGGCATCTCTTGCAAGCCCAGCTTAATTCCAAGCGTATGGACATTGTCTTTCTTTTTGATGAAACAGTAGGGTAGAGAGGGGTTTGTGCATAATGGGCAGGGCACATCCCCATGTCAGCTGCCCAGACTAGAGGACCAAGGCAGACCACTGCTCAGATATAAGGATGTCTGCAATGCCTCGATGAAGGCCTTTTCTATTGATCTCAGCAAATAGACAAAAAAACTAGCTGATGGCCGAGTTTTGTAGAAAACAACATTACGCAAAGGTGCAGAATCTTTTGAAAAGAGACTTAGGGATAAGCTGAAAGGCAGGAATGACAAGCAAAACTCAGAAGTTGTCACAGTAAAACACTTGCCAATTGACCGTCTGTAAAGACAAAACAGTCCATATATAAACAATGCACAAGTTATATGTATATGGTAATTTTTTTATTGTCAAGAACTGTATAAATGCTTGTGACTAAATCATTTGGCTTTATATAATGCATCTTTGCCATTACTATTTGTATATTAAATTTTGTAAAGAGCCAAAAATAAATAACATTATCCAATCTGTAAAATTGGTACAACACTGCAGCAAATAAATCTGGCAATAGGACAGTACAAATTGTATAAAGATCAACAGGAAGTACTTTGTAAATTCACATTTTGGCTCCCATTTTGACATGTAAAATAAACATAGCTATAGTAGAAACACATTTAAAGCAATATCAGATTTTAAAACTTCAATATGGAGCTTCAAGTTAAAAGCTTTAAAAGTGAATTACAAATTTTCAATTCCAACGGTGTCATAAAAAATATGTCGCTACTGCCTATAGTATCACTTTCTAGGGCGGTGTAAGATGGGTGGGTGGGGGGGGAGCAGAGCCTGAGGAATTTAATGGCTGTATGGCTACTGCAGTTGCCCAAGCTGTTCAAATTATGAATTTTCTTTTATGCCCACAACAGAAAAAAATCTTTGGTTTTACCGTGGATTGAACACGGTCTCGCATAGAGCTGCACTCTAATCCATTCGGCCAGATGCTTGTCAAGATATATCAGCAAGAGTTGGAAAATAACTAAATATATAGAAATTAAGATGAATGCATTTGAAACTGAATGTCTGTGAAGATGGATCGAACATGAAATACATATTGAGACTCTGTTACAAAAACTGCACTGAGATGGACATCAGAGGGTAAACAAAAACATGGAAGAAGCAAGACAACCTGGTGGAGAACAGTAAAACAGAAACCGAATGAAATTAACACAGTACAGACGTTGGCCATGAAAAGAGAAAAATGGTGTGCATTTTGGAAATTGAGATTTGGAGGCAGAGATCAACAATATACAGAAGACAGGAGGGAGCTGGAAGAGATTGAAAGACTTAGCATGAGTTGGTTGAGGGCCTATACCCCAATCGGGTTTAAAGGCACGAGAGAGAGACATACACCTTTGACTTTTATTGTTGAGTACAGCATAAATACTAAACGCATCAGACCAATTGTCAAGTCTATGCACAGTTGGATCATTGAAGAAAACTAAACAGAAATGTGTCATATAGTGGTTTAATCTTAACAAAAATATTTGTGCATCTGTTTCTGTTTGTAATATTTAAAAGGTGTTCTGTATTGTATTACAAATGATACAACATATTCAAAATGAAGGTTTAGTTCAGTCATCAGATCATCATCACTACAAATCGATCCATTTAATCCATAAGTGCTGCAATCTCATCCTCAGTATTTCTCAGCGTGTGACAACTAATGACATAGGTTCTTTGTTGGTTTACTATTCTTCTTTGGCTACCTGTATAGTGCTCTTGTCTAAAAAGGGTTTTAAAGCCGAAGGATTGACTTCATTGCACGGGTTTACCCCATATGGCTCGGTCCTTTCGCAGAAATGGCACACCCTTGCCGAGTATTGCACAAAGCACAAACTCCGTAGCTCCAGCAACAATCCTAGGGTCTCTGGAAAAACTGCACTCGTGAACAGACGCGAGGTCCGTTCAAACCCACTACCTCGACTCACAAGGCAAAGGCTTAACCACATAGCCACAGAGATCCCTCCCTCCCCCATGCTCTTGTCTACCTACACACATTTGACTTGAAATTCTTGCTGTCTGGTTAGGGTTGTATATTTACCTCCGTTACTTGAATCGTTTACATGTTCTCTGACGGAATTTAGAATATCCATTGCTCTCACTTTACGGAATTACGGAATTTAGAAATTAAAACTCACTTTAGTCAACCTGATCTTCTTCATTGATTCCAACCTTTGTCTTCAAGCTCAGACAATCTCAATTTTCCAGAGCATACACATTGAGTCCCTGAGAAAATATGCATGGATAAAAGTCTGTGACTTCATCAAAACCATTGCTTTAGTTACTGCCATGATCCCCATAGTGAGACAACTTGTAGTCATGCAAAACCACCACTGTCTGCCTTCACAACATCCCCTCTTACTTGAGCAGTAAACTAAACTAATAATCTTATGTAGCAATTATAAAGGGGATTGTAGCTAATAATCTTATGTAGCAATTATAAAGGTGATTGTAAATCATGTAGCATTAAGGTGATTAGCTAAAATCTATTGTAGCAATTATAAAGGTGATTGCAGTAAACTTAAGATTAAAAGATAAACAGAATGAAAATACTAACACACTAACTATTGCATTAAAAACAAACTGTGGTCCCCTTAACTCTTTCCACGCCATTTATTTTCTCAATTTTAAGCAGTTAATTCAGGAAGTAAAAAAAAAAATTTTTAATTACGATCAACTGCTCGTCAATAAATAAACATATATATATTATTATATACTAAATGAAGAAAACTGGGCAACCCATTAGAATAACAAGGTTGAAAGTAGTATAAGTAAACCAGTAGAAGTAAAACTAGAAAGACTTCTTATAGGAAGCAACTCTATGGTGCAGTGTGCGAAGCTGCAACGGACTTCCGCCGTGGCGCAGTGTGCGCTTAAAGCGTGGAAAGAGTTAACTTTTGTTTCTTTTTCCACTGCAAGTATATGCACAAATTATGCTGTAGATTTCTTATTCGGAATAGAATTTGTTGATTGACAATGTAATTTTGTAGATAAATGAATGTACCGTTATTGTAAAATATTGGAATGTGGAAACATAAATAAGGAATCAGTAATGCTTAAGCATTCGTCTGTCATCTCAAAAAAAAGAGGGTCGTGGGTTCAATCCCACACTTGACGTTCCGCATAGGAGAAAAGGAATAAGCCCTCCTACTTCTGCACACAAGGGTATAGAAATGTAAAGTGACTTCATACCCTAAGGTCTGAAAAGACTAAGGGAAATTGTAGTATTATATTATGATGATCAGAATGGGTTAACATAAAGTTAGAGCTAAGCTGGCAGTGAAACAAATTATGACGCAGTCTACTGCACATGGCCAAACAGAACAGACAAATATTTGTGTGCAAACAGTTACACTTGGCAGTTAGTGTGTTAAAAAAAAATTTGTTTTTGAAACTGTTGTTACTGCATGTAGTACCGCTTTTTAGGTTGGTGTAGGCCAGGTGGGACAAGAGCCTGCGAATTTAATGGCCGCATAGCTAGTGCAGTAGCCGCAAAGCTGATCAAGTTAGGATTTCTCATTTATGCCCACACTAGTGTGTTGAAGTGGGTTAAAATTCAGTTTTACAAATGAATGAAAATAAAATAAAAATCACGCATATTCTTTACAGGACTTAGCCATCTAAACATTAAACAATTCATTGATTTTGTATGCACCACTTATATGTTTAGTAGTTTGTCATTGCTTTCTGAACGGTGATGTCTATTTTTACCATTCGTAAAAATCCAAGGGAACGAATTTGCTTCCATACTTGCCTGCTGCGGAATTTGAACCAGCTACGCTTGGGTTGTGCTTGAGCACACTATCGCTTAAGCTGCAAATGCTCACAAATGAATAGAAAAGTTTATATCACAATATGTACATTTTATTACAAATTTTTGGACTTTTGATTGTCTGTACCATCAAGTATTAACTCTTTCCACGCTTTTCTTCGCTGCATACTGTGCCATGGCGAAAGTTTGCTGAATGCCATTAGCTGCACACTGCGCCATAGAGTTGCTTCCCTTATAAGAAGTCTTTCTAGTTTTACTTTTACTATTTTACTTATACTACTTTCTAACCTTGTTATTCTATTGGGTTGTCTAGTTTTCTTCAATTTAGTATATAATAATATATATCTGTTTATTTACTGACGAGTAGTTAGCATTTGTTAGGGTTTTTGGGTTGTTTTTTTACCTCCTTGAATTAACTGTTAAAAAAATTGAGGCAATAACTCCGCATGGAAAGAGTTAATAAAGCAACATTTTGCCATACCTATTTTGGCTTTAATTGGTATCACATTTGGAAGAAACAATAGAAGCAGCCATCAAATATGATCAAGTTTTATCAGAACAAACAATCAAATAAGCAGATTACCAATAGATAATGTACCTCAAAGAACAATGTTACTCGATACAAAAAAAAACAAAGCAAAAGGCCACCCATGCAAAAGGTGAACCTCAGAGATAACTGAGGCGGTAAAAACACTGTTTAGGAACCACATAGAAAAGCTTGTTCTAGAATTGATTGATTGATAGGACAATCATCATTGTACTTTGGTGAATAACCATGTGTGCTCGATCTCTTTCTTACACAGGAAGATCTCAGCTGCAGTGCACGAGCTCCATAGCACCGGTGAGGGTCCACGATGTAATTTTGAAAATGATGGAGATATTTTGTTCAAATTTTTATTTTTTAAATCTTTTTCTAATTAATTTTGCCTGGGCAGCGGGTTTTCCAGCATGTTCTTTTCGATTTTGAACTACCAAGGGTTCTTTTATATGCTCAAATAACACGGGGCCTATGTTTTATCGTCCGTCTCCGATAGGACTAGAAACTAGATCTCACCTGCATTGAGATCAGGGATGTCTGAAAAAATATCCCAATCGCTCTTACATGGGGGAATGAACTGAGTACCTTTAGAAGAAAGCTGAGCACCAAATCTCTACACCACAGAGACACATGAAATCTTATTATGAGAACTGTATCCACTGTATACAGTCTTCTACAACAGAACACCCCAAATAAAATGATTAGATGGCATAGGAGAATCCTATCAAAAACAAAAATAACTATCATCTAAGCCACTAGAGCAGCTAAGACAAAAATAACAGAAAACCACTACACAGGACAACAATTCGTGACTGACAAAAGAAGAAGAAGATGAGAACTGTCATGCAGTGGATGATGGAGGAATATGAAATAAAGAGAGGACAAACCACAAAGATAAAGTGACAAGAACAGTAGAGGGCCCAGTTTAGGCGAGTCTTGAGACACCCTGCAAAAATGAGAAACTTTTGCTTCTTCAGAATGATGCCACAAGATGTGTTGGTCCCTGACTGCTTTGTCAGTCTGTATTCAAAGAATAAAAGAAGAAAGATGATAACATGACAGCAAGAGGAAAGATGAAAGAGAAGTTGCCAAAAACAGCAAAGAGGAAAACATAGCACAGGAGACTGAGGATAGACAGATGGCTTTCTGTTCTGAAAATGAGTGTAGAATATTCTGGTAGATTTTTTTTTTAAACAATGGAGATGTGTTGAAAAAATGTAAAACAAAATCAATAAGACTTTTTCAAAGATAAGTAAATGGTTGAAAAATAATCTGACAATGGCTTCATTCTTATCTTTATCTTATCATTCTTGTGTTAGCTGGTTCGCTACAGAGTTTGGTTTCTTATGGCCTTTGGACGGAATTAAAGTTGCACTCGTAGTTTGATAAAACTAAAATAATGTTTCTAAACATGATTTACGATATGACATATTATAAATCAAATTGAAGACAAATGGATGAAGTTTCATTAAAATAGCTACAATATTAGCAAATATAATGCAGTGATGAGTATGAAGGAAAATATTTGCAAGCATTAAAATAAAATTGAAATTTGGAGAATACAAATTCAACTTACTTCATAAACATGAGATTGAATAAACAAATCTGACTGCTCTCTTTATATTGGTAAGCCATACATGAATACATAAACATTAAGAAAATATGAATAGATGCATTGTTTATTAACTGTTTACAAACTAGCAAAATAACCATTGTTGAAAAGTCTTTAGTTTTTATTTTGGTCACAGAGTATCCTAGAATGAATGGTAAACTCTGGTTCACTTCTATTTCTAGCAAAAACCACGAGATTATGTGTTCGTTATCATCTACATTTGATTCAATCAGTTTTCAGTTTATATAAAAGTTGAAAGGGAACGAAAGTTAATTGAAAAGCAACTAAATATAAAATCATATGTTGTGCTGATAATGCTTTTGAAAGATCTTACGTGCGGAATCAGTATACTTTACATTGTAATTTTATTTGCAACTTTACCTTAACCCTTAGAACCCGAGATCTTCTCACAGACTCACTGTCAGCTATACAAGCCCTTGAGGCTAAATCTGCAGACACTGACAGAGAGCTGTTTGACTTATTCCTAGACTGCTGACACTGTCAGCTATACAGGCCCCTGAGGCTAAATCTGCTGACAGCACAGTACAGAATCTAAAAACAGAACTTGCTCAGCTTTCAGAAAAGGCAGAAATTCACTTGCAGTGGATTCCATCTCACCATGGCATTGCAGGCAATGAGAGTGCCAATGTCTTGGCTTAGGAGGGCAGTGCCGAAGAGTAAACTTACCAACCCACTGTCTTTTCAAGAGGTTAAAACCCTCATACAGAGAAATCTGCAGTAGACTGGAAGACAAACGCTGGATATTATTACGGTAAAGACTTCCTCAAAGACCTAAACCGAACAGACCAGGTCATTATATTTCACCCATGTACCGGACACTGTAGACACGACAAACACTTGCATAGTCTAGGTAAGTAAAACAGCTCTCTGCCAGCGTCAGCAGGCAGAACAGACACCAGAACATGTCCTGCAAGATTGTTCTCTCCTGGGTGAGCTGAGAAGCAACATGTAGCCACACCCAGTCAACTAAACACTAAGCTGTAGGGAAACCTGACAGACCTGAAGCTGACTGCCCAGTCTGTAGTCCTCAGTAAACTAAGGGTTAACTAACCAGAGATTGCTGAAGAAGAAGAAGAACCTGAGAGCCTGATATATAGCTCTGAAATTTAAACATCACCAATCCCACCGTCCCTATATATCGGTCTAACAAGACTCCATCATTATTTGTCGATAATCACAGATAAATTGTGTACAAATATGACGTCAAACATAACCCAAGTATTACTAGTTGGTTTAGAAAGATGGTGGACTATGGTGTGTGATAATTCTTTCTGTTGATAAGGTAGTTTTTTTTTATTCTGAGAAGATGTGCTGAAAATTCTGGAAATTACCACTCTAAAAGGATAACAACAGAGCAAGCTGTTGAACTTGTTTTGAATGATTCTGAAGATGAATTAGACTTAGACTGATTATTCTGATAGTGATATCAAAAGTGAGTCCTTTAGATGAGGAAGAATTGTTTGAATTGATTGATGTTCCAGCAATATATTTTCAATCTGGAGAACAAGTTACATTGAATGAATGAATACTACTGCCTTGTAGTTTGACTGGGGACAATCAAAGGCTAGCGGAGTAAACCGTATACAAAACTGAAAGGGCGGCAAACTAAGTAGTCCACAAAAAGACCTGTTCGCTGGGCAGATGGTGCTCATAAACCCGGGAGGGCAGGCCATCTAAGGGTCCCTGCCTTAAAAAAAATAACAACCTGCTGCCTTGCAGGTTTGGCTGGGGACAGCAAAGGGCTAACGGAGAGTCAACCCAGCAAACGCTGGTTGAAACCGAACACACCACCGAAGGATAAGCATCTGAGCTCCAATAGGTAGGCCTACTGAAGGTTGTGCACGTACATCCGTTCTTGATGTTTGGCTGTTTATATATCACATTAGAATGATAAAAGCGGCCTAAGAACAATCGCGAGAGAGAGAGAATGAATGAAAATCAACCACAGTAAATGAGTCATTGACTTTCTATGCACCACTTATACTTTCAGTAGTTTGTCATTGCTTTCTGAACGGTGAGGTCTACAGATCATAAAAATCCATGGAAACAAATTTCCAAACTGCACGCTGCAGAGTTTGAACCAGGTACTCTTGGATTGTGATCAAGCTCGCTACCGCTTACAGTACCTTCTTCGTGTGCTACAATTTTAAGGGGTAATTTTTATGAAATATGTAATATTATTATACAGGATATAAATATTCCTATTTGGATTAAAATGAGATGAATTTCTGGTTGGGCTTTTTTTTATTGATTTGATGACCTTGACTGTCCACTTTTTGAAAACTTGTCTGCAAATGCAAACCTATCTCTTATAGGTTTCTCTGACTGTCGTTTCAACAACATCTGAAAAAGATCATAGATATCTTTAATCAATGTATATCTAGAATGAGAGTTATACATTGCTACGTAGAACTGATACTGACATACAGATGCAAGGCATGGACAATAATCAAACAGATCGAAAAATCTCAGAGGGCCACAGAGATATGGTTTTACGTAAGAATGATGAGAATCCATTCCTGGAACACAATCCTCTATCACAAGTGGGTATACATAACCAAGATTGGACAGGAGGGTGTTGTGTGTTTTGTCTTTTCAAGCAGCGTGTTGTCTCTGCATCTCAGCAGTCCACGAATCTGAGCTATGCCAGTTTCTCTTGTGTAGATGCCTTTGGTGACATGGAAGGCCTCTTACAGCTCCCCATCATTAAGTACACCCCCATCATACCCTAATGTCCAACTAGATACAAAGTGACTAAGGCTCTGTAAATGAAAACAAATAAATGAGCGTCCAGTATGTCTATCTATCTATTATCTATCCCTGTTTTGTCTTTCGGCATCAGGCCGAAAAAAGAAGCACCTAGAGCTAGCCTAGCCTCCTTATGCACTTTGTACGAGGTGAAATTTAGTGCCTTGGATATTCTGCAGATCCATCGTTTACGTGGTCATCTTCTGGGTCTTTTGACATTGTATCGAAGTAGGGGGGGTCTAAGTGGTTAAGCCCTTGCCTTGTGAGTCGAAGGTCATGGGTTTGAATCCGGACCGTGCCATTCTGTTCACAAGTACATATTGTCCAGAGACCCATACGATTGTTGCCGAGCTACAGAGTATGTGCTTAGTGCAATACTCTCTGCAGGTATTTCTGCAGAGAGGGACCAAGCCATATAAGGTAAAACCTGGTGCAATGAAGTTGATCCTACGGTTTTAAAACCCCTTTTGTATCTGAGTGCTAATGCTCTTTGTGAAAGATTGTCTTGTGGTAACCTTGATAAATGGGAATCAAGTTTGTCCCAACACAGTTTGTCCATACTGCCCACTGCGGAGTTTGAACTAGGTACCCTTGGGTTGTGAACGAGCTCACTACCGCTTAAGCTACAGACGCCTATAGTTTGTCTATACTGACCTGTAACTGAAGTTTGTTCATAAAAAATAATTCTTTCCATCCTTTCTGGTCTGACAGCATAAGTAGGTCATGAGTAATGGGCTGGGTTGTTGTATCCATGTACATTTTAGACCATAATGCATCACATGAGCAGAGCTGAAAGTGAATAACATCCATTGTTTAGTAAATAGAATAAATAAATAAATATTTGATCAATCTAATTTTTACATTCTTTCATCTTCTTCATTCTTTTTGATAATCCTGTTTTGCCTCACAGCATCAGGACACTTTGAAGAAAAGTCTAGAATGGGTTCTTGCATGCGTTTCATGTACAGTGTCTTTCACTGCCTCTGTTATTTCTGTGGTCCACCTTTTACGTGGATGACTTTTTACTTGTATCCATTATTTCTGAGTAGCATTGCCTTTGTAAATGCAAACTATCTTTTGGTAGTTGCTTATGTGGCGAACCATTTAATTAATTTTTTTATGAAGTTCAGTACTGATTTTGTATCAACATTTTTCCTGATGTCTTCATTTTTAAACCGATCTCTTTTAGATACTCCAAGCACTCTGCATAGACACTTTATCTCTGTCATGATATCTTCTATTGATTGATATTAACATCCAGGTGTGGAACTGATAGTATAATGTCGAAAGAAAGACCATGTTGAATGATGCTCATTTAGTGTTCATGTCAACATGCTTGCATTTCGAAATTGGTTTCATTTGCTCAAGTTTATTATCTGTATCTATGTTAGATTTCATTAGTCTTCTTTTCTTTATTAATCTTGTATTGCCTCACCGTGTCTGGATAAGAAGCAATTTCCAGACCTGGCTTTTGTGTGCGCTTCACTGTGTTTTTCACCACCTCTATTATCTCTGATGTCCACCTTTTGCATGGACAGCCTTTTGATTTGTATCCACTGTGTCTGAGTAACATCGATATTTGAGGCGCACTGACTCTTGGTAATCTGCTTATGTCGCCAAACTATTTAATTTGTTGTTGTTTTTATGAAGTTCAGTACTGATGTCGTACCCACTTTTTTCTGATGTCCTTATTTCTAAACCGACCTTTTCTCTCCAAACCACTGACGTTTAATGTGACCAAAATATTTCAGTTTTCTGGACATGATACTGTTTAGAAGACAATATTCCTTCTTGTTCTTGTAGGATGTCTATGTTTTTTATCTTCTCTGTACTGGGTACTCTACAACTTTTGTTTAAAAACTTTGTTTCAAAAGTTTTGTTCTCATTTTTTAAAACATTCACTATCAAATTGAAAAACACAATGTGGCAGAACTAATTTTTTCCCTATTTTCCAGCTTAAAAAATATACAAATATCATCCAATTTACAAATTTTATCAACCTTATGATCGGACATCAATGTAGAAATTTACAGCTTTGCTGAAGATATCAACAGGAAATTGGATCAGACTGCGTTGATGTAAACACTAATTTAACATGAAACAATGCTTGACGCTGTGTGTGGCAGTTGAACTATTTTAACAGGCAATTGTGGCGCACTATGCGGCAGTTGGTATGGAATGAGTTAATATCTGTAGTATGGTCCATGATTCATATTTATATGTTGCCATAAGAAAAATGCATGTCCTCAACAGTTTTACTGTTGTTTCTTTAGGTTACGTCATAGATCCATGATGTTCAATGTTTGTATATATTAGACAACATCTGACTGATGGTTCTGTGAGTGTGGGCATCTGACTGATGGTTGTGATAGTGTGGGCATCTGACTGATAGTTGTGATAGTGTGGGCATCTGACTGATGGTTGTGATAGTGTGGGCATCTGACTGATAGTTGTGATAGTGTGGGCATCTGACTGATGGTTGTGATAGTGTGGGCATCTGACTGATGGTTGTGATAGTGTGGGCATCTGACTGATAGTGGGATAGTGTGGGCATCTGATTGATGGTTGTGATAGTGTGGGCATCTGACTGATAGTGGGATGGTGTGGGCATCTGACTGATGGTTGTGATAGTGTGGGCATCTGATTGATGATTGTGATAGTGTGGGCATCTGACTGATGGTTGTGATAGTGTGGGCACCATGTGATGATTACAATACTAATAATAATAATAATATCAGCAAGAATAGTATTTAATATAGATGAGATGAAACAAATATAATGAAGACACCTATGGCAAGTAATGCAGATATCACACTGGAATCTAAAATGATAAAAATAACAGAGCAGTTCACCTATTTAGGTAGCAATTTTGATTGCACAGGAAATGTTAAAAGAAATTATGATACGAATTGGCAAAGCAACATCAGCTTTTAAAAGTCTCAATAAAATATGGAACTGCAAGTTATATAGTATTTAAACTAAATTATGAATTTTCAATTCAAATGTTGAATCAATCCTAACATATGCCAGCGAGAGTTGGAAAATGACTAAAGATATAGAAAGTAAGTTGAATGCATTTGAAAATAGATGTCTGCAAAAATAATGAATATAAAATGGAATGAATTCAGGAGAAGTGATGAAATCAGAGAAATGTCTGGTCAACCACTAGTGACATCTGTTATAAGAAAGAGAAGATGGAGATATGTTGGACACACCAAGAGGAGAAATGATCCTCGAATATCAAAGCAGGTATTGAAGTGGGATGCAAAGGGTTCAAGAAGGAGAGGACGACCTAAGGAGATCCTGAAACGAACTTTGCTGAGAGAAGCAAGAAATATCGGTCTCGGTTCCATAGAGGAGATTGAGCGAGTTGTCCAGGATAGAGTGGTAAGGAGAAATTACTTGCAGGCCCTATGTAACGTATAATGGTACGAGAGGAATTATTATTATTATTATAGTTGAGATGCCTTCTCTTTCTCCATTGAAAAAGCAACAGGTCGGGATAAAGGGCAGGGAAATGATTAAAAACAAACAATAAAATTGCATAAGTGAGAAGATTGTGTTCATAGGAAATGATACAAAATAATAGGGAAATAGTGTTTTCTTGAGAAATCTGATTGATGTTAATGCTGGCAGAGTAAAATAGGGTGCCATAAATGTATGACACTGGCGCCTGTGGGCACGGCGTTGGACAGCGCTGCCATAGACTCTTCATACTTCCCACCCTCTGAAATGTCAGGGTTAGTCTTCTTCTGAGAGCTATTGTAGATGGAACAAACCTCACTTCAACTGGGGATTTCAATCTGGAACCGCACACCTATGATGCATATGCCCTACTTGACTTATTCCTCTCTGCATGGAGCATGGGAACAGTTGTCTGGACAATCTCCGGCTGCTTTCTTTATGGCTTCCCTTTAGTTGTTCAAGAAGACCCTGTCTCCAGGTCTGTTAAAGACAGTTCCTTTTCTATCTTCTTTGCGGGTTCCACTCAAGTGCTTGTCTGGTGACACTTGGCTGTGTCTTCTGCACGGTATGTCCAACCCATCACCATTTTCTCCTCTTAACCTGGGTCATCTAGGTTCCTGTACTGTTCTTAGTCACAAAATGTACTAACCACAATATATATATAGATAGATAGATAGATATATATATAGCCTTCTTCATCTTTACAAACAGTCAATTCACAAGTAATTTACTGTGACAATTTCTGAGTTTGAATGTGTCTCTATTGCCTTTCAGCTCATCACTAAGTCTCTTTACAAAAGATTCTGCACCTTCTCGTAATGTGGTTTTCCATATAACTCGGCCAACAGCTAGTTTTTCCCATTTGTTGTGGCTGATAGAAGAGTTCTTCAGTGAGGCCTTGCAGACATCCTTATATCTGAGCTGTGGTCTGCTTTGGTATCTCTTCCCTTCTGAAAGTTCACAGATCAACACCTGTTGTGGCATGCGCCTATAGTCCATTCTTCTCACATGTTCTAGTTATCTTAGTCTTCCACTGCTGAGCATGCACATGATGGAAGGTAAGTTTGCATGTTGCTGTACTTCAGAGTTGGTTATGTTGTTGTATCACCTGATGTTCATAATCTTACTGTGTCATCAAAGGTGAAAAATGTTAAGTCTCCTCTCGTACTTTGAGTCCATGTTTCTGAGTCATATGATAAAGAGGTAATTACACAGGCTCGATATATTTGAATCTTCGTCTACAATCTTAATTTTGTATTGCCCCACGCATTCTTTGATAGTTTGTCGAACGTAGTAGCCGCTTGAACTATTCGAGCATTGATTTCTTCATCAAGAAAAAAGCTGGCAGTAGTTTCATACAACAGAACAATTCACAAATTAATTGTGTCAAATGACTAAAACAAGTGTATTTTGATAGTCTTCTACAGATTGGTTATTGGTTACTGAACTGACATCACAGCACTCTAGGCAGACCCATAGGTGCTCAGTCTCTCCTAATAGATGTCAAAGGGTATGCATACTGTTGGTTCCTGTGGCTCGCTGGTTAAACACACTTCTCTCTCTGCCGCTCAGGATCCAACTCTACTTGTACAATGAATAATTCCAAATTTCCTAAATTGCTCTATTGATTCAACGTCAATTTAAGTGTCCTCATCCAAGAATAGGTCGCTAAGAGACTAAAGAGCATCCCCCTTATCCATTCTAAACTCCTCAACACTTGATGCTTTTGATACAAGCATGCCCGCTCTCTCGTTGTCGTGAACATCTGCACAACCAGGAGAGTAGATCCATGTGAGTCTCTGGAGGCTGGAAACCTCTGTAGACGATATCCACTCATACCGCAACCTACCGTTATGGACCTTACGAAGCATCAACTGAAAGTCAGAAACAACAATGGCCAAAGTAAACAGTCACAGAGAGCCAATAGAGAGCAGTAGTAACTGCCTCAACCTCCTCCTCATACTGGAAGTAGTTGTTCTAAAGACGTGATTTGACAATATAATAATATTTATGTTTGCATGAGACAAGCTTCTACCTACCTCTCGAAACAAATGATTTACTTGAGATAGTTTGGCAATAGAGACAAGATCAAGATTAAAAATAATCCTCAAAAGAGTATTTCTAGGCAGTCTGTTAAGGTAGTTGATTTCGCCAGATATCAGACGATCAATAAACTTCACTTCTCTTTCGTCCATTGCTCTGGTTATTTCCGCTTAAAAAAAAATTTTGGATTGAAATAATTGCATTAGTTACTTTGCTTGTTGTGTTATAAAAGTAGGAGTAATTTTGTTTCACTTGCAATGAATTTAGGCGTTGTCATGTCCCCTTAACAGGGCGCATGTGACTGATTTTGCATAAAGGCTTGCTTTCCTTATCACCAGTGTCCCTCGTCATTCTTAGAGTCTTACTCTGAATTTAGAGATACTTGTAATTTAGGTACACAAGTAAGGGATCAGGGTTTCATGTAGTCCATCTATGTACCGTTTGCACACCAAGAAGTTTTGGTGTGGAATCCTGAAAATGTTTAGGCATGTGGTCACTAGCACAGTGTGTTAGTTTGGGGCTAGCTTGAGCCTAAAATGTTGATGTGCACAGGGTGCGAGGTTGGACTACAGGAAACAATGATCCTTTACTGCGGATTTAAATTACAAGCACCTCTGAAGTCAGAGTAAGGATTGCCTGAATGACAAGGTACACTGGTGATAGGAAAAGGAAAACTTGATGCAAAAATCAATCAGTCGTCATAATATGTGCCATGGCAATTCCTGAAATCATAAAAAAGAAAAGAAAAACTGCTGGGGTACAAAGAGTGAGCAATAGAATGCAGTAAAACTATGTAGCAATGAATGAAACACGTAAAAACAAAGTACTGTAATCAATCAATCAAACAAAGTACAAAAACAATATGCTGTGAAGTTTCGACTTCTTCTTCTTTGCGTACCCCCTTACGACCAATTTAATCACTCTCTGTGATATGTTTGATCTTTGCCAAGAACGTGTACACGTTGCACATTGGTTTGGTAGGCCCCTAAACACATAGACTTCTACATGTTTAGAACATGTGCATCCAATTTCAGCCAACAAGTTTCGACTAAAAGGTCTTTATCAAGCAAATCATACAAAAGCAACAAAAACATAGCAGACATAACATATACAGTCAAACAATAAATCCCTAACGGTCATAAAATTAAAATATGTGACTAAAATGAAAAACGAAATAAATGTGAAAAATTATAAATGAAAAAAAAATAAAACAATAATAATCAAATATATACATAGCATATATACATTGAACATATAAACATATATTATGGAGCATGAGAAGAGACAGTACTAAGAAGCATAGGATCGTAGTGCTTTGAGTCCTGAATAAGCATACCTCTCATTCTGTCATCATCAATAAATTCTGAATATTTGCATACCATTTGTGAGGGATGTTGTGCAGCATCAGCTCTTGTAGGCGGAATGATTTTCCAAACTCGGAAAATGATCTAAGAGAAGACAATTAAAAGTTTATATTAGCCCTCTGTAGACAAAAAATAACATAAATATTCTTCCTGCTTAAAAAGTCATTTTTTCATTCTTCTTCTTCAAAGCTCCATATCAACCACTTGTTAAACCACTCTTTGTCATTTGTATGTGATCTGAGATGAAGAGAGATTGTACATTGTGCCAGTTATGCATCTACAAGTAGGCCAGTACATCTGATTTCTGCGATGCTTTTTATTTACTAGGGTAGCTTCCTTAGGCCCTACCTTTGTCCCCTCTTACGACAAGCCTTGTAGGTTGCAGTGTTACTATTCTTTGCTCCCGTTGTGAGCCCCGGCAAAACAAAGCGGCTTTCTCATACAAGTTAAGCTCTTAATAGATCTATCATCAAATAGCTGGTCCTGAGCAGAGCTTTGTCACCCTAACAGTCCTTCATAATTTCTCTCTCTCACAGACATCTGCAGCCGCCATGCTCAGTAGCTTCTCTAATTTATATAAAAGGAAATGTTAAAAGACTTAAGACTTAAAGAATTGTTTTATAATTTAGTGATTAAAGCGTTTTTGAGTAAAGAAGGAAGGATGGAGTTAGTACAAATAAAAATTGTACAAAATTATTAGATCTGAAATTTATTATATTACTATATTTCTCTCAGGAAAGCCACAGTTATCGAACTCATTTCTTTGTCCACAGTTGGCATAGAATATTTTTTAGACCGTAATTACTCTCAGGTCGACTAAGCCTCAATTGGGTACCAGTAAAAGCACTGGGAAGTAAAACGGCCAGTGTGATGTTGACCACTTTGACCACATCACCCACTGTGTGTCAACAGTAAATGAAAAATACAGACCTAACACTGCATTTACCGAAATACTTCGACTTTACCATTTACTACCTTCCTATATTTATCTCACATCGTTATATGTTGCACAGGGCCTACAAGCAATTTCTCTATACTGCTCTATACTGAACAATTCATTCAATTTCATCTCTGGAATTTAGTCCAATATTTCTCGCCTCACTCAGTAAAATTTGTTTTAAGGTTTCTCTGGGTGTTCTTTCTTTCTTGAACCCACTGCAACGCCTACTTTGTGATTCTTTAATAATTTCTTCTCAAAGTATATGTTGAAGGGAATGGCTATGCCAGGGGCATACAGCCATGTCCCCCAGGCAGAGAGCCTCATACTAGACAAGTAGATAGGATAGTTAGTAGAAATGAGGTAGGTAGAGACTGTAGATTTTGAACACCAAAGCTGCACACAACGAGCGTAGTAGCAGCACTAGAATAAGACTAGTTTGACGTATATTAGTTAGCACTGCTTAGCGACGTAGTGACAACAAAAGGAGACCAACATAAACACTAGACGCAAGTGGCCGTGCTTTTGATACGACATCTAAGATCAATAAACTTCTATGAAGTCAACAAGCCTGTGTCTGTAGTTTATAACCAGTTTTTATCATAATAATCACCATCAACCCAAGACACCCACTACTACATATATACAACATATCTCCATCTTCCTTCTTATAACAGTTGTTAATAGTGGTTGACCAGACATTTCTCTGATTACATCTTCCGCCCGTATGGTGCCGGGGCCTGCAAGGAAGCAAAGAATAGTACCACTGCAACCTACAATGCATGTGGTAAGAGGCGACTGATGTAGACTCTAGGGATGCTACCTTAGTAAATAAAAAGCAGCGCAGAAATCGGATGTGCTGGCCTACTTGTGGGCGCATAGTTGACACAACATACAATCGCTCTTAAGCTCAGATCACATACAAATCACACAGAGTGGTTGACAAGTGGTCGATGTGGAGTGTTCGAAGAAAAAGAAGATTACATCTTGAAATTGTCCTACATTAAATGTATTATATTATGATTGATGTAGTTTTCCTAACTATAAATATGAGCGATTGTAGTAGATAAAAAAAACTAGGATTAAGCAGGCGTTATATATTGTGTACCAGTATTCTGAAATAATAGTAATAATATTAGTATTACTACTAATACTTTTATATAAAATAAACAGGTCGATATATTGATAATATTCAACTGTGTCAAAGTCTATCTAGAAACATCGATTTTTTAGAGTATTAAATTCCCAGTTGGAAGCACACCTTGTATCAACGATAGGTCACTATTGCGTGTTTTCAAGTAACTAACTTTATGATTAACTATTAATAACTTTAATTTATTATTCATGTAATATTTACGACAATTTACGACTTTGTATATAATTAAAAAAACGCAAATAAATTGCACAAGCAAATTCGTATCAGTTTCAAACCTCGTCTGTTGTGATATAAATTTGTAAGAAATCCTTGGACGGAGCGGGTGCTGAGTCAGTTCTACTGTAAAGGCTTCCGTCTTCTAATAACCAAGGCTTACATTTTTTTTCCCATTCACTCGCCATTTTAATGTTGTTCTTGATCTCCATCACAACGGCCTTCACCTTAACAATGTGTTGGACAAATACCGAAAGTCATCAGAGATTCTCAAATTATACATCATCTCAGTATCTCATGTTATGTTATGTTATGTTATGCGATCGACTTCATGGCACATTGGGTATTCCCGTGCGTGCTCTGTCCTCCGCTGCAGGAGTCACCCTAAAGTCTATTTGCTCACCGTATCCATGAGATGGTCAGATTTCAGACCTAATACACAAATAAGACAAGAGACCAAGCAAGAAAATGTATCAAATTTTATAAGAAAGCGCCGCTGGAACTACATCGGCCACACACTTAGAATGGATGAGAGAAGACTCCTTACCAATCCCTCATATGGACACCAGAGGGAAAAAGAAAACGAGGAAGACCAAGAGAGACTGCGTAGAACCATCACCAGAGAAGGCTCAACGATGGGCCTAGTAAACATTAAAGACCTAAAACAGATAGCAACGAACTGCGAGACATGGAGAACTATGACCTCTGCCTATGCGCCGCCCACAGGCCCAAGAGGAAAGACTAATCCATGAGAAGTTGATGAGAAGTCAAGTATCATCATGCAGAATGCCATTTGCAGAACGTCACTCTCATTACAAAAGGCATTTAAAAAACTCGATATCTATCATATTATCCCGCATCCTCCATCGTTATATTCAAGGTTTCTTTTATGCTGTTGGCAGCACCGCCTTGGTCGTTCACTCGCAGATCTTTCAGGAACCATGCCCCCATTATATGTATATTACTTTTTTCGTCAATTATCAATTGTTTCACTGTGGAAACTACCGAGAGTGCACTTATCTCGCTTGGATTTCAGCTCATCCCTGTCTCTTTTCAAAACATTCTGTACCATGTAGTAATGTTGTTTTCCACACGACTCGGTCATCAGCTAGTATTTTCCCATTTGCTTGGACCGATAGAACGGCTTTTTGAGGCCTTGCAGACATCCTTATATGAGAAGTGCTCTGGCTTGGTGTCTCTCCCTTCCGTAAGTTCACGGAGCAAACCCGTTGTGGTTTGTGGCTGTTGTCTATTTTCTCACATGCCTTAACCATCTTAATCGTCTTAATGCTGAGCATATCTATGGTATAAGATGCCCCTATTGATATACTTTCGGAACTACTGTGATTTTTAATGTGACCAAAACATTTCAGTTTCCGGGTAACGATATTTTTTATGTTCAAAAATGTCTCGATTTCAGGGTCAATATGAATTAAGTGTATGCGTTTTTTCTTTCCACTGCGTTCTAAGAATGTTCTATTGTACTTTGTATCAAAGATTCGATTTTCTTATTTAATGTATGTGTTATAATTGCCGTCCATCGCAAGCGATGATAACAACAGCCTCAGACGTGTACTGCTGCACCTCTCTCGTGTGTGCGGAGGTGATTGTAGAGTCCAATTCTAGAATACAATCCCCTACCACAGGTGGGGCATACATGACCAAGGTTAGACATGTGGCTGTTGTGTGTTCTGTCTTTTCGCGCAGCTTGTTTTCTCTGTGCCTAAATGGGACGGTGATTCTCAGTTATGCGGGTTCCTCTTGTGTTGTTACATCACCACATTTGACGATCTTGCGCAAGAGATTCCCAGCCCGTGGTATCTATATCGAAGCATTTCAGAGACACTTTAAGATTGTATTTAAAGCATTTTTTCTGTCTACCAACAGAACGTCTGCCCCCATCAAGCTCACCATACATCAACTGTTTTGGAATGCGTTTATCAGGCATTCGAGAAACGTGACCGGTCCATTTCATTTGGACCTTCTGCAATCGGGTGTTGACGCTTGGGATTTTTGCTCTTATGAGGACTTCGGTATCTGGAATTTTGTCCTGCCAGTTTATTTTTAATATTCTGCGTAGACAGTTTGTGTGGAAGTGGTTTAGTTTTCTTGCGTGTCTGCTATACACTGTCCATGTCTCGCTTGCGTACAGCAGCGTGGTTAGTACTATGGCCTGGTAAACTTTCAGCTTTGTGGCTACGCTTATCCCCTTCCGCTCCCATACAGTGGCATGCAGCCTTCCGAACGCAGCACTGGCTTTATTGTATCCTACTATTATCCTATTATTGTCTGTGTTATACTCCACTAATCACATCTATATTTTACTTTAGAAAAAATCCATGTCCTAAGAGTTTTATCATGTTGATCACATTGTCTACTTTCCTATTGATTTCTTCCATGTCCTAAGAGTTTTATCATGTTGATCACATTGTCTACTTTCCTATTGATTTCTTCCATGTCCTAAGAGTTTTATCATGTTGATCGCATTGTCTACTTTCCTATTGATTTCTTCCATGTCCTAAGAGTTTTATCATGTTGATCGCATTGTCTACTTTCCTATTGATTTCTTCCATGTCCTAAGAGTTTTATCATGTTGATCGCATTGTCTACTTTCCTATTGATTTCTTCCATGTCCTAAGAGTTTTATCATGTTGATCGCATTGTCTACTTTCCTATTGATTTCTTCCGTACTTCTTCTTCGAACGCTCTATATCGACCATTTGTTAACCACTCTTTGTGATTTGTATGTAATCTGAGTCTAACAGCGAATGTACGTTATGCCAGTTATGCACCTACAAGTAGGCAAGCACATCCGATTTCTACGAAGCCCTTTATTTACTAGGGTAGTTTCCCTATGCCCCTACCTCAGACGCCTCTTACGACATGCTTTGTAGGTCGCAGTATTACTATTATTTTTCCCCACCCCTCCTCCTTGTGATACACGGGCGGATTTCGTCCATACAATTTTCATTGTTTATACTTACCAGACAAGATATTTTCATTATTTATACTTACCAGACAAGATATTTTCATTATTTATACTTACCAGACGAGATATTTTCATTATTTATACTTACCAGACAAGATATTTTCATTGTTTATACTTACCAGACAAGATATTTTCATTATTTATACTTACCAGACAAGATATTTTCATTATTTATACTTACCAGACAAGATATTTTCATTATTTATACTTACCAGACAAGATATTTTCATTATTTATACTTACCAGACAAGATATTTTCATTATTTATACTTACCAGACAAGATATTTTCATTGTTTATACTTACCAGACAAGATATTTTCATTATTTATACTTACCAGACAAGATATTTTCATTATTTATACTTACCAGACAAGATATTTTCATTATTTATACTTACCAGACAAGATATTTTCATTATTTATACTTACCAGACAAGATATTTTCATTATTTATACTTACCAGACAAGATATTTTCATTATTTATACTTACCAGACAAGATATTTTCATTATTTATACTTACCAGACAAGATATTTTCATTATTTATACTTACCAGACAAGATATTTTCATTGTTTATACTTACCAGACAAGATATTTTCATTGTTTATACTTACCAGACAAGATATTTTCATTATTTATACTTACCAGACAAGATATTTTCATTATTTATACTTACCAGACAAGATATTTTCATTATTTATACTTACCAGACAAGATATTTTCATTATTTATACTTACCAGACAAGATATTTTCATTATTTATACTTACCAGACAAGATATTTTCATTGTTTATACTTACCAGACAAGATATTTTCATTATTTATACTTACCAGACAAGATATTTTCATTATTTATACTTACCAGACAAGATATTTTCATTATTTATACTTACCAGACAAGATATTTTCATTGTTTATACTTACCAGACAAGATATTTTCATTGTTTATACTTACCAGACAAGATATTTTCATTATTTATACTTACCAGACAAGATATTTTCATTATTTATACTTACCAGACAAGATATTTTCATTATTTATACTTACCAGACAAGATATTTTCATTATTTATACTTACCAGACAAGATATTTTCATTATTTATACTTACCAGACAAGATATTTTCATTATTTATACTTACCAGACAAGATATTTTCATTATTTATACTTACCAGACAAGATATTTTCATTGTTTATACTTACCAGACAAGATATTTTCATTATTTATACTTACCAGACAAGATATTTTCATTATTTATACTTACCAGACAAGATATTTTCATTATTTATACTTACCAGACAAGATATTTTCATTGTTTATACTTACCAGACAAGATATTTTCATTATTTATACTTACCAGACAAGATATTTTCATTGTTTATACTTACCAGACAAGATATTTTCATTGTTTATACTTACCAGACAAGATATTTTCATTATTTATACTTACCAGACAAGATATTTTCATTGTTTATACTTACCAGACAAGATATTTTCATTATTTATACTTACCAGACAAGATATTTTCATTATTTATACTTACCAGACAAGATATTTTCATTATTTATACTTACCAGACAAGATATTTTCATTGTTTATACTTACCAGACAAGATATTTTCATTATTTATACTTACCAGACAAGATATTTTCATTATTTATACTTACCAGACAAGATATTTTCATTATTTATACTTACCAGACAAGATATTTTCATTATTTATACTTACCAGACAAGATATTTTCATTGTTTATACTTACCAGACAAGATATTTTCATTATTTATACTTACCAGACAAGATATTTTCATTATTTATACTTACCAGACAAGATATTTTCATTATTTATACTTACCAGACAAGATATTTTCATTATTTATACTTACCAGACAAGATATTTTCATGATTTATACTTACCAGACGAGATATTTTCATTATTTATACTTACCAGACAAGATATTTTCATTGTTTATACTTACAGACAAGATATTTCATTATTTATACTTACCAGACAAGATATTTTCATTATTTATACTTACCAGACAAGATATTTTCATTGTTTATACTTACCAGACAAGATATTTTCATTATTTATACTTACCAGACAAGATATTTTCATTATTTATACTTACCAGACAAGATATTTTCATTGTTTATACTTACCAGACAAGATATTTTCATTATTTATACTTACCAGACAAGATATTTTCATTATTTATACTTACCAGACAAGATATTTTCATTGTTTATACTTACCAGACAAGATATTTTCATTATTTATACTTACCAGACAAGATATTTTCATTGTTTATACTTACCAGACAAGATATTTTCATTGTTTATACTTACCAGACAAGATATTTTCATTATTTATACTTACCAGACAAGATATTTTCATTATTTATACTTACCAGACAAGATATTTTCATTGTTTATACTTACCAGACAAGATATTTTCATTATTTATACTTACCAGACAAGATATTTTCATTATTTATACTTACCAGACAAGATATTTTCATTGTTTATACTTACCAGACAAGATATTTTCATTATTTATACTTACCAGACAAGATATTTTCATTGTTTATACTTACCAGACAAGATATTTTCATTATTTATACTTACCAGACAAGATATTTTCATTATTTATACTTACCAGACAAGATATTTTCATTATTTATACTTACCAGACAAGATATTTTCATTATTTATACTTACCAGACAAGATATTTTCATTATTTATACTTACCAGACAAGATATTTTCATTATTTATACTTACCAGACAAGATATTTTCATTATTTATACTTACCAGACAAGATATTTTCATTATTTATACTTACCAGACAAGATATTTTCATTGTTTATACTTACCAGACAAGATATTTTCATTGTTTATACTTACCAGACAAGATATTTTCATTATTTATACTTACCAGACAAGATATTTTCATTATTTATACTTACCAGACAAGATATTTTCATTGTTTATACTTACCAGACAAGATATTTTCATTATTTATACTTACCAGACAAGATATTTTCATTATTTATACTTACCAGACAAGATATTTTCATTATTTATACTTACCAGACAAGATATTTTCATTATTTATACTTACCAGACAAGATATTTTCATTGTTTATACTTACCAGACAAGATATTTTCATTATTTATACTTACCAGACAAGATATTTTCATTGTTTATACTTACCAGACAAGATATTTTCATTATTTATACTTACCAGACAAGATATTTTCATTGTTTATACTTACCAGACAAGATATTTTCATTATTTATACTTACCAGACAAGATATTTTCATTATTTATACTTACCAGACAAGATATTTTCATTATTTATACTTACCAGACAAGATATTTTCATTGTTTATACTTACCAGACAAGATATTTTCATTGTTTATACTTACCAGACAAGATATTTTCATTGTTTATACTTACCAGACGAGATATTTTCATTATTTATACTTACCAGACAAGATATTTTCATTATTTATACTTACCAGACAAGATATTTTCATTGTTTATACTTACCAGACAAGATATTTTCATTATTTATACTTACCAGACAAGATATTTTCATTGTTTATACTTACCAGACAAGATATTTTCATTATTTATACTTACCAGACAAGATATTTTCATTGTTTATACTTACCAGACAAGATATTTTCATTGTTTATACTTACCAGACAAGATATTTTCATTGTTTATACTTACCAGACAAGATATTTTCATTGTTTATACTTACCAGACGAGATATTTTCATTATTTATACTTACCAGACAAGATATTTTCATTATTTATACTTACCAGACAAGATATTTTCATTGTTTATACTTACCAGACAAGATATTTTCATTATTTATACTTACCAGACAAGATATTTTCATTATTTATACTTACCAGACAAGATATTTTCATTATTTATACTTACCAGACAAGATATTTTCATTGTTTATACTTACCAGACAAGATATTTTCATTATTTATACTTACCAGACAAGATATTTTCATTATTTATACTTACCAGACAAGATATTTTCATTGTTTATACTTACCAGACAAGATATTTTCATTATTTATACTTACCAGACAAGATATTTTCATTATTTATACTTACCAGACAAGATATTTTCATTGTTTATACTTACCAGACAAGATATTTTCATTGTTTATACTTACCAGACAAGATATTTTCATTATTTATACTTACCAGACAAGATATTTTCATTATTTATACTTACCAGACAAGATATTTTCATTATTTATACTTACCAGACAAGATATTTTCATTATTTATACTTACCAGACAAGATATTTTCATTATTTATACTTACCAGACAAGATATTTTCATTGTTTATACTTACCAGACGAGATATTTTCATTGTTTATACTTACCAGACAAGATATTTTCATTATTTATACTTACCAGACAAGATATTTTCATTATTTATACTTACCAGACAAGATATTTTCATTATTTATACTTACCAGACAAGATATTTTCATTATTTATACTTACCAGACGAGATATTTTCATTATTTATACTTACCAGACAAGATATTTTCATTGTTTATACTTACCAGACAAGATATTTTCATTATTTATACTTACCAGACAAGATATTTTCATTATTTATACTTACCAGACAAGATATTTTCATTATTTATACTTACCAGACAAGATATTTTCATTATTTATACTTACCAGACAAGATATTTTCATTATTTATACTTACCAGACGAGATATTTTCATTATTTATACTTACCAGACAAGATATTTTCATTGTTTATACTTACCAGACAAGATATTTTCATTATTTATACTTACCAGACAAGATATTTTCATTATTTATACTTACCAGACAAGATATTTTCATTATTTATACTTACCAGACAAGATATTTTCATTATTTATACTTACCAGACAAGATATTTTCATTATTTATACTTACCAGACAAGATATTTTCATTGTTTATACTTACCAGACAAGATATTTTCATTATTTATACTTACCAGACAAGATATTTTCATTATTTATACTTACCAGACAAGATATTTTCATTATTTATACTTACCAGACAAGATATTTTCATTATTTATACTTACCAGACAAGATATTTTCATTATTTATACTTACCAGACAAGATATTTTAATTTTTACGTTTTCATTATTCATGGTTTTGTTTCTGTTTGTTTGACAGTGAACATAATCTGAAGTCTCTGTATTCAGAAAAAGATGGTCAATGTCTTCATTGTGTTTTCTTAGACAAAATTAGCATACTCATATCTGTTGACACCAGTTGCAAGAACGTACAACCTGACAATAGAGTCATCAAGAGGGAGGGCAGACCAAGAAAAGATTGTTTAATTGAGTTAGAAACATCTTAAAACTTCACAATACCACAGTATTTCAAACGACCGAGCATGCACTATCTCGGACACCAATCATCAGCTAAACCTTCTACTCCTAACGGCAAAAAAAGCAGAGAATGACAAAAGAACAGAAGGAATAGAAATCCATTATTTGAAAAGTGAACTGTGTCATCTACGTATTTGGGAACTGTGTCAGCATCAAAATATTTTCACCAACTTCAAAATTACATCAGGGTCCCTTGCTGCTGCCACGGAAATCGTGCACTGTAGAGATCTTCCCCCGTGTACGAAGAGATTGGAGCGAACAAAGCTGTTCACAACAGTGCAATTGTGATGCACAAAGCTGTTCACAACAGTGCAATTGTGATGGTCCTATCAATCAATCAACCTCTATGTCATTTTCGTAGCCCATTTGGTACATAAGACATTTAACAAAATATTTCCATTGTTGCCGTTTTGTGCATCATTTAAGACCAACATTCAAAGACAAAGATATACATGGATTTCGTATTTTTGTCCTTCCTTCCTTTCGTTCGCTTGAAATAATGTCTATATATTCAATGTCGTCTCGTTTATGAACTTCACTATCTTTTGTAGCTCACACAGAGGTCCGTGTAGTTTTCTGACGAGTATTGTTTCGTTAGACCAGTGAATTTGCATCAGTGTATCAGGTGTTCATCATGTGCGTATCATGTAGTATGTGCTATACAGTATGGTGTGCCTGTCCACATGTACACATGGCTGAATTGTCAATCTTGAATTTTGTATACATGTGGCTGCGGAGTCGATTGTGTCTGTTCTAAGGCGCAGAATGACAACTTGTTCCAATCTGCTCATATTATAGTAATCGTTTTGTGTTGGTATTTTGGGCTTTCTGATTGATTTAATCATACTTTTCATTTGGTGGTAGGTAACTGGCACATCCGGTTGCTCTCCTGCAGCACCTTCCTTGGCCAGTCCGTCTGCTGTTTTATTTCCTGGTATTCCACAGTGAGAGGGTATCCACTGCAAGACGACCCTACGCTGCTTGGAAAAGTTTAGACAGTGGGGTCAATTTTCTGGATTGGAGTGCTGATTTTGCACCAGTCAAAAATACAACAGGCTGAGGATCGAGTCTGGTATTCAACAGTTTCTCAGTTGCCACCTTGATTGCCTGAATTTCTGCATCATAGTTGTGACAGAATTTCCCCGTTGGTACTTTAACGCAAATTTCTATTTATCACTGAGGCTGCTTTTAAGTTGAACACCCTGTAGTTTGATTTGGGGCAATCAAAGGCTAGCGGAGCAAACCGTACACAAAACTGGACGGTGGGCAAACAAAGCAGTCCATAAAAAGAACGATCGCGAGAGAGAAGACTGTGCTCCATTGGGTGTTAAAATGTGAAGAAGAAGAAGAAGTGAGGAAGTCTATCAAATATTTACTGACAGCATCCAAATTATGTTAATCAATGCATTATGTTGAAATAGGTCACCGACTGTAGGATAAAACCAGACGATTTCAAAATACAAGTCATGCGCTACTGCATTATCAGTATGTCTTGGCAAAAAGAGTATCTAATACCAGTATATTTGAGTCTTAAATTACCACTCTTTATCTAAGCGAGGTTATGGAGTGTTCTTATCAAGAAAGTAAACAGAGCTGGTCAGATATTGGCTATCTAGAAAGTTTCACACGTCTACATATACCATGGTTGTTATCCATTTCTTATTTGGCATGTCAAATTACAACATTTCTCTACTGACGCACAATGAGTATGCTTCAAGTCTCTCAGTTTCGGTAATTTTCGTTTCCTGTCAACATGCTTCCATCGTCTACCCTCTTCTACTATTAATAGTCCACTCCTAAGCTTTACTAAGCTCCTGTGGGGGTGGGGGTGTCTCTGTGGCTTAGTGGTTCATTCAGTTTTTCCAGAGACCCCTAGGATTGTTGCTGGAGCTACGGAGTTCGTGCTATACTTTTGGTATGGGGTAAAACCCGGTGCAATGAAGTCAATCCTTAGGCTTTTAAACCCATTTTTTTAAATGATTGTCCAACAAGATTAGCATTTAGACCCCTGTTTCCAACGTGGGGCCCACACCCCCACAGTGGGGGCATTTTTATTGTTCAGGGAGGCAATGGACTCTTTCAGCGTTTATCTAATGTTTACGATGTTGCAAAACTGATATATAAGCTTTTGGATATTTTGACATAAACGAATGTTGCTTCACAATCACGTTTCTGAAGTTTTAAACATCTTCAAGAAACGGTAAGTGCATATATCTAGGTACATTACTACCTCCTTTTACCAAAGATTTGTAAGCGGAAAGCATGTGTTTCTCTATAGTATTTACACGGCCTTCTCTATAGTATTTACGATGGCCGCGGTTAAAATCGAGTCATATAAAAAAATGGTAATGTGTTCGACATTTGCCAAAGTGGACTGTCAGACTGTTTACCATATCTAAAAATAGATGAACTTTCAAATTTCTAAATGGCTTCCTGTCAGTTGTGCTAATGACAAAGTACCTAGACAAGTTATAAATTGTGATAGTAATGATGAAGATTTAATTGATGGTAATAGCGACATTTTATTGTTTATGGAATGCAGTATCATATGAATATCGATAGTTGTAATTGTAAATCTAATGTGATACTTGCGTGTAAAGAGTGCGCGTTGCACATTCCTAATATGTCATTTATAAGACAAAAATAATATTTTGAGTTGTATCATTCTTAATATCTCGCCCATGTTGTGCCGGGGCCAGCAAGGGAAGCAAAGAATAGTACCACTGCGACCTACAAGGCATGCCGTCTAAGAGTCGACTGATGTAGGACCTAGGAAGCTCCCCTAGCTCTTTCAACGCTGAGTTATTTCCTCAATTTTTAAACAGTTAATTCAAGGAGGTAAAAATCCTAACTACTCGTCAATAAATAAACATATATATATTATTATATGCTAAATTGAAGGAAACTGGACAACCTAATAAAATAACAAGGTTAAAAAGTAGTATAAGTAAAACAGTAGAAGTAAAACTAGAAAGACTTCTTTTAAGGGAAGCAACTCAATGCATGCGTGCGGCTAAAAGTGTGAAAAGAGCTGGTAAATAAAATGCATGCAGAAATTGGATGTGCTGGCCTACTTGTAGGCACATAACTGGCACGATGTACAATCGCTCTTCGGCTCAGATCACATACAATTCACACAGTGTGGTTAAAAAGTGGTCGATATGGAGCGTTCGAAGAAGATACTCAATATCATCCATATTAAAATAGTAGGATGTGTTATAAGTGGCCATCACTATTTGTCTGCAAGTAAATAAGTTACCTCTCCTTAGTAGCATGTCCCTTGTGGAACGTCGCATTCATCACAGCCGCCTGAAAAGCTCTCTGTCTCTTGCTAATTATCCTGCTTTTTCTAGCGTCGTGTTCGTTTTCTTTGACGTCCTGCTGCCACCTTCGTCTTGGTCGTCCCCTACCTCGTTTTCCAGGAACCAGGCCTTCCATTTTCTTTCTCCCCAGACCACTGTGGCGTTTAATGTAGCCAAAAAATTACATCTTCCGGGACATGATGTTATTTATGTTCCAATGCTCCTTGATATGCAGGTCTTGTAGGATGTCTTTGTTGCTTCTCTTCTCTGTCCAGGATGTTCTAAGAACTTTTCTATAGCACCTTGTTTAAAAAGCTTCAATTTTTTTAATGTTTGTGTTATGGTCCACGATTCGCATCCATATGATGGCACAGGAAACATGCATGTTCTCAGAAGCATGTTTCTTTGCTTGCATCGTGTCAAAATTTCTTCATGCTAACCACCCTCTGGAAAACCATGGCTAGTCTTCTAACTTCTTTCGTACAATCTCCATTGTTGGTAATTATATAGCCAAGATACTCAGAATATGTGACGTTCTCAGTGTCTTCATTATTGATGGTAATTTTGGGTTGAGATTTTGCTTTGTCGGTGGACATAATTTTAATTTTCTCTATATATTACGAGAAAAGTTATGATCTTCGCTGCGCTTTTTGACAGACCGAACTAGATGTTCCAAGCAGACGGCACTATTTGAGAGTAGTACTGTGTCGTCTGCGTACCTTAGTTCTGGAATCATATCCCCCGATTGTAAATGGGAAAAAAAATTGTAGTTTTCACCAGTCTTAACATTTCGCAAAATATGTTCGCCACACGAATGTTTGAAAGTCGTTGGTAGGGCATGGCACAAAAAAGGTTGGGAAACACTGATTTAGACTGACTTAAAATCGTGGTCTATTATTTACAGGGCGTCACTATCAATCACAGTAAACGAGTCGTTGATTTTCTAGGCACCATGTTCGGTAGTTTGCCATTGCTTTATGAACGGTGCATTTAGAGTAGGGAACACACATGAACAACACACGGGAACACTGTTATCCAGTGCTACATCGAACCAATACTTATATCCGGAGCGAGTCATGGACAGTAAACAAACATAAAAATATATGGAGGCCACGGAGATGTAATTTTATGAGAATCCCATGGACTACTAGAATGATTAATGTGGTGTGAAAGAGGTCAGGACACAGAGAAAGTTCATTATCAATATAAGAAAGAACCAATCATCACTTTCAGACATGTGATGAAAAACGGAGGTTTAGAACACATTAGAACAACCGGTAAAATCGAAGGAGACGAAACAAAGAAGACAGAGAGAACATTTTGGACATCCTGACTTCATGGCAAGGAAGACCGTCAACATCTGAGATGATAGCAAACACCATGGACAGAGATTTTTGAGATCCATGATAGCCTACGTCAGCCGGCACGGCCCCTGATTATGATGAACACAAATGTTGTGGTCAAACTGGCACTAATGTCTGCTGCCAACACCACTTTTGCGTAATGGAATATTCTTCGGAAGCAGAAAAGATATCATCCGTATGTTGTTCTTGATATGGGTTCTGACTCGGTGCGTAGTAGGTACAAACAAATGTTTCATTACGTAACATGCCGTAGTGCCAAACCTGGACGCTGACCTCAAACGTTAGAAGAAAACTAGACACGACACAGATGAAGTGTCTATGCAGAATGCTGGGAGTATCAAGAAGAGACCAATTTAGAAATGAAGACCTCAGGAAAAAGTGGGTACAACATCAGTACTGCACTTTATCGAGATAAAAAAAGTAATGGTTTGGTCACAAAAGCAGGTAACCAACAAACAGTGCGCCTCAAAGAGCAATGTTACCCCGATACAATGGGTACAACGCAAAAGCCCGTTCACGCACAAGGTTTACATCAGAGATAACAGAGGCGACGAAAAACACTATTTATGAAGCGCGCACAAGGGCTTGTTCTAGAAATCTCTTCTTAACCTGACGCTGTGAGACAAACCAGGATTGGAGAAAAGAAAAGCGCTGATTAACTAAATGTATAAGTCTGGTACCCGTATGTTGCCACTGGGAGTATGCAAGCTAATCTTTAATCCATACGATGATATCTGATGTTGAATAAACATACGAAAACATAACAATGTCGTGTGTTTACGCCTAATCTGAATAATGTATACAACTCTTTGTTTATCTAGCCAGCTTCCAAAGAAGAACAAATAAACGCATTAATAGGTAACACGATGTAAAAAAACTGCAATATCCTGCTGAGCCTGGCAAATCAAACCAACCAATATTTGTGTGCAAAACGTCATCACTTTTAGCTGACTACTTTAGCAAAACAAAATTGTCTGCCAAGGAAGTCTAAACAATTGCGAAGATGACGATCTATACTTCTATCCAAACAGACAAAAAACCTGATAAAGAAGATCATGTACCTGAAGTTGTTACAGAGCCCCTGGTAAGTCATTATAATTGTGAAACAAATAAGGTTCAACAGGAGATTTAGTCCTTTCATGATATTGTTTTTTCGCGGACGTCAATAATGGTGGTCAACTTATGCTTGCAACAAGTATCATCATAGTATGCTTACAAGTATGCTTACAAGTTAGTTTACTTTAACTTGTACGTTATTATTAACAATCAATGATTACTAGCGTGAATTCTGAATTCACAGTTGAGGTGAGCGACTGAAAGTTCGATATTCTCATATATTACAAAATATATGGTCACACAATTCACTTGACAGATTGTAACAATTCTGAATCTAGAACGTTTAAGAAATATATTGAATTTCATATTGATTGGAGTCCGAGATGGATGATATAACTTTAACAACGGACTACAGTCTAAAACTAAAACATCATGCTAATAATGCTGTGTAATAGTAATAATAATAATTCCTCTCGTACCGTTATACGTTACATAGGGCCTGCAAGTGATTTCTCCATACCACTCTATCCTGGGCAAAACGCTCAAGAGTCAATCTCCATGGATGAAACTGAGACCGATATTTCTTGCCTCTCTTTGCAAAGTTCGTTTCAGCGTCTTCTTAGATCGCCCTCTCTTTCTCGCAGTGTACTTACAAATTAAGTATTAATGAAATAATTGAAACCCATGGTCAAATGATCATTATGAAGAATTAGAATGGTTTGTGAGGATTCTTATCAAAACAGGTTGAGGTCATTCATTCTGATTCATTTATAACAACCAACGCTTGCAATCTTTCACTTCGTTTTTAGTTGTTAAATAAATTATAAATAATATAAATTGTCTTAGAGAAATCAAGAAAGTGCCAAATATATCTTGATGGAATCTGAAATAAACAAATCTCAGACAAGTTCAAAAGGCCAGAGAAAATTACAGTGTTTTACTTTAGTGGAGGAACCTGATGATGATGAGTTCTTAATTCATAGTGGTTTTTATGTTGCATGATGATGTAATTGAATGTTGATATCTAATTTCTCTGTACATCATTGGTGCCAGTAGGAAATGCACAATCATTAACTCTTAGTGTACATGCTCATTTTAGGAAGTCAATTTGTAGTCTTGACTAGCTTTACAATTACACATATCTAATTTTTAAAAACTTGTAGTATTCTATAACATCTCAAAATATTCAGAATTGAAAGATGAATCAGTTTAAACTTTGTGCAGTGCACAGTGAGTGAGCTTCATAAACAAATCTACCAACCACTGTCTTTTCAAAAGGTCAAAACCCAAAAGAAAAATATTTGCAGCAGACTGGAAGACAAACACTGGATATTATTATGGAAAAGACTTTCTCAAAGACCTTAGCAGAACAGACCAGGTCATTATTTTAACCTACATACCAACCACTACAGACACATAGACTAAGAATAAGTCAAAGATCTCTCTACCAGTGTCAGCAGGTGGAACAGACACCGTAGCATGTCCAGCAAGCCTGCCCTCTCCTGGATGAGCTGACATGCAACATGTGGCCTCACTCTGGAGCTGAAAACTAAGCTTTGGGAAAACCTGACAGAACAGAAGCTGACTATCCAGTTTGTTGTCCACAGTGGATTAAGCGCATAGCCAGAGATTTGCAGAAGAAGAATAATGCAGGAGAATCACAAAACAAGAATCGTGTCCAAACTTTCCACTTGCCATACAACTTGTCTGCGAAAGATCTTTGAGTATTCTGACCAAAAACTAAAAACCATCTTACTAAAAACTGCTGAATTGATTGATTGATAGGACCATCATCATTTCACTTCGGTGAGTAGCCATATGTGCTCTGATCTCTTTCTTGCACAGGAAGATTTCAGCGGCAATGTACAAACTCTGTAGCACCGGCGAGGGGAGAGTATGAACACTATCATTAAAAAATGCGCTGGAGATGAATTGGGCTTGTGATACTCAATGTAACATACTTTTGTTTTTCTCATCTGTTCTCCAAGTCTCAGATCCATAGAGGAGGACTGTCTTAATACGGGTCTAGGGCAGCGTTTCCTAAACTGGGGTCCACAGACAACTGTGGTCAGCTGACCCCGGGGGTCCATGAGGTACTCACAGGGTGGTCCTCAAACACTATGATCTTTGACATTTCAAACAGAAAAATACATTTTTTAAACATTTATAAAAACAGTGGTAAACTAGTTCCGCTATGAAATCAAAGGACTCAGACCGAAGTCTAAATGTCTTGACAGGACAAAATGAAAGATCATTTGCAGTTTCCCGCGGTCTGAGAACATTGTTTACTATTGTAACACACAGATCATTAATTCCTGTCCAATTTCATATATAGAAACCTTTGGGGTCTGCAGCAGCAAAATGTATTTAAAATGGGTCCGCAGTAATGCATTTTTGGGGAACCGCTTTTCTAGTTTGGACTTTGCGCAGCACTCTTGACAGATCGCTTGCAATTTCTTTCTCAACAAAGTCATATGGGGAATCCCTGCTTAGCAGTGAAGTCAATCCTTCATCTTTACACCCTTTTGTTTTTTTAAATATCTGAAGCTTTGGCTTAGTGCCATTAACGCCTGTGTGGTGCTGGGGTACGCAAGGGAAGCAAAGAATAGTACAACTGCAACCTACAATGCTTGTCTAAGAGGCAACTGATGTAGGCCCTAGGGATGCTACCCTAGTAAATAAAAAGCACAGAAATCAGATGTGCTGGCCTACCTGCAGGCGCATAACTGGCACAACTTACAATCGCCCTTAGGCTCAGGTCACATACAAATCACATAGAGTGGTTGACAATTGGTCGATATGGGACATTCGAAGAAGAAGAAGTGTCATTAAAATTCCATGTATAATATTTAAATATCAGGAACTTTGTCTTAGTGCCATTGAAACTCCATGTATAATATTTCAGACTGGTTGCAAGGATGATGGGGATGCAGAAGATGCAACAGTCAATGTCAAAGCTATACGTGTGAACTACTTTCAACGCAGTCGACGCAGCTTCTGCATTCATGTCCTGTTGACAATCATGGTTCTTGTGATCTTGGCTTGTGGTGCCATTGGAGCACTAGTCTTTTACAGACACTTAAATAAAGTATAAATATATATATATATATATATATATATATATATATATATATATATATATATATATATATATATATATATATATATATATATATATATATATATATATATTATGTGTGTGTAAATAACATGTTCCAGAAGATGAAATATTTTTGCCACGTTAAATGTCAGTGGTTTGGAGAGAACGGTAATGGAAGGCATGGTTCCTCGAGTGCTAGACAGGGATGACCAAGACGAAGGTGGCAGCAGGACATCAAAGAAACCTAGAACATGGGCTGGAGGAAGCGGAGAATTTACTAGAGACAGAGTTTTTCTGGTGGGTTGTGATGAAAGTGACATTTCGCAAGGACATGCTACTACTGCTTGATATGTGTATTTTTTGTTAACACTTTCCATACCCTGAATGTCACAGAGTTCTGACCACAATTGTTTTATGATGCTATAATTTTCTGTGCCATAGACATTAGGGGCTTGCTTCTCATTCCATAGGTACCCGGTTCACTTCCTCGTGAAGCTATCAGGTTACTTTCCCAGAAATCCCTGATCTCATTGTAGACGAGATAAGAGTTCCTAGTTCTTTCAGAGACTGGCAATAAAACATAGGTCGTGTGTTAAATTTGAGCACATAAAAGAACCCTTGGCAGTTCTTCTTCTTCCCGTTCATTCTTTACAACCAATTTTAATCACTCTTTGTGATATGTTTGATCTTTGCCAAGAACGTGTATACGTTGCACATTGGTTTGTAGGCCCCTAAACGCATATATTTCTACACGTTTAGGATACGACATGCGTGGCAGGTAACAGTGGTTCTATTCTTTACACCCCAAATTTGGTAACCACTCTGGCGCCTTGACAGTTCAAAATGGAGAAAAGCAGGTGGGAAAGCCACTGCCACAACAAAATTCGTTAGAAGAAAGATTAAAAACAGAATTCCTGCAAAATATTTTCACCATATTCAAAATTACTTCAGGGATTCTCGCCAGTGCTGCGGAGTTTGTACACTACCACTAAGGTCTTCCTGTATAAGAAAGAGATCGAGGCACACATGGTTACTCACCGAAGTGCAGTGATGGTCCTAACAATCAAACATTTTCAATACACAAATGTTTTTATTGACATTGTTTGCAGTAGGTTTCAAACACACATATATTTTTCAATATACTCTTGATCAAACAGCTTGGAATTTCCACTGCACATGGTCACAAGTGCAGCGTGTTAGCAGCTTCAGCGACCATAGTCTCTGTGTATGTTTGTTATTATTTTGTAAATGTCTGCTTTGAAGCTCTGGAAAAACGAGAATTGTTGATTGATTTTCATATAGACCCTAATGATCATCATCTCTGTTAACTCCTAGTATCATCATCATCATCAAATTGCTTATCCTGAGCAGAACTTTGCCACCTTAACAGTCATTTGGAATTTCTCTCGTTGAGCCTCTGTGGCCATCATGCTCAAACCATCAGTTACATCCTAAATCCATCTTCTTCGTGGTCTTCCTCTTCTCTTTGCCGGGATGCCTCCTTCCATGATGGTCTTCTCCAGCCTTCGTGTCTCTTTATATGTCCAAAATACTTCAATTTTCTTATTTTTATTTGTAGGATCAGCCAATTTTCTTTCAATATATTACTAAGTTTAATATATTTGTACAAATTATTTATAGCTTGGTTTTAATCTGAGTAGGTTTAGTACAAATAGGAAGAAAGTGATCTATCTTAAAAACTGCTGTAGTGGCTGGTGGTGCTTGTTTGTATGCCCATGTAGTGGTTAGCAGTATGGATTGAGTTAAGTCGTGTTTATGCCAAGCCAAAGATAGTTACTTGAGTTGCATACATGTTCTGCTGTCACTTTCAACTGGTTGAAAAATACTTGGCATCATGAGACCATATATGCTGATCCTTTCCAGTTTTTGTTTTCCTTCAATGATAAGGAAATACTTCAACAACTAGGAGTGAAAAGAAAACTGCCACCACGCGAAGGTGTGTAGGGCCTTGATCAGTGCCAGCTCACTGACCATGGCACTGTCTTGTCATCTTACCTACTGCGCCTGTAATAAAAACAAAAAATCGTTTTTAGGGTAGTGTAGGACAGGTGGGACGGAAGTCTGTGGAATTTAATGGCTAGTGCAGTCACTGCGAAGCTGTTCAGGTTAGGATTTTTCATTTATACTCACAACAGAAAATATTCTTGTCCTTACCGTGAATTGAATCTGGGTCTCCCGCATGGGAGCAGCGTTCAATAGTTTTCAGAAACCAGTACAAAACAAATCAAGAATTCCAGTTACAATTCACATCCGTGCACTCTAGTTGCTATCATTGCCACCACCTAAAAACACCTCCTCCCCTCCTTTCCCAGATTTTCAGTTTCAGATTGTTAAATGTGCCAACATCAGAATATTTACACAGTGGCTGTAGTGGCAATTTAGTGTTCACATAAATCACAAAAATTAAGTACTATCCCTTCTTAAACAGTCTTTTCATTTGCTTCAAATATTGTCTCTATATTCAACGTTGTCTCTACTATAAACTTCACTGTCTTTTGTAGCTGAAACTGAAATCTACATTGTATTCTGTCCAGTGTTGTTTCATTAAGCCGGTGACTTTACTTCTGTATATCAAATTTGGGGCAGTCTTGAAGTATGTAGACGTTTTTCCCTAAAGTTTACACTACATAACAATGTTCAGTTTTGTTTTAATTTTTTTTTTCCCAGGTGTACTCTGGAGTGTGTGGAAACGTATACTTTGATACAATCTACCAAGCAAAATCTGATGACTTGGCAGAAATCGAGCCCATGGCTTCAGAATACAGGGACACGGCTCGGATGAAATACTTTGAGGAAGGAATTGAAGTCTCTGAAGTGGATCTATATGAGCAGCTTTACACCCCACAATTTGATGAAGTGCAGGAGAATTATGTTTGGCATGACTTTTCTAGGGTAAGATAAATAAGAAATTATGTTTGGTCTGACTTTTCTGTAGGCGTCTGTGGCTTAGCAGTAGTGAGCGCAATCACAATCCAATAGTACCTGGTTCAAACTCCACGCTGGTAGTTTGTAAGCAAATTTTTCCGTGGATTTTTACGAACTGTAAAAATAGACCTCGCGTCAGAAAGCAATAGCAAGCAACTGAACATATAAGGGGTACCTAGAAACTTGGCATCTCGTTTACTGGGGTTGATGGCGCTGTCCTATAAAGTATATGCCACAATTTTTTCATGACTTTTCTTGGATAAGTTAAATAAGAAATTATTTTAGTTATGACATATCTGACGGATTAGCATAATGCTTAAGCGTTCGTCTGTCGGCTCTGTTTTAAGAGAGTTGTGGGTTTGACTCCCCACTCGACTTTCCACACATGAGGAAAGTAATTGGCCCTCCTGCACACTGTATTTACTACCTGTGTTACTGCTTTTAGAGCGGTAGGTGGGGGTCATGAGCCTGAGGAATTTAATGGTTGCATGGCTAGTGCAGTCACCCAAAACCTTAGGGTAGGATTTTCTTTATGCCTCAGACAAAACAACTCCATGACCGTCTGGGTGAAAGAACCCAGGTCCCCTTTGAATGGGAGCCAGCGCTCAAATCCATTAGGACAGATGCTCCTCCTGTACACTAGGTCCTAAAAATGTAAAGTGACAAGCACTTCATATCTTAAGATCTATGGGTATGGGAAAAGGCTATGGGAAATTTTATTATATGACTTTACTTGATTAAGTTAAATAAGAAATTATGTTAAGTACAACCTTTTTTAAGGTCTAACTTTCTTGTCTGTTTATTTTTATAATCAATAATTCTGTTTCATAACAGGCTCTATGTTTCAATGAAGATGTCTCTTGCTACCATTGACAAGACCTTGTTGCATGTTTTTCATTTTCTGGAAATGTTATTTTTTTTCTAAAAACTGTTATCATCATCATCATCAAATAGCTTGTTCTGAGCAGCTACCCTAACATTCCTTTGTAATTTCTCTCTCTGATAGATCACCTCTGCTACCATCATGCTCAAATCCTGATTATATTTTCTCAGTGGTCTTCCTCTTCTCCTCTTTGCTTGGGTGTCTCCTTCAATAATGGTCTTTTTCAACAATTCAAATGTATCTATCTATTCTCTAAACCTGTTTTGCCTTTCAGCATCAGGTCGAAAAAGGAGACACCTGAAGCGAATCTCTATTTGCGCCTTGTCTTCTTTCTCTTTTCCAGTCCTGATTTGCCTCACAGCTTCAAGGGTAAGAAGAGATTTCTAAAACAGATTTTTGTACGCGCTTCATATAGAGTGTCTTTTGTTGTCTCTGTTATCTCTGAGGTCCACCTTTTGTGTAGCCAGCCTTTTGTGTAGCCAGCCTTTTGCTGTGTATCCACTGTATCGGAGTGGACAACCAGTTTTAAACAGATTAATTTCTTCTGGGTAGATCTATTTGTTTTCTGTTCTGTCCATGATATACAGATGACCCTTCTTTAACACATATATTCAAAAGGTTGTATATGCTTTTCACTGCTTTGTTAAACTTGTCCAGGTGATGTTCAGAAACCTACAAATCTGAGGTGGTCAGATCGGATCAGATCAGGAGAAAACCGAGGGGTAGCTGCGGTGATACTTTGCTTCCTTATATGATACCATACATATGTATCTTAAACTTCTCCATCTGTTTTGATGATGTTGACAGTAACATTGAGTTGTCTACTGTCATTACTGCCTGTAATACCACGTTTTAAGGCAGTGTAGAAAAGGGGGAACATGAGCCTCTGGAATTTAATGGCTGCATGGTCACAGCAAAATTGTTCAGATTGGCATATCTTCTTTATGTTCCAGACAGAGTTGTGACCCGTGCCGGATTTAACCCGGTCTCCCAAATGGGAGCCAGTGTTCTAATCCATTTGACCAGATGCTCTACTATATTGAGCTAATGTTGTCATGAAATATAATGTCGCTCTTGTCTGTCTCTAGAACTACACAGCGATCATTGACCATCAGATGCGACATTGTTACATAATGTCTCTCTTGTCTGTCTCTAGAACTACACAGCTGATCTTTTGGGACCATCAGATCAGCTGACATTGTTACATAATGTCTCTCTTGTCTGTCTCTAGAACTACACAGAGATCATTGACCATCAGATGTGACATTGTTACATAATGTCTCTCTTGTCTGTCTCCTGAACTACACAGCGATCATTGTTGGACTCACATCAGATCCGATCATTGTTATATAATGTCTCTCTTGTCTGTCTCTAGAACTACACAGCGATCATTGACCATCAGATGCGACATTGTTATATAATGAAGCTGAACAGAACAGCTATTGCTCCACCTAAAGATTTGATTGATCTAGTGGAGAAGTTGATGGTAAGTTAGATTGTTTCTCTCCAATGTTCATAATATCTACATACATACACACACTACGGCATTACTCTGGCTAAAGTCACAAAACTAAACTCATGTGTGCATACTGAGTGATTCATTGAGTATGATCCGAAAGTTGAAGGCTGGTTCGGTGCACAGGCAATAGACTGAATCACTACCAGCGTCAACAATTTGCAGAATTACACTTATCTTCGTTCTGGGCACATAGGTGTAGTTGGCAGTGAGAGTGCAGACAGGTTGGCTGGCTCTGTCACCATATCATAGAGCCAGCCAATGGAAAGAACGGACATTCTGAACACTCTCAGAGTGTGGTCACAAAGAGGATTTTCATTTAAACCAATCCACATCAACTGTTAGATTGCAAGATCTTGGATTGAAGATTGGAGTGGCCATCATCAACACTCTAAGAGAAAACTTACACTCTGAAGATTTCAACAAAGAAGATAAAGGGTATTCTCTATCTCGATTGTGCAAGTTATGCATATCTATAGGTATGAGAGAAACCCCGGTAGATACATCAACCAACACAGAATGGGAGTTGTTAGTCTAAACACACTGAAATACATGATCGGAACAATTATGGACATGTCCGATGATCCTCAAATGAGCAATAAGAAATGAGTCATGAGCAATGAATATACTTACATATCAACATCTACTGAAAGAGACTATGCACCTATAGATCTTGTCCGGTTACTGTTAGATTAATTTAATAATAAAAAAGAACATGAAGCTTTACAATGTAGTGTATATATGTTTTATGTCCCTAGTATGATATTTATATATTAGATCAGAATGAGAGTTTTACAGTGCTACATAGAACCAATACTGATATACTGATGTGAGTCATGGACAATAAACATACAGATCGAAAAATCTCTGAGGGCTATAGAGATGTGGTTTTTCAGAAGGATGATGAGAATCCCGTGGACTGCTAAAATGATTAATGTGGATGTGTTGAATGAGGTCAAGACACAGAAAGCTTATTGTCAATATAAGAAAGATGCAATCTTCATTTTTCGGGCATGTGATGAGAAAGGGAGGTTTAAAACACATTGTAGCAACTGGTAAAATTGAGGCAAGACAGAGAAAGAGAGAATGTTTTGGATAGCCTGACTTCATGGCAAGGAAGGGCGTCAACATCTGAGATGATAGCAACCACCAGAGATTTGTGGAGATCCATGATTGCCTACGCCAGCCGGCACGGCACCTGATGATGATGAGTAATATATTTATGTCTCTTTCATGTCCCTAGTATGAAGTATACATTTGTTTCTTGTCCTCAGTCTGGATACTACATGCCTAAGGCTAAGGTGATCCGGGAGAACTATCGTATGGTACGACCACCTCTTTCCAACCTGGAACCACTGGGCAGGCGAATCTACACCAAGTGTTTTCACTATGACACATTCCGATTGGAAAAATTCAATGGTAGAAGTGAGTTATCACTTTAAATTGTATTTCTAGAATTTTCTTTACTTTAACATGCTATAGATAGAAGCATTTGATCAGTGTCAAGAATATCAAAGCAGGCATTGAAGTGGGATGCAAAGGGTTCAAGAAAGAGAGTCGACCTAAGGAGACCCTGAAACGAACTTTGCGAGAGAGGCAGGAAATATCGGTCTCAGTTCCATGGAGGAGATTGAGCGAGTTGCCCAGGATAGAGCGGTATGGAGAAATTACTTGCAGGCCCTATGTACGATTATCGTGCGAGAGAAATTATTATTATTTGATCAGTGTGATTGTTGGCACTGACATTGTGACTGCCGGCACTGACAAAGTGACTTAACACTGATAGAGTGACTGTTTGTACCAAGTGACCGTCGGTACTAACAAAGTGACCATCAGCGCTGACAGTGACCTTCGGTGCTGGTAGAGTGACCATCATGGTTGACAGTGACCACTGACAAAGTTACTGTGTGTGTTGACAACGTGATCGTCGGGGCTGACAGAGTGACCGTTGGTAATGGGACCCGTTGGCACTGCAAAACTCTTGACAGATGCCTTCTGTTTCTGTCGACAGGGACGAAGCCATATGGGGAACCCGTTGCATTGAAGTCAATCCTTTGTCTTTAGACCTTTATGGTATTAGATCTGATTGGTCATAAGTATGCCGTTAGAGGTGACTCATACCAAAACTGATCAACTATTGGTAGAACTCTAGTGTAGTGTTTACATTATTTCTGTTCTGCCCATATTTTACCGGGGCTCTCAAGGGAGCAAAGAATAGTAACACTGTGACCTACAAGGCATGTCATAAGAGGTGAATGAGGTAGGGGCCTAGAGAAGCTGCCCTAGTAAATAAAAAGCTTTGCAGAAATCGGATGTGATGGCCTACTTGTTAGCACATAACTAACACAATGTACAATCGCTCTTAGGATCGGATCACATACAAATCACAAAGAGTGGTTAACAAGTGGTCGATATGGAGCTTTAGAAGAAGAATATCTATTCAAGTTTCCTGGTTTTTTTCAACTAACTATTTGTTTTTTATTTTGTCTGCAGTCATGAAACGGAGTGTGGATGAAAAGTTGGACGTTGATGAGAAGTTAGACTCTGCGAAGAAATCAGACACTACATATGTATACGCTATGCTGTCCAACCACCCTGTCCAAGAGATTATTAAGATAATAGTTCATGATAAGAAATAGTTGCCGCAGCAAACAGCAGAGGAGGGGGATAAAGCAAACGACAAAGGTCTGATGTAATAAGAGTATAGAAGTTATCGGCTGAAGAATTATGTGTCTTCAAATACAGTTACATTTTATCTTCTCATACATTTCCTTACTTTTTTTCAAATGTATTTCCTTCCTATTACCTTCTCACGCACTTTCTCTATTTTAATAAGGTCACAATGTATCAACTTTTATTTGATAAGTAAGTCTTGTTTTTTTTTTCTCGCATTGTTTTTTTGAGAACTGTTTTCCATTGAAATTCTCTTTATATTGTCATGTTCTGCATTGTTTTGTTGTGCTATATCATGTCCTGCATTGTTTTGTTGTGATATATCTCTGTCCTGCATTGTTTTGTTGTGATATATCTCTGTATTGTTTTGTTGTGCTATATCTCTGTCCTATATTGTTTTGTTGTGCTATATCATGTCCAGCGTTGTTTTTTTGTGCTATATCATGTCCTGTATTGTTTTGTTGTGCTATATCTCTGTCCTACATTGTTTTGTTGTGCTATATCATGTCCTGCATTGTTTTGTTGTGCTATATCATGTCCTGCATTGTTTTGTTGTGCTATATCATGTCCTGCATTGTTTTGTTGTGCTATGTCCTGCATTGTTTTGTTGTGCTATATCTCTGTCCTGCATGTTTTTTCATGCTATATCGTGTACTGCATTGTTTTGTTGTGCTATATCTCTGTCCTGCATTGTTTTGTTGTGCTACATCTCTGTCCTGCATTGTTTTTTCGTGTTATATCTCTGTCCTGCATTGTTTTTTCATGCTATATCATCCTGCATTGTTTTGTTGTGCTATATCATGTCCTGCATTGTTTTGTTGTGCTATATCATGTCCTGCATTGTTTTGTTGTGCTATGTCCTGCATTGTTTTGTTGTGCTATATCTCTGTCCTGCATGTTTTTTCATGCTATATCGTGTACTGCATTATTTTGTTGTGCTATATCTCTGTCCTGCATTATTTTGTTGTGCTATATCTCTGTCCTGCATTGTTTTGTTGTGCTATATCTCTGTCTTGCATCATTTTGTATTTCAATATCTTTCTTTTCTGTTTGCAATATCTTGTTCTGCATTGTTTTGCTGTGCAATGTCTTGTTATGGCTTTGCCTTGCAATATCTTGTCTTTCATTACTTTTGCTCTTGCAATATCTTGTCCTTCATTATTTTCCTTCAATATCTTGTCCTTCATTATTTTTCCTGCAATATCTTGTCCTTCATTATTTCCTAAATATTTTGTCCTTCATTATTTTTCCGTACAATATCTTGTCCTTCATTATTTTTCCGTACAATATCTTGTCCTTCATTATTTTTCCTTACAATATTTTGTCCTTCATTATTTTTCCGTACAATATCTTGTCCTTCATTATTTTTCTGTACAATATCTTGTCCTTCATTATTTTTCCTTACAATATTTTGTCCTTCATTATTTTTCCGTACAATATCTTGTCTTTCATTATTTTTCCGTACAATATCTTGTCTTTCATTATTTTTCCGTACAATATCTTGTCCTTCATTATTTTTCCTTACAATATCTTGTCCTTCATTATTTTGTCTTGTTATATCTTCTTGTCCTATCTTCTTGTCCTTCTTTGTCTTGTCTAGTTTTATTTCAACATATATAATATAAATCTAACATTAATCCTATATTTCATTACAGGTGTGTCCAAGAAGAGATCAGGTGATTGAAAGACGTCCACCCCTGCTGTAACTGTCAAAACACAGCGACCAACACCATTTACACACTTTGTATATACTTCATGTGCATAGATTTGTGTTCTTTATTACAACTATCTTTGATGTGACATCACTTCTATGGAGTTTTCTAACCATATTTTCGTCCCCAACTGAAGATCAAAATTTGGGGGAATTGTTACCCACTGTTTGTTGTATGTGTTTGTGTTGTTACTTCACATATTTCATTTATTGTTGTCAGGGAATTGTGTATGTGTGTGTGTATATTATGTTTTATAATACAGTATGCTACATATATAGATAAAATGAAGTATTTCGGTCATGTTAAACGACACAGGGGTTTTGGAGAGAACGGTGATGGAAGGCATTGTTCCTGGGGGTAGAGGCAGGGGAAGACCAATATGAGGGGGCAGTAGGACATCAAAGAAATGTTGAACATGATATTAGAAGAGGCTGAAGAACTTACTAGAGACATGGTTTTTCAGGAAGGCTGTGATGAAAGCAGTATTTTGCAAGAGATATGATATAGGATGATGATAGAAATAACCTAAAACTAACAGCAAAAGATCCCATCAGCAGACTCAGCAGCAACAATAATCTTACCTTACGTCTAAGAACAGGACACTACAGGTTCAACTACCACATGCAGAGAAGGAAGGCTGCGCCAGGTGGAACAGACACCGGAGCTTATCTTGCAAGACTATCCTAACCTGGGTGAGCTGGGAATAACATGTGGCTACACTCAGTTGACCTGAAAACAAAGCTTTGTCAAAAGCTAAAATTCTGTCATAAAACTGTTATTTTTTTAAAATTTATATGGAACCTGTACTATATGTGAAATTGTTTAGAATTGATTGCTCTGTTATTTCTTCTTTCTTTCTTTTGTCCTTTTCTGCTTTTTTTTTTGCAGTTAAGCGTAGCAGGTTTAACTGATGATCAGTTTCCGAGATAATGCTCGCTTGATATGCTGTGGTATTGTGGAGTTTTAAGATGTCTGTAACTCCATCAACCCATCTTTTTCTTGGTCTGCCCCCTCCTCTTGATGACTGTTTCTGTTTATTTACATGGGTGAAATATTTCTAAATAAGAAATGGGAAATACAAAATGATTTTTATTAAAAATGAAAACAACAGATGTACTACTGTAGTCCTCAATATCTGTCTATATTCTCGTCCTGTTTGACACATAACCATTATGGCCGGTCTGCCATCATTTTATTAATTGTTTCCAACGTCAGTCCACAATCTTTCAACTCCCTTTCCACTGCTCTTCTCCATGTTTTCCTTGGATGCCCAGGTCTTCTTTTCCCCATCAGCTGTCCATCGAAGAGCTGTCTTAGCCTATGCCCCTACTGGCATACTACTGAATCGATCTGGCACCTTTTTCTTTTAATGATGGAATTTAATTACGCAGAGCATGTTCATTTTAAAAGCTCTTAATTTGTTAGCATATTTGGTCAACATTTGTTTTGCAGAATTCTATTCTCCAATATAAAAAAAAGTAAAGTAACCCCTTTTCATACCTTAAGGTAAATTATGGTGTTAGGCCCATATTTTTCATTGACCGTCTGCACACGATAGGTGATGTGGTCAACATCACACCACCCTCCTTTACTTCTTAGTGATTTTTATCGTACTCAATTGAGTCTCTACGGTTAAAAAAATGTTCCGTGCCCACATTGTAATTGAACCCTGATCATGCGCCTAAGAAGCGAGTTCACTAACAGCTATACTACTGTGGCTCTCTATTCCCCGTATATACCACATAAAAATGATTCCATATTTGTTTCTCTCAAAGAGCACTGTAAAAAAACAACCAAATAATAAAAAGCTGCTGTTAAAGAGGTTAAGCTCGGACATTGAACCTGTGACATCTTAATACTTTAAATTTGACTTGATGAATAACTTTTATAAATAAACTTACTTGAAAAAGAGCTTTAAATCTATTTACAAATTGTAGTTCTCTGGAATAAGATCTCTGGAGGCTATAGAGATGTGGTTTTATAGATAAATTATGAGAATCCCATGGCCTGCTAAAATGACTAATGAGGAGGTGTTGAATGAAGCCAAGACACAGAGAAAGCTTATTATCAATATAAGAAAGAGGCGGTCATCATTTTTTGGACATGTGATAAGAAAGGGAGGTTTAGAAGACATTGTGACAACTGATAAAATAAAAGGTAGACGAGAAAGACAAAGAGATGACATTTTGGAAAGTCTGACTTCATGTCACTGAAGAACTTCAACATCTGAGATGATAGCAAATACCAGAGATTTGTGGAGATCCATTATCACTTGCGCCAGTCGGCACGGCACCTGATGATGATAGTTAAAATCTGAGGTTAAAATTTGTTTTATAAATGAGATGCATTGTTTTTATTTATTTTTAGTTCACCTGCTTTAAATTCAGGCATGATCATTGCACTGATTTTTGCATGAAAGCTTGCTTTCATTATCACAAGTGTACCTCGCCATTGGAGCGTCTGGCCGAATGGATTAAAGCGTAGGCTCCCATTCGGGGACCCGGTATGGCCAGTATTTTTCTATCGGGGCTTAATGAAAAAACCTTAACCTGAACAGTTTTACTGTGACTGCACTAGCTATGCGACCATTAAATTCCTCAGACTCATATCTACACCGCCCTAAATAGTAGTAACTCATGCAGTAAAGACAGTTAAAGATCTGGCTATTCAGGCAAGCCTCACTCTGACTTCAGAGGTACTTGTAATTTAGATCCCTAAGTAAATGATCATAGTTTCCTGTAGAACAACCATGCATCTTTTACATATCGAGAAGTATTTGGCCCAAGCTGGCATCGAAACCTGTAGTTTCTACAGCAAGTGGTCACTAGCACATCGTGTTACCATCTTCGCTATCGATGACCCTTGTGTAATGGTTGAAAGATGGGAAAAGTGTTTCTTAATATAGTTTTAATTTTTATATGCACCAAGCTTATGTTGCTTTCTGTTTTTGCTTTTTTTAATACTATATTTGCTTGCTAGTGTTTCTGTGCATTCAATTAAATTTCATGTAATTTATGTCGTCTGTGGCTTAGCGGTAATGAGCTCAATCACAACTCAAGAGTACCTGAATCAAACTCCGGTTTGGAAGTAAATTTGTTTGTCCATGGATTTTATGATCGGTAAAATAGACCTCACCGTTCAGAAAGCAATTTCAAACTACTGAACGTATAAGTGCTGTCTAGAAAAACAACAGCTTGTTTACTGTGGTTGATAGCGACGTCCTGTAAAGGATATGCCACCATTTTTTATTTCATATGTCATTTATGTCGTCTGTGGCTTAGCGGTAATGAGCTTGATCACAACCCAAGACTACCTAATTAAACTCTGAGATGACAATTTGGAAGAAAATTTGTTCCCATAGAGCTTTATGAACTGTAAAAATAGACCGCACCGTTCAGAAAGCAATGGCAAACTGCTGAAAGTATATGTGGTGCCTAGAAAATCAACGACTCGTTTACTGATGCTGGTTGCGATGTCCTGTAAAAGATATAATACGATTGTTTCTTTTATGGAAATTGTTTAAAACAGATAGAAAAATCTCTGAAGGCCACAGAGATGTGGTTTTATAGAAGAATGATAATTCCATGGACTGCTAGAATGCACCTGAAGATGAAGTATATGTGTATCTGTTCAAATCTTATTACAGCACTTCTTGTTTAACAGCATATATATCTATTGAGTATATTTGGCTACCAGGTTCTCTCCCTCGTGGAGCCATCGTGATAATTTTTAGATATCCCTGATTTCAGTGTAGGTGAGATCAAGTTCCTATTCCTATTGGACACGGATAATAAAATGTAGGTCCCTTGTTCAAGTTTAGCAGGTAAAAGTACCCTTGGCAGTTCAAAATCGAGAAGAACTGCCTGGAAAGCAGATGCGCTGACAACATTCATTAGAAAGATTAAAAAATAAAATTCCTACAAAATATTCTTACCATCTTCTATATTACATCGGAGACCCTCACTAGTGTTACAGAGTTCGTGCACTGCCGCTCAGAAGCAGTTTGCATGATGGATAGCACCAACATTGGTTGCATCAGTCTGACAGATCGTATGTAACACACATCGCTTTTTAAGTTTTTATGAAATTATTCGCTCTGTGGGATATGGGAAGAAAACATAATAAACTAGACATTGATATCAATGGCACTACAATGAACCTAGTGAAAGAATTCAAATACTTAGGAAGCATTTTCACAGAAGACGAGATAGAGGCTAGAGTGCAAAATGCAAATGATGTAACCTACCAGCTAGCCCCATTGTTAAGGCACCCACAAATTTCAGAGGCAGCTAAGCAACAGATGATGAACAGCATTTTTATACCTACTTTGTGTTACCAGAGCCAAACATGGACATTGAGCAAAGCGCAGTCACAAAAATAACTACATGTGAAATGCGTTGCTTTCGAAAAGTTACCAACATCACAAGAAAAGACAGAATCATCAGCATAAGAAAGAAAGTTGGCACAGAACCTTGCTAGAATTACATTGAGAAACAAAGAATGAAGTGGTTTGGCCATTTAATAAGAATGCATCCAAACTCCACAGTATACAGAGTCTTCTACAACAGAACATCGGGAAAGAAGGGGAGAGGAAGACCACGAAAAGATGGTTAGATGGCATAGCAGAATCCTGTTAAAGAGCAAAAATAGAAAAACATGACACTGGGCAACAAACCCAGTAGCAGTGTGACGACAAAAGAAGAAGATTCACTCTGTGCACTTTGATTTACTTCTTCATTATTGCACAATTCTGCCCATTGAATCATGAAGAAATGTTACAAATCTCGTACATGTTACCATGATGCTCAAAGAACATTGTACAGTACAATGTTTCTCCCGACACTGTGCTGTCAGTGCCAAACCTGGACATTAATATTAAACTAGTCATGACAGAGATAAGGTGTCTACGCAGAGTGTTGAGAGTATTAAGAAAAGACAGGTTTAGAAATGAAGATGGCAGGTAAAAAGTGAGTACAACATCAGTTTTAAACTTCATCATGAAACAGCAAATTAAATAGTTCGGGGACACAAGCAGATTACGAACAGACTTCAAACAACAATGCTATTCAGATACACGGATAAATGACACCCACACAAAAGTATGACCACAGAAGTAACACTGGCAGAGCAAAACACCATGTAAGAAACGCACACAAGAGCCCATTCTAGGAATTTCTTCTTACCTTGACACCGTGAGACAAAACAAAATTAGATCAAAGAGAAGACGCATCTCAAAAATGAAATTCTGTACTCATTGATTTGTTTTTCCATCTTTCATTATTGTGTGTCTGGCCGAATGGATAAGAGCGTGGGCTTCCATGCTGGAGACCTGGGTTCAATCCTCGGTAATGCCAAGGAGTTTTTTCTGTCATAATGAAAAAATTCAAACCTGAACAGTGACTGCACTAGCTATGCAGCCATTACATTTCACAGGCACATGTTCACCCTGTCCTACACTGTTATAAAAAGGCAGTAACAACAGTTTTTTTTTTCATTGTTGCACATTTATTCCTCATATTTTTGTATTCTTTTAAACAATTTCTTGTTTGTCATTTTCCCCCATTTGTCATTTTTGTCTTCATGTTTTGTCATCTCCCTCCCCCCATATTTGTCATTACCCTCACACAGCTTCGTCATTTTGTTCCCCTTGTTTGTGTTTCTCTCTCTTTCTTCTCCCCCTCGTCATTTTTTTCCTTGCTTTTCATTTTTCTTGTCATATTTTCCCACAATTGTTTGTCATCATTTATATTGTAAGACTTATTACCCGGTATATATTCATTATTATAGCATAGTATTATCTTTCTATTCAACATTTTGCTATTTGTATTCTATATATGTTCTTGTAACATGTTCATAGGAGATACTTGCTGTTAATTTATATTCATTTAGACTTTAAGATACAAAGACTTGTATCCTCCCACATCTGTTGGGAAAGACTGAGCACCTATGGGTCTGCCAGGAGTGCTGTGATGTCAGTTTAGTAACCAATTAATATTCATTTAGGCTTTCAGATATTGAAGATCCTGGGAATGCTAGAATAGTAATTGTTTTTTTTAGCAATGGCTCCCACTATAATGGGTGGATGTTTTTGTGTGAAGAACTGGCTTCTGGGAAGATAGCTTTAGGGAGGGCCCTTTGTTCGTTGCAGGATCTGTGATAGCTAGTGCACTTTATTCTCAAGTACAAGGTCTGTGTGTGCAACACTACAGCTCTCAGATCGACCCAGCCTCAGTTGGGTCCAAGGAAAGCAATGGGAAGTACTTTTGTATCTTTGTTTGCTACAATTAAATCTGGGAACTTGATGATGATGGACTTGCTTACTGAAAAGAGTTTGTTGCTTGAAGCAGGCTCCGAACACAGATCTGAGAAGAGCTAGTTGCCAGGGAAAAGTCATAATACCAAAAAAATGCCCCACTTGGGGGCTGCATCTATTGCCTCTCTTTTTATTAAGCTAACCGAATCTTATCGTTATCCACTATGAACATGCATACCATTTGCTTTTTGTTGAAAAAGACAGAGCACCTATGGGTATGCCCAAAGTGTTGTGAAGTCTTTGTTCTAATAACCACCATTTACAGTAGAGTATTTGTTCCTCTTTAGCTTCTAATATGTTGTTTGCCTGTTGTGTCAAATGCATTTCTTTGTACAAAGAAATAAAAGCAAATAAGTTGACACTAGTGTTTGCATGAATTATTACATCTACGTTGTCATTACCTCGGAGTTCTGGTAACATCACCTGGCAGAATACGGTAGGAAATAACAGCGTTCCAGAAAATGAGAAGCATTATATGTAACAAATCATTGTCAATTAATATCAGAATGAGAGTTATACAGTGCTACATAAAACCAATATTGACATACGGATCCTTCCTTTCGTTCACTTGAAATACTGTCTATACATTCAATGTTGTCTCTTGTATGAACTTCACTTTCTTTTGTAGCTCACACAGAGGTCCGTGTAGTTTTCTGTTGAGTGTTGTTTCATTAGACCAGTGAGTTTGCCTTAGTGTATCATATTCGGGCAGTCTTGAAGTATGTGCTCTGCAGTCTGGTGTGCCTGTACACATGGCTGAATTGCCAATCTGACATACGGATGAGATTCATTGACAAATAAACAGATCGAAAAATCTCTGAGGGCCATAGAGATGTTTTTTTACTGAAGAATGATGCGAATCCCATGGACTGCTGCTAAAATGACTAGTGTTGAATGAGGTCAAGACACAGAGAAAGCTTATCATCAATATAAGAAAAAGGCAGTCATAATTTTTCGGACATGTAATGAGAAAGTGAGGTTTAGAACACATTGTAACAACTGGTAAAATTGAGGGTAAACGAGACAGAGGAAGACGATGAGAAAATTTTGAATAGCCTGACTTCATGGCACGGAATAGTGTCAACATCTGAGATAATACAGGGTGTTCAAGATAAATGCTGCCTCATTGACAAATCGAAAGTTGCCAATTACACAGTGAGTGGTGTATATTTACTATTTAAACCGGTTCTGATTAGCTCGTCCTATGTCACATTTGTTCATCGCCCCTTCCCGCACTACAATTACATACCGTCACACAACCTTGACCTATACTACGTCATAACTGAACCTTCTCATTTTCATACATATCTGCCAGATTAGCTCCATTCACAGGCTGCTTTTATCTTGAACACCCTGTAGCACACTTCAGAGATTTTTGGAGATCCATGATCGCCTACGCCAGCCGGCACCTGATGATGATGACATTGGCATTAAAATGTCTTCATCAAGGATAACTAACACAATTACACGTATCTTCGTTCTGTTGCTTATGGGGGCATTTACAATGAGAGAGCAGACAGGCTGACTGACTCTGCCACTATATCAGGGGGCCAGCCAATGAATATAGCTGATATTGTGAACGCCCTCACTGAGTGTGGCAGCAAATGTGATTATTATTTTTTTAAATATCTGTCAACTGCTAGATTGCAAGAACTGGGATAGAAGATTAGAGCGGGCAGAAAAGAACAGTACAGCATGTATATGAGTAGGCTCATCAATCAAAATCGAACTGGTACGGTCAGTCGCTAGACGCTGTTGGCGATATTGCAAAAGAGATCGGAGCGCCTAAAGACATGTCCAGAATGCAATGAAGATATTCCAAACTGAAACTCTTAGTCCTTCTTATGTCCTATTAGAATTATTTTTGGACAGTCCTATAGAGTTTATAGTTTTAAAATTAAATTAAGAATTTTCAATTCGAATGTATCAATCCTAACATATGCCAGCGAGAGTTGGAAAATGACTAAAGATACAGAAAGCAAGTTGAATTCATCTGAAAATAGATGTATGCGAAAAATTAAGGAACATAAAATGGAACGAATTCAGAAGTGATGAAATTAGAGAAATGTCTGTCAACCACTAGTAACAACTGTTATAAGGAGAAGAAGGAGATGTGTTGGGTATTCCTTGAGAAGAAATGATCAAAACAGACATTGAAGTGGAGGTCAATGGTTCAAGAAAGAGAGGACTCGCTAGGAAATCCCGGATCTTTTCTTTCTTCTTTTTCTTTTGTCCTTCTCTGCTTTTTTGCCGCTAGGCGTATCAAGTTTAGCTGACGGTCGGTTTCCAAGATAATGCACGCTCGGTCGCTTGATATGCTGGGGTATTGTGGAGTTTTAAGATGTCTTATCTCCATTAACCCATCTTTTTCTTGGTGTGCCCCTTCCTCTTGATGATTCCATTTTCAGGTTGCACGCTGGTTAAAGTGGGAGGCAAAGTGTTCAAGAAAGAGAGGACGCTCTAGGAAAACACTGAAACGAACTTTGCTGAGCGATACCAGAAATATAGGACTCAAAGGCATGGAAGAGATTGAGCGACTTGTCAAGGACAGTGATTTGGATAAATTACTTGCAGGCCCTATGTAACGTATAATGGTACTACCAAAAAGTATTTATCAAACAAATTATCCTAACTGATGGTTTGAACATGACGGCTGCAGAGGCAGGGCATATGGCCTATGAGAGAAATTCCGGAGTACTGTTGGGGTGGCAAAGTTCTGCTCAGGACAAGCTATTTGATGATGATGTAACGTATAACGGTACGACCAAAAAGTCTTTATCAAACAAATGATCCAAACTTTAAATTAATCGTCTCACTGTTTCTGTTATGTCTGGTGTATAGGACCATCATCAGAATCATGTTTGTCCTGTTTTCGTTGCTTGATAAAGACCTTTTGATCAAAACGTTGCTGATACTCTGAGGTCAATAATTAATATAAAATGCCAGTGCTGTATTTTGAAGGCTGCGTGTTACTGTGTAGGGGCGGAAGGGGATAAGCGTAGCCACAAAGCTGAAAGTTAACTGGACCGTGCTGCTGTACGCCATATAAACATAGACAGTGTATAGCTGGTACGCAAGAAAACTAAGCCTCTTCTCCACACACAGAAAACTAAACCTCTTCCACACACGCAAAAAACTAAACCCTTCCACACACAAGAAAACTAAACCTCTTCCACACACACCAAGAAAACTAAACCTCTTCCACACACAGCAAGAAAACTAAACCTCTTCCACACACACGAAGAAACTAAACCTCTTCCACACACACGCAAGAAAACTAAACCTCTTCCACACACACGCAAGAAAACTAAACCTCTTCCACACACACGCAAGAAAACTAAACCTCTTCCACACACACGCAAGAAAACTAAACCTCTTCCACACACACGCAAGAAAACTAAACCTCTTTCACACACACGCAAGAAAACTAAACCTCTTCCACACACACGCAAGAAAACTAAACCTCTTCCACACACACGCAAGAAAACTAAACCTCTTCCACACACACGCAAGAAAACTAAACCTCTTCCACACACACGCAAGAAAACTAAACCTCTTCCACACACACGCAAGAAAACTAAACCTCTTCCACACACACGCAAGAAAACTAAACCTCTTCCACACACACGCAAGAAAACTAAACCTCTTCCACACACACGCAAGAAAACTAAACCTCTTTCACACACACGCAAGAAAACTAAACCTCTTCCACACACACGCAAGAAAACTAAACCTCTTCCACACACACGCAAGAAAACTAAACCTCTTCCACACACACGCAAGAAAACTAAACCTCTTCCACACACACGCAAGAAAACTAAACCTCTTCCACACACACGCAAGAAAACTAAACCTCTTCCACACACAGCAAGAAAACTAAACCTCTTCCACACACCAAGAAAACTAAACCTCTTCCACACACACACAAGAAAACTAAACCTCTTCACACACAGCAAGAAAACTAAACCTCTTCCACACACACAAGAAAACTAAACCTCTTCACACACACCAAGAAAACTAAACCTCTTCCACACACACGCAAGAAAACTAAACCTCTTCCACACACACGCAAGAAAACTAAACCTCTTCCACACACACGCAAGAAAACTAAACCTCTTCCACACACACGCAAGAAAACTAAACCTCTTTCACACACACGCAAGAAAACTAAACCTCTTCCACACACACGCAAGAAAACTAAACCTCTTCCACACACACGCAAGAAAACTAAACCTCTTCCACACAAGTTGTCTACGCAGACTTTACGCCCATGTGGTGCCGGGGCCCACAAGGGAAGCAACGAATAGTACCACTGCGACCTACAAGACATGTCGTAAAAGGCGATTGATCTAGGACCTAGGAAAGCTACCATAGTAAATAAAAAGCATAGCAGAAATCGGATGTGTTGGGCTACTTGTAGGCGCATAACTGGCACAACGTATAATCGCTCTTAGGCTCAGATCACATACAAACCACACAGAGTGGTTAACAAGTGGTCGACATGGAGCGTTCGATGAAGAAGAAGAAGAAGAAGTCTATGCAGACTGAATGAATGAAAATCGTGGCATACCCTTTAAAGGACATCGCCATTAACCACAATAAACGAATTATTGATTTTTCTAGGCACCACGTATACGTTCAGTAGTTGTCCATTGCTTTCTGAACAAATTAAATGTCAGGACAAAATTCCCGATACTAAATTCCTCAACTGGGCCGATATTTCAAGCGTCAACACCCTGTTTCAGAAGGTCCAGGCGAGATTAACTGGTCACGTTGTGCGGATGTCTGGTTAAGGCATCCCAAAACTGTAGATGCATGGCAAGCTTGAATGGTGCAGACGATCAGTTGGTGGGTAGAAAAAAACGCTTTCAAGACACTCTTGAAGTGTCTCTAAAATGCTATGATATAGACACCATTTGATGTGTATCCCTTGCGCAAGATCCTCAAATGTGGCGCTGTAACAACACAAGAGGAACTCGCTGAGAATCATTGAGGTGTAGAGAAAGTGAGCAGCGTGAAAAGATGGAACACACAGCACCAACATGTCTAACCTTGATCATGTATGCTCCATCTATTGTAAGGGATTGTTTTCGAGGATTGGACTTTACAGTCACCTCCGTACACACCAACGAGGTGCAGCAGCACAGTATGAGGCTGTTGTTATCATTATTTGTGATGGACGGCTATTATTATAATGTTTGTAGTCATTTTCCAAAAATTCGTTAGTGTATAACAATATTCCGATAACGTTTCTTCGGTATACTCAAATTTTGGTTTCAAACCAAGTCCTTTTTGGTCTCCATGCGTATTTAAGTAAATGCTTCCTTTGCTTTGCTTATTCTTTTTATTCTTTATTTTATTTTGTCATGACATTGCTACTGGCTGTCGTAGTCTTCTGTGTTTGTCTTGTGTTTCTCTGATGGTTTGAGTCATGAATTGCTGCATCTGTTGGCATGAGTGGACACTTCATATATCAGTTTTGTTCCCTTGGTGTTTTCCTTATTCGTGTTGTTACATCCTTTTCGAATCTCTCTGTTGAAACTTTACTTCCAATATATACACATTCATAAAATTCTTCTATTGTTTCAACATTTAGAAGTAATTGTGTGTTTCTTGACGTATTCCTTTCCGTTCATTCTGAAGCATAGGGCCTCAACAGTTGTTCGCCTTTATCCGGACTATTTTTCTTATGGTTTCCCAGGATAGTCCAGCATGCCTCAGTTCTGCAAGAAGACTCCGTCTCTAGGTCTGTTTAGGACATCCCCTTTTCCGTTTTCTTTGGGGATTCCACTCAAGTGGCTAGTGACATCTGACAGCGTCTTCCGCAGGGCATGCCGTACCGGTATCCATCACAATCTTCTTCTCTTAAGCTGTGTCATCATGTGTTCATGTCCCGTTATAATCCAGTCTGTGTTTGCCGTCATAACATCTCAATCTAAGAATACCCCGATGATGTCTATTGAAAAGGTCTGAATATGTACTGGCATTTAACTTGACGACTCGTCACGTTTCCGAGTCCTACAGCAACACAGATTTCACATTTTAGTTGAATATTATGAGCTTTGTTTTTAGGGGATATGGCTATAGGTTTCCTCACTATGTGCAGGAGAAAAAAGGCTTGTCACGCCTTGTTAATCCTCTCGTTAATGTCCTCATATGTACATCTGGATTGACTGATCCTGATTCCAATGTAGACAATTACACCATCTTCTATAGCCTTTCCCTCAATCAATATCGGGTCTTTCTGTGTGTTGTTGCTTTGCAATACTTTTCTTTTGACTGATTTTAAAACCGACTCGTTGCACTGTTTCTACCAGAGCATCTACATTTTTCCAGGATGTCTTGTAGTTTGTATGAAAAAGGGCTAGATCATCCACAAAGTCCAGACAAGTGTCCCTGAATGCCTTTTTCGGACCTGTCATATAATGTGCGTGTAGCCCAATCAAGCAGCACCTAGAATTAGAAGAAGGGGAGGGCTAGCTGGCATCCTTGTTAAACACTAGAACACAAACTCAAGCAGACATGTAAATGTGCTGACATTCCCTCAGGTCAAGGAGCAAATACTAAACTGACTTGAATCGAATAACTAAACTAAACATATTAAGTGTTCGTTTGTTTGAATGTCAGTGATCGGGTGATGCGGGTAACGACCGAAGAAAATCAAGAGGTATTTTTTCCCCATCCAGAAGCACTTGAGCTTTTCAGCTCTTCGGCTCCGTGCCATGGACATCGTAACCCTTCGGTTCGGTGCCACGAACACCGTAAATCTGGGGAATCTGGCTTTTTCTGCCATCCCGCGGAATTGAACCCGCACACACAGAGGGATAGTCACCCATAGTCCAACGCGCTACGAACACGCTGGGCAGACGGGCAATCAAGAGGTATCAGATGGCATGTGATACGCGCGGAGACTAACTGCAAAGAAAACTACACAGAGATGAACACCAGAGGATAAACGAAAACGTGGAAGCCTCAAAACGACACAAGAAGTACAATAGAACAAGAACTGAAAGAAAAGAATCACAGCTGGAACACAATACAGAGGACTGCAAGAATAGAGTAGAATGGTATGCATTTGTTGCTGACCTAAGTGCCAGGGGCGTCACATGCTAGAGAGAGAGAGAGACTTATGCTTGTTTCACTTGTTCAATGATCTATGACAATAATTAATTGAAACTAAGAGCTTTAAAAAGTGATGTCAGTATGAAAACTGTTAATGTTTTGGCTACTCGTATGATCTAGTATGACACATATAGAAATCTTATTAAAAGTATACGAATCAGATAATGAAGGTTCTTTGGGCAAATAATGCGAAGAGGAGGTTTAGAACATTTGGTGACAACTGGTAAAATTCAGGGAATGAGAGATCTGGAAGACAGAGGGGGAAGGTGTTGGGTGGTCTGATATTCTGGTTTGACAAAAGATCGACGTCAGAACTGATTACTGCACCGAGAGAGAGAGAGAGAGAGAGAGAGAGAGTTGTGGAGAGACTTGATCGCCTACGCCGGCAGGCATAGCACTTTATTGATTGATGATCTGGCATAAAAACTCAGTTTTATCTGGCAACCCTTAATCCAAATAGTTCCAAAGATGGCGGCATTTATAATAGATATTCATGTTTTGTCATTTTCGATTTGAAATCTTCGCTTTGTCTAGTTATCACCACGTATATAGAATCATCTTTACTACTGTAGATATTTGTTCGTAAGTACCTAGTGCCTTACTAGTTTTGAAAATCAATAATCAGTATTCTGAAAGCAAGTAATTGACGATTACAGTAGATAAGAAAGGTCAAGGACATTGCTGGGTCATCAGTCAACCATAGGTCCATATCACCATGAACACAAAAGAGCATTGTTCAACACAATCTTTCTCCCCACATTATGCTACCAGTACCAAACCTGGACGCTGATAACAAATGATAGAAGAAAACTAGTCACGACAGAGATGAAGTGACCCAGAATGCTGGGAGTAACAAGAAGAGACCAGTTGAGAAATAAAGACAGGAAAAAGTGGGTACTAACATATCAGTACTAAACTTCAGCAAGAGACAACAAATTAAATGGTTCGGCCACATAAGCCGATAACCAACAGACAGTGCATCTCAAAGAGCAATGCTGCTACGATACAACAATGGATACAAAGCAAAAGGCGCAGGCCATGCAAAAGATGGACATCAGAGGGGACAAAAGACTATCTACGAAGTGCACGCAAGGACCCGTTTTATAAATCTTAATCTGATGCTGTGAGGCAAAGCAGGATCGGAGAAAAGAAAGATCAGTCATCAGACAATAAATAAAATAAGGTAGCCTAGCTTTTTAGACTTCATGAATTTGATTAACATTAGGAACAAAATAGATACATTCCTGCATTCATAACTAAGTCTACCCCATGCTGCACATGGAACATAATGGGGATACCAATAGCAAAGTGAATTATCACATAAGATGATAATCATAATAATAAACCACCATGGTGATGATGGTGGCTATGTAAGTGGAGTCGTGATGGACAACACCAGACTACAGAAAGTTATACAAGAACTCCCACAGCACCCATCGGTTCATAATGTCTTTTGTGGAAGCATCTCACAACTGCAGAATACATGAAGATTCTACAAATTAGCACAGTGCACTGGTTGTTCAAGAGTGAAAACTTGCAGCCCTAGTTAGAAAAAGAAGCAATTATGCATTACATAAATCAGCTCTCCCCACTGCTATTTATAACATACACGGACAACATAAGTAGAGAAGCAGGAAAAGAGGAAGAAAATAATATTTCAGGACTTTTATTTGCAGATGACCAAATACTGATTGCAGAAAATGAAGAATCTCTCCAGAACCATTTCAGCTTAGTTAGGGGGAGGAGTAGGCCTATAACATGAAAATAAATATAGTAATGACAGAGGCAATGGCGATAAGCAGAAAACCTTACAATAAAACTCCAGAACATAGAAATTAAACAAACCAATGATTCCAAATAAGTAGGAGCAATTTTCACTGCAGACGGAAGTATCGATAATGAAATCAGCAATCGATGCACAAAAGCTAACCAGGTACTGGGACAGTTAACACCACTGTTGTCACATAAAGAGATACCGCAAAAACCAAAGCACATCTTATAAGAGCGATTTTTTGGCCAACACTATGTTACCAGTGTCAAACATGGCCATTAACAGCAGCTAATGAGTAGGAAATCACGACAGATGAAGTGCCTTAGTAGAGCCGCGTGTCAGGCACAGCACGCGAGGCAGGCATGCGAGGCAGGCATGGCCCGACATGCAAGGCAAGCGCGCAGGTAAGAGGTGTGTGTCCCACCCAAATGTGCAGAACAACTGGAAAGCCCAGCAGAGGTAAAGCCAGTGCGCGTTTCCGCTTGCAGGGAACTACTGCTGCCTTGTAGTTGATTGGGGACAATAAAAGTCTAGCGGAGCAAACCGTACACAAAGCTGGACGGTAGGCAAACCAAGCAATCCATTAACAAGACTGGTATAGCTGGGCAGATGATGCTCATCAGCCCTGGAAGGGCAGGTCGCTCACGGTCGCTGCCCTGAAAGACAATAGCGACCTGCTGCCTTGTGGGTTTTGGCTGGGGACAGCAAAAGGCTAGCGGAGAGCGAACCATACACAATCGCTGGTTGAGATCGAACACACCACCGAAAGATAAGCACCTGAGCTCCAATTGGTACTTAAGGCTTGTGCACATACATCATGTTCTGATGTTTGACTGTTTATATATCACAATAGAATGATAAAAACGGCTTAAAAATGATCGCAAGAGAGAGAGAGAAGAGCCGCCGCCCGAGTGGTTACCGGAGCCCAAATTTGGGGTGTAAAGAATAGAACCACTGTTACCTGCCACGCATGTCGTAAGAGGCGACTAAGGGGTTTGGATGAAATCGGATGCATGTGTCCGCTAGGAATGCTAATCCGAAACAAATGCTTGCAGAAAACGGATGCACCAGGCCGTAAGGCGCATAACATGGTGCAACGACCTCTCACAATGAGGAATGGGATAAAGGATTCTACGGTCGCCAATCTGCCTCTGAGATTTAGCCACGCAGTAAGAATGTCAGACCTACCATCACGAGGGTGGCCAAAACTTACTGCGGGAAGAGATCGGCACAAACGGGAAGCAGAAATCATAGGAATTATATCCTACAGAACTGCCCCAGTGTGCAGACTTGAGAAGAAAGAGGTGGCCTACTTACACTAGCGCCCAAGACAAACTGTATGGCATGGTTGATAATATGAGGCAGACCGCTGCCTTTATTAGAGAATTCGAAATCCCAATCTAGTGAGAACGCAGAAGAAGAGCCGCAGGAGTGACAAAAAGAGACAAAATTAGAAACAAAGAAATCAGAAGAAGACTGGATGTGAAACCAGTCAAGTAATTCATAAAAGAACAACAGATTAAATGATTTGGACAGCTGTCAAGACTGCCCTAGTATCGGCCACCACAGAGAGCCACACTGAAAAGTATTACGTGTACAGAGCAAGAGGAAAACCACGCAAAAGATGGAGCAGCAGCCGTAAGAAAATGAATAACAGCCTACAAAGTACCTTAGAACAAACACACATAAGATACTACATTCCCCCCATACTTCTATAATAAATTAACTGTTATTACTGTCTGTAATATCACTATTTAGGCGGTGTAGGGGGTGGGGGACATGACCCTGTGAAATTTAATGGCCAACTTTTTTATGGCAGTCACCGCAAAACTGTTTAGATTAAAAAAATGTTAATGCCTTGCCATACCATGGATTAAATCCTGGTCTCCCACATGGGACCCACGCTCTAATCCATTTGCTAGGCGCTCCACCCAGCACTTCTATAAAGAAGTAAATGGTGGAAGTAAAGAAAATTGTAAAAGTATATGAAGTAGGTCAGAGGTCATAGACACACTGTGTGTTGCTGGGCCTAGTAAAACAGGAGTCGAAGAAATCGGATGTGCTGGCCTACATGTACAAGCATAACTGGCACACCGTGCAATCGCTCTTAGGCTCGGATCACATACAAATCACAAAGAGTGGTTAACAAGTAATCGATGTTTGAAGAAGAGGTCACAGAGGTCATTATTTACTGTGTTTGGTTTTCAATTATTTTAGATTTTCTGAAGATATGACCAGGAGCGAAATTGTTAACATGAAGATCAGTGAAGTTGGCAGCCTGTCTGAGGAAATAGCAGGACAGAGGGAAGTCAGACAGTGTAGTCCAATGAGAGATAATGAGAGGAATATAAAAGATGGTCAGTCAGTTATTTGTCATCTGTGATATGTGTGGTGTGATTTATGACATTACTGTTTGATATGTGAGGTTGTCATTGTAATCTGTGACACGTTTGTGATTCTTGTGATGTTTGCTTTGACATGGTAAGGATATGTGACATTGTGGTAATGTAATATGTAACATTATAAAGATGGTCTATGACAGCGGTTCCCAAACTTGGCATTGCAAAGGACCACCTTTTAAATACATTTTGCTGCCGTGGACCCCCATTGTTTATATATATGAAAATGGACAGGAATGAATTATCTATGTGTTACAATAGTAAACAATGTCTGCAATTTAACACTTTAATAAACAACAAAGAAAACATTAGACCTATAGAATCAAAATAAAATGCCCACTTACTGCTAAATTTGAACAAATCCTTTACCTCTGCAGCTCACAAAACGAATTAATTTTCATAATATTTTCACATTTACATGTTTGAAATGGCAAAGATCGTAATATTTCTTCAACGCTTCAGAACCACCTGTGAGTACCTTCGGACTCGGTGTCCATGGACCCCAGTTTGGGAAAAGCTGGTCTATTACATGTAGTGATGTGATTTGATTTTACATTGTAGTCATGTGACAGGTTTGTGATATTAACTCTAATATGTCTTTGGTTAAATGAGGACGGGGTCAGAGGCGCATAGGGACAACGTCATGCCAGGATTAGCGAGCTGGCACAAATCAAGATCCTACCTCCACGTGGTGACCCTGGTAACAGACATTGGTTCCTGTCTGGCTAAGTGGGTATGGATCGAGGAAGAGCTAATCTGGTATAGGTAGTGTTGCAGATGTAGTCACGTTGGATGAGATCCGCTCGCAACACACACAAGAGTGACTATTAATGCACGTCTCTCCTAGCTGATGGGAAAATCTGAACGGATAAGCATCCATAAAGGGATGAGGGGTGCATCGAAAGAAGAGATGTGGGCCCACATGGAGCAAATCTTGGGCCAGAGATGAGTTGCATGTGGGCCCACATAGGGCGAAAGACTGAGGTGGGGGCCCAAGTTTAACCCTGTGTCTAGACAGTTTAGAGGCATGGTAAATATGAGAACTGATGGAAATGGTGGGGCAGACCTTGCACACATGCGGACAATGCATGGGTGGGCCCACTGGTGGGCAGACGTACACAGCGCTGATGGTGGAGCGAAGAGAGTGCGTGACAGGCATTGGGGTGAACGGACCACCCAGAGGGCAGAAAAATTGGAAAACCCAGCAGAGACTTGAATCCAGTGCGTGTTTCCTCTCGCAGGGAACTATTACTGCCTTGTAGTTCGATTGGGGCAATCAAAGTCTAGCAGAGCAAACCGTACACAAAACTGGACGGAAGGAAAACCAAGTAGTCCACCAAAAGACCACCAACCTCGGCAGATGGCGCTCAACAGCCCGGGAGGGTAGGTCGTCTAGGTCGCTACCCTGAAAGAAAATAGCAGCCTGCTGCCTTGCAGGTTGGCTGGGGACAGTCAAAGGCTGATGAAGAGCGAACCCAGTAAACGCTGGTTGAAACCAGACATGTCGCCGAAGGACAAGCACTAAAGCTCCAATCGGTACTGAAGATGTGAATGTATCACACCCGCTCTTGGTGTTAGGCTATTTATATATCACAATTAGAATGATTAAAATGGCCGTAAAAGAACAATCGATCGAGAGAGTTATATGAGGACTATCATCATTGCACTCCGGACATGTCCATAGGGGATCTGATCTCTGTCTCAACAAATCCAGCAATATCCAGCGACCCTACACGCCAGTTCGATGTTGATTATTCAATCTTTTTGAAAGTTTGGGATGACTTTCTTTTTGGGCTGTACCAATATCGACATCCAACTCTCTCAATCTGGTCAGCGACTGGGATTCACAACCCTGAAACTCCTGTTTGAAAAGACTATCTCAGTGCGTTAAGAATGTAATTTCAGTCCATTGCAGCTCTCTCTGATATTGTAGCCATACATGTTCAGAATCAAAAATGAAGTTGATTTCTCCAATCCCATCTGTACCAGGACCTCCATTCAGTTTCATCTCAACATTTGACTATGGTGTGATCTGTGACATTGTAGGGATACAATCTATGACTTGTTTATGATTTCAGATGTGACCAGGTTGTGATGTCATGTGAGACTTGGTTGTATGATATGTGACTTCATTATCATGTGATATGTTAGTGATGTCTACTGTGATATGTTAGTAATGTCTGATGTGATACATTAGTACTGTCTGCTGTGATATGTTAGTGATGTCTGCTGTGATATGCTAGTGATGTCTGCTGTGATATGTTGGTGATGTCTGCTGTGATATGTTAGTGATGTCTACTGTGATATGTTAGTGATGTCTGCTGTGATATGTTAGTGATGTCTGATGTGATATGTTAGTGATGTCTGCTGTGATATGTTAGTGATGTCTGCTGTGATATGTTATTGATGACTGATGTGATATGCTAGTGCTGTCTACTGTGATATGTTAGTGATGTCTGCTGTGATATGTTAGTGATGTCTGCTGGGATATGTTAGTGATGTCTGCTGTGATATGTTATTGATGTCTGATGTGATATGTTAGTGATGTCTACTGTGATATATTAGTGATGTCTGATGTGATATGTTAGTGATGTCTGCTGTGATATGTTAATGAAATCTGCTGTGATTGTAGATTGATATTTAAATAGATGGAAGATCTTAGTTCTCTATTATAATAATAATCCTCTCGTACGTATACGTCACATAGGGCCTGAAAGAAATTTCTCCATGCCGCTCTATCCTGGGCAACTCGCTCAATCTCCTCCATGGAACTGAGACCGATATTTCCTGCCTCTCTCAGCAAAGTTCGCTTCAGGGTCTCCTTAGGTCATCCTCTCTTTCTTGAACCCTTTGGATTCCACTTCAATGCCTGCTTTGATATACGTTGATCATTTCTCCTCAAGGTGTGTCCAACATATCTCCATCTTCTCTTTCTTATAACAGTTGTCACTAGTGGTTGATCAGACATTTCTCTGATTTCATCACTTCTCCTGAATTCGTTCCATTTTATATTCATTATTTTTCGTAGACATCTATTTTCAAATGCATTCAACTTACTTTCTATATCTTTAGTCATTTTCCAACTCTCGCTGGCATATGTTAGGATTGATACAACATTTGAATTGAAAATTCGTAATTTAGTTTTAATATATAACTTGCAGTTCCATATTTTATTTAGACTTTTGAAAGCTGATGTTGCTTGGCCAATTCGTATCATAATATTTTTTTCCTGTGCAATCAAAATTGCTACCTAAATATGTGAACTGTTCTGTTATTTTTATCATTTTAGATTCCAGGGTGATATCTGCATTACTTACCATAGGTGTCTTCATTATATTTTGTTTTTTCATAGCTTATCTGCAATCCAACTTTTGATGCTATAGATGACAAGTTGTCTGTTTTTCTTTGCATATCTTGGTTGTTTCTACTTAACAAGACAATATCATCTGCAAAATCCAAATCTTCCAGTTGACTATTTTCTACCCAAATGATGCCAGTTTTGCCCCTCCAACATTTTCGCCCCGCCCAGTCAATGGCCACTCCAAACAATAGCGGAGATAGAATACAGCCTTGTTTTGCTCCGGTTTCAACCATAAACCAGCCGCTGTATCCACCCACCATCAGTGCGAACTGCACACTGGGAATCATCATAGAGGCTCTTGATGATGTTTATTATTTTGTTTGGTATTCCATAGCATCTCAGAATATTCCACAGGAGATTCTGTGTAGACTATCAAAGGCTTTTTAAAATCGATGAAATTTAGTATAAGTGGTTGTTGCTTCTCAATGTTCCTCCAAAATTAGTCGTAGGGTAATTATTTGGTCTAGGCAGATTCTCCCAGGTCTAAAACCAGCTTGTTCTTCTCTCAGTGTTGCGTCCACTGCTCCTTTGATTCTATTAAGAATGACTTTGCAGAAAGTCTTGGTCATTACTGATAATCGTGTATCTTCTTTCTTTTCACTAATCTTCTTTTGCCTCATAGCATCACGATAAGAAAAGATTTCTAGAACAGGCTTTTGTGTGCGTTTCATAAAGTGTTTTTCGTTAGCTCTGTTATCTCTGAAGTTCAATTTTTGCCTTTTTACTTCATTTTAAATGTGTATTGTATTTTCATTATGTCATAGACAGTTAAAATATTCATGCTATATTGTTATTCATTTTATATGTTTTATAACTTTCCATTCATTGTTTCCATTTATCAGAGATCATTGCTTACACATGGAACTACATCAGCGATGTTAAGAAAATGGACATGGAAGATCAGTGCAGCTTTCAACACTCACAACTTGTAAGACCTAATGTTTGCTCAGAAAATATTCCACAGCACATGATAAAAATGGAGCCAAATATGGGAGATGATACAGACAATAAGGAAAAACTAACAAAACAAATGATAAATATTGTGAAGTACACAGTAGATGAGAAAGGAGATTATGAGATGATGAATAAACATAAAGAATATAGCAGCATAACAGAAAACTGGATAGAAGAACTGGGTTTGACATCTAGAGAGCAAAGACTGCATGACTTAAGAGAGTCAATGAATGTCAGGGAATGTCAAGTCAGGGTTGTAGACATCAGTGCTAAGAATAATGATAGACTGACTATCAATAATGAAAATTATAACAAACTGTCTGGAAATGTATTATATATTTCTAAAATAAATCAACATTCTGTGAGTAGTACATGTTCAGAGATGTCTAACAAATATGATACTGTGTTTACTGCAGATGATATTCTAAAACTAAACAGTAAAAAACATTCAGGAAAGAAGTCTTACATATGTGATGTATGTGACTTTAAGTGCACTAACTCTCATAAACTAAACCTGCACAGAAGAATACATACAGGAGAGAAAATGTATAAGTGTCTGGATTGTGGGAAACGTTTTATGTCACTTGGTGCTGTGAAAGAACACTTGAAGATACATACAGGAGAGAAACCTTATAAGTGTGATGTTTGTGGTGCAGGATCCTCTCAACTTGCTGACCTGAAAAAACACAGGAGAATACATACAGGAGAGAAACCTTACAAGTGTGGTGTTTGTGGTGTAGGATTCTGTCAGTCTGGTGATCTGACAAGGCACAAAAGAGTACATACAGGAGAGAAACCCTACAAGTGTGATGTTTGTGGTCTAGGATTTGGTCAATCATATTACCTTACACATCACAGTAGAATACATACAGGAGAAAAACCCTACAAGTGTGATATTTGTAGTGCAGGATTTTGTCAATCTGATGAACTGAAGGTACACAGAAGAATACATACAGGAGAGGAACCTTACAAGTGTGATGTTTGTGGTGCAGGATTCTCTCGCTCCAATCACTTGACAAGGCACAGGAGAATACATACAGGAGAGAAGCCCTACAAGTGTGATGTTTGTGATGCAGGATTCTCTCGTTTTGATTGCCTGAAAATACACAGAGGAATACATACAGAAAAAAAACCTTACAAGTGTGATGTTTGTTATGCAGGATTCTTTCAATCTAATCACCTGACAAGGCACAGGAGAATACATACAGGAGAGAAACCTTATAAGTGTGGTGTTTGTGGTGCAGGATTCCATCAATCTGGTGATCTGACAAGGCACAGCAGAATACATACAGGAGAGAAACCTTACAAGTGTGATGTTTGTGGTCTAGGATTTGGTCAATCATATTACCTTACACAGCACAGTAGAATACATACAGGAGAAAAACCCTACAAGTGTGATGTTTGTAGTGCAGGATTTTGTCAATCTGGTGCTCTGACAAGGCACAGAAGACTACATACAGGAGAAAAACCTTATCAAGTGTCAGATGTTGTGTGAGTCTAGTGAAATTTCAGGTCGAACCTTTCATATTTTACCTCTTCACTTACAAGGCACAGTATAATACATACAGGAGAAAAACCCTACAAGTGTGATGTTTGTAGTGCAGGATTTTGTCAATCTGATGAATTGAAGGTACACAGAAGAATACATACAGGTGGAAAACCTTACAAGTGTGATGTTTGTGGTGCAGGATTCTCTCGATCCAATCACCTTACAAGGCACAGTATAATACATACAGGAGATAAACCTTCCAAATGTGATGTTTGTGGTGTAAGCTTCTCTAGATCTGATTACCTGAAAGTACACAGAAGAATACATACACGAGAGAAACCGTACAAGTGTGATGTTTGTGATACAGTTTCTACTACAGCTGGTGAACTGAAGATACATAGAAGAAAACATTTGAGAAAAGTGCATTATAGTTGTGATTTGTGTTGTAATCACTTTAGTGATTTATATACATTGAAAAAACACTTACGTTCACATTTGTTCTAGTAATATCTTCTCTGTGTATTTTCTTATATCAAATTGTATATTTGTAAAATAAAAATATAAATAATGTATTGTTCAATCAAAGATCATTGATATCTGTTTCAGTTTGGAATATCTTCATTGCTCTCCGAACGTGCCCATAGGGGCTTTGATCTCCTTCACAACATCTCCAACAGCGTCCAGCAACTGAACGTATGAGTTCTATTTTGATTGAATAGCTTACTCATAAATCTGATGCGCTGTTCTTTTCTGGCCACTCCAATCTTCACTCCCAGCTCTTGCAATCTATCATTTGACATGGATTGGTATGACTGAAAATCCTTATTATGACCACACTCTATGATCTATGAGGGCACTGAGAATGTCAGCTCTATCCATTGGCTGCCTCCCTGATATGGTGGCAGAGCCTGCCAGCCTGTCTGCTCTCTTTTTACCGACACTCATGTTACCCCAGAACGAAGATGAGTGTAATTCTGCAAATTGTTGTCACTTGTAGTAATTTAGCCCATATTGCCTGCACACTAAATCAGCCTCCACCTTTCGGATCATACTCAATGAATCACTGAGAATGTATGAATGAGTGGTTATGTGACTCTACTCCATAGGTTTCCAAACTGCGGTACCCCCATGGGTGCTGATGCCATTTGGGGGGAGAGGAGATGATAGTAGGTTCTGAAACATGTAGGGCGTTCAGGTAACTTAGGTGTCTGCGTGCGGCGGATCACATCCAACGTGACTACGCCTGCATCTCTATCTGCAACCAGTGTAGCTCCCCCTCGATCCCTACCCGCTTAACTAGACTGGAACCATTGTCTGTTTCCAGGGTCACCACGTGGAGTTGGGGTAGGATCTTGATTGGTGCCAGCTCACTAATCGTGGTTCGATGTTGTCCCTATGCGCCTTTGACCACAATCACTTTTCTAATTGATTTGTACAAAAAAACAGTTTATATCATTTATTATAACGATTAAAAAATAATAATGGCAAATTTGTTTAAAGAAACTTAATCAGTTATTTCTTCTTCTCCTCAATCGTTCTTTTCGGTCATTTTGATCATTCTTATTGTGATATATAAATAGCTAAGAACGAGTGTGAGTCGTCACATCTTCAGCGCCATTTGGAGCTCTGGTGCTTATCCTTCGGTGATGTGTCCGATTTCAGCCAGCGTTTACTGGGTTCGCTCTCCGTCAGCCTTTAGCTGTCCCCGGCCGACCTGCAATGCAGCAGGTATCAGTTATATAAAGACTATCATCATAACACTCCTGACATGTCCATATGTGCTTCGATTTTCACAACAGACCCAGCGGCCCAACATGCCGATTCTCTCTCGTTCGTTCTTCAGTCAATTTCATCATTCTTATTGGGATATATAATTGATCTTTGACAAGAATGACTTTTACATTGTGTCAATTATGCACTTATGGCGACTAGGCCAGCCCATCCAGGTTTGCCAGCTGTTTATTTACTAGGGTAGAAACTTGCCCTAGAACGATCTGTTGTGCTGTATATTTTGGCTGGATCTACGCCTTACGATCATCTTTTGCACTATATTATGGCTTTAAGATCTATGCCAAAGAGTGAGTCTACACTGAACACCTTTTCTGACTGTGGGCTGGTTGTTCCGGATTAGGAACATTTCTGTCTTTTGGGACATATAAGCTTGTCCTGGGATGTCATCTTACTCGTATAACACACTGTGTAAAGTGTCTGCCTTCGCCGTTGTTTGGATTTGGACAGCCTGTCAAATCTTTACATTGTCGGCCTTTTCATTTCCGCTTAAATTGCAGTGTGATGGGATCTACGGTATGACTGTGCGTTTGAATGAGTTTGTTAATAAACCGAGGATAGTTTTTAGCTCTTTAGTGTCGTGATGGCCGACATGGCGTCCGTGAATATCACTACTTTGTTATGTGAGGCGCTGCTTCTCTCTAGGATCATTTCAGTGGCTATTCTTAGTGCCTTCATCTCTGCACGGTAGTTGTTAGAGTACTTTCCTGTGACAATTCTTAGTGCCTTCATCTCTGCACGGTAGTTGTTAGAGTACTTTCCTGTGGCTATTCTTAGTGCCTTCATCTCTGCACGGTAGTTGTTAGAGTACTTTCCTGTGGCTATTCTTAGTGCCTTCATCTCTGCACGGTAGTTGTTAGAGTACTTTCCTGTGGCTATTCTTAGTGCCTTCATCTCTGCACGGTAGTTGTTAGAGTACTTTCCTGTGACAATTCTTAGTGCCTTCATCTCTGCACGGTAGTTGTTAGAGTACTTTCCTGTGGCTATTCTTAGTGCCTTCATCTCTGCACGGTAGTTGTTAGAGTACTTTCCTGTGACAATTCTTAGTGCCTTCATCTCTGCACGGTAGTTGTTTGAGTACTTTCCTGTGGCTATTCTTAGTGCCTTCATCTCTGCACGGTAGTTGTTAGAGTACTTTCCTGTGGCTATTCTTAGTGCCTTCATCTCTGCACGGTAGTTGTTAGAGTACTTTCCTGTGGCTATTCTTAGTGCCTTCATCTCTGCACGGTAGTTGTTAGAGTACTTTCCTGTGGCTATTCTTAGTGCCTTCATCTCTGCACGGTAGTTGTTAGAGTACTTTCCTGTGGCTATTCTTAGTGCCTTCATCTCTGCACGGTAGTTGTTAGAGTACTTTCCTGTGGCTATTCTTAGTGCCTTCATCTCTGCACGGTAGTTGTTAGAGTACTTTCCTGTGGCTATTCTTAGTGCCTTCATCTCTGCACGGTAGTTGTTAGAGTACTTTCCTGTGGCTATCGACTTATGACCTTCACTTTCTTTGGGAATTTAATCACTATTCCTCCTCCTCCATGCTAATTGCTTTGCCACCCGTCGGTGTACACGGTGTCCACGCACTCTGGTACTCTGTCACTATGAATTCTGTAAGTCCTTTCTCAGCTCGCTTGCTGCCCCTTTTTTGTATGCCTGGTATTGATTCTTTTAGTTCTGGCATCATGGTCTCCCACGGCGGGTTCTTGTCGGTTGCCGGTATAAGTTTGGGTTTACATTTGACCAGAACGAGTGGTCTTGGATCAGTGTTTTGACACTTTTCGCAAAGCTGGATCTCTTTAACCTTCCCAATCCGTTCATTCTGTCATACATGGGGTGGGAGTTTAGTCTCTTGAATTTCTCCGCCAGTTGGGTAACTTTTTTCTGTCTCTGCGTTCTTTTATATGCAGGAGACCTATGATTGTTTCCAGCGTCGTGATGGGCGTGGACTTCATGGCCCCTGTGATAATGCGTGCTGGACGATTTTGGGTATTGCTCTCTTTGGCGAATTGCGTGTTGGGTGCATTGCCCCAAGCTGCAATGTCGTACTCCAGGACTGGTCGCACTCTTCCAGAGTAGAGCTTATTGGTGATTTTGCTGTTTGATCCCCACGTGGAACCTGCGAGTTTTCTCATCATACCAAGCCTCTGTCTTGCTTTTACAGTAGCTTTATCTATCTGAAAGCACACGTGAGCCTTCGTTCTAAAGTGACTCCTAGGTATGTTGGGATTTTGTCTTCTGGGAGATCGTGCCCGTTTATTCTAAGCTTTACCTTGTGGGTCTGGTTGTTCAGCGAGAACACAGTGTACGTGGTTTTTGCAGCATTAATGCTCAGGCACCACTTTTCTGTCCAGGTTTCCAGTTTGGTAAGGTGCCTTCTAATCGTTTTGTTGCTACGGGCATTGATTCTTTCCTCGCCAAGATTGCCAGATCATCGGCGTACATTGCTGAGTGTACTCAGAAGAATATGCATGTAGCTATATCGTTGACAAAGATTAGAGAGTTGGTGAGAGCACTCTTCCCTGGGGGATTCCTTCCTCTAGCGTGGTCCTCATGCTTGTTTTTCCCTGAACTTGAACCCTTGCTGTTCTGTTCTCTAGGTACTGATCTAGCTATTTGTACATTCGTCCCTTTATTCCGAGGCTCAGGAGTGTGAATTTTAACCTTTTCAGACAGTGTCAAACGATTTTTTCCATGTCTACCTAAATTGACGTCTGCTTTTTCTCTTGGAAACCATCATCAATTTCCTGGGCGATATAGGTTACCTTATTTTCGGTAGATCGGTACCTCCTAAAGCCCCACCCTCCCTGTTGCGACATGAGCAGGGCCTTGCTCTCCAAGTGCCATGATAACCTTCTGTTCACCATGCGTTCCATGGATTGTGTTCTAGGATTGGACTCTACAGTCACCTCCGTACACACCAAAAAAGTGCAGCATGAGGCTGTAGTCATCATTACTTGTGATGAACGGCTATTATTATAATGTTTGTAGTCATTTTCCAAACATTCGTTAGTGTATAACAATATTCCGATAACGTTTCTTCAGTATACTCAAAGTTTGGTTTCAAACCAAGTTCTTTTGGTCTCCGTATGCCAAATCATTTGATTTGCTTCATTTGATTTGCTTATTCTTTTTTCTTTATTTTCTGTCATGACATTGCTACTGACTGTCGTAGTCTTCTCTGTTTGTCTTGTGCGGTGTTTGCTTTGTCTTGTCTTGTTGGTTTGAGTCACGAATTTCTGCATCTGTTGGCATAATGTTGACACTTCATATATCAATTTTTGTCTTGGTCTTTCCCTTATTCGTGTTGCTACATCCTTATGAAATCTCCCTCTGTTGAAACTTTACTTCCAATATATTAATTCCAATATATTTATATATTCCAACTTTACTTCCAATATATATTATATATTCATAAAATTCTTCTATTGTTTCAACGTTTAGAAGCAATTGTGTGTTTCTTGATGTATTCCTTTCTGTTCATCGGGAAGCATAGGGCCTCAACAGTTGTTCGCCTTTATCTGGTCTCTGACTGTTTTCCTTATGGTTTCCCAGGATAGTTCAGTATTCTTCAGTTCCGCAAGAAGACTCTGTCTCTAGGTTTGTTTAGGACATTCAGCTTTATTTGTGTATTCCATTCAAGTGGCTAATGATACCTGCCACTGTCTCCCGCAGGGTATGCCCTACCCATTGCAATTTTTTCTTTTTAACATTGTAGGGTTCCTGACCTGTTTTATCCACACGTCTGTATTTGCAACTCTATCATACCATCTCATTCTAAGAATACGCCGTCGGAGACATCCATTGACAAAGGTATAAAATATGTACTTAACATGATGACTCATCACCTTTCCGAGTCATACAGCAACACAGATTTCACATTTTAGCTGAATATCATGAGCTTTGTTTTAGGGAGATGGCAATAGATTTCCCCACCGTTTCTTCGCGTTTCTGCCAGAGCATCTACTTTTTTCTAGCATGTCTTGTATTTTGTGTGAGAGCAACGCAAGATCATCCGCAAAGTTCAGGTCCTCTAATTTTGTCAGAAGTGTTCAATGAATGTCTTATCGGACTTGTCATATGGTGTGTATAGCTCAATCAATCAGTACCAAGAAGTCGAAGAGGGGGAAGGACAGTTGACATTCTTGTTTAACACAAACTCAAGCAGACATGTAATTGTGCTGACATTCCCTCAGGTCAAGAAGCAAATACTAAACTGATTTGAATCGAATAACTAAACTAAACATATTATGTGTTCGTTCGTTTTGACTGTCAGAGAGTGTGTGATGCATATAACGACTGAAGATAATCAAGAGGTATCAGATGGACTCTCACATTTAAACACGGAAGATCTAGTTTGCTGAGGACATCGCACTTCTATCGCACACACATAAAGATATCCAAGAAAATAGTTGCAAACTTAACCAGTATAGTCAGATGATTGGGTTAAAAATCCACCAGAAGAAAACAGAAATAATGAATATGAACATCGCCATCCCAGCATCAGTAAGAACTAGAAGTCCTTCCAAGTACAACTGCTTTCACAAATCTTGGAAGTGTTATCAGTCATGAAAGAGGAGCTGAATCTGATATTAAAATACGATTAGGTAAAGAACGAAATGCATTCGTGACCCTTCAGATAGTTTGAAATTCAGTCGAATACAGAATCAGAACCAATACAATGTATTAATATATAGCCCACCACAGCTATATGCTGTCAACTTACTATACAGATCAGAGTGCTGGAGAATGACAGAATAAAATATGTCCAAACTCTCCACCTTTCATACAACTTGTCTTGGAAAGAACTTACGCGCGTTCTGGCCAAATAATATCTCTTATCAGGAACTGAGTGCACAGTATCAACAAGAAAATCTGAGCACCATCATCCAAAAGAGACGTCGGACATGTGATGGAGACTGTCAAGAAAACAGCACTGAGATGGACACCAGAGAGTAGGCCACACGAAAATGCGGAAGACTTAAAACGACCAGGAGAAGTACTGTAGAACAATAACTGGGTTCATAGGCGCATAGGGACAACGCCGCGCCAGGATTAGTGAGCTGGCACTAATCAATATCCTACCCCACCTCCACGTGGTGACCCTGGTAACAAACACTGGTTCCTGTCTGGCTAAGCGGGTAGGAATCGAGGGAGAGCTACACTGGTGTAGGTAGAAATGCAGAGGTAGTCACGCTGGATTGGATTCGCTCACAACACAGACGAGCGGAATCCCAGAGTGATTATTAATGCTCGTCTCTCCCGGCCGATGGAAAAAACCGGAGGGATAGACATCAAGGGATGAAGGGTGCATCCAAAGAAGAGTCGTCGGCCCACATGCGGCGAAACTCAGAGTCCGAAGGTAGGGCCCCTAGTTGAGTTGCACTCGGCGAAACTCCGAGCCCTCAAAGATATAGGATGAGAGGTGCATCCAGCGAAGAGACGTCGGCCTACATGGAGCGAAACTCGGGCTCCCATCGCTGGGTGGGGCCCAGTTAAGCCCCAGGTCCGGACAGCCTAGAGGCAAATGTAAGCACGGTGAGAACTGACGGAGATGGTGAGGCAGGCACCAGGGCAGAGCGAGCACGCATGCGGACTATGCACTAGTGGACCCACAATTGGGCAAACGTGCGCGGTAGGTGCGAGGGTGAGCTGTCCACCCAAATGTGCACAAATCTGGAAAGCGCAGCAGAGGTTTAATCCAATGCGTGTTTCCGCTCGCAGTGAACTACTGCTGCCTTGTAGTTTGATTGGAGACAATCAAAGGCTAGCGGAGCAAAGCGTACACAAAACCTGACCGCAGGAAAACCAAGTAGTCCACAAAAAGACTGGTTACCTGGGCAGATGACGCTCATCAACCAGGGAGGGCAGGTCGCCTAAGGGTCGCTACCCTGAAAGAAAATAGCAACCTGAGGCCTTGTAGGTTGGCTGGAGACAACAAAAGGCTAACGGAGAGCGAAAAGGGTAAACACTGGTTGAAATCGGACACTTCACCGAAGGATAAGCACTAGAGCTCCGAGTGGTACTGAACGATGTGACGTAAAACACGTTCTTGGCAACGGCTGTTTATATATCACAATAAGAATTATCAAAATGGCCAAAAAGAACGATCGAGAGAGAAAGAACTATGACTGAAAGAAATGAATCACAGCTGGAACACAAGACTGCCAGGAATATGGAAGAATAGTATGCATTTGTTGCTGCATTAAGCGCCAGGGGCGTCACAGACTAAAGAAAGAGAAAGACTTATGCTACATTTTCACTTGTTCTAGCATCTATGAGAATAGTTAATTGAAACTAGAGCTTTATAAAGTGATATCAGTATGAAAACTGTTAATTTTATGGCTACTAATATGATGCACAAAGAAACCTCTAAAGAATATGAATCAAACAATGAAGATTCTTTAGGCATATAATGTGAACATTTGGTGACAACTGGTACAATTAAATGAGAGATCGTGAAAGACAGATGGAGAAGATGTTGGATGGTCCGACATCGTGGTTTGACAAAAGATCGACGTCAGAACTGATTAACGGCACCAAGGAGAGGTATAGAGTCAGATATATATATATATATACAGCGTTGGATTAGCCTAGTATAATTAGAGAAGTAGCAAATGCTACGGCCCTGGCTTCTAGGGGCCCTCGCGCTTCTAGGGTCCCGCACCTATGTGACAGATGAAAATGGAAAAAATAACCAGATGTTATATCAAAAACACGCAAGCTGTCAGATTTTTAAATGCCGTGTGATGGTGCTGAATCCAATTAAATCGAAGCAGAAAATACGGAAGACGTGTCCCACTGTGTAGTAGATGAAGGCAGTGCTATAGAAGAATCATCATTACCAATATTACCATTAAGATCAGCAACTCTTCACGATTTAGCCCCATTTTTCACAAGACAAACTGAAATCGAATGTACAGCAAGTCCTCCCAATTTAGCCACATCATCTTCAAGCCAAAGAGAGGCAGAAAGCACAGCACATGATTCTAATGTAGCAACATCATCTACAAATCAAAAACACAACGAAAGTAAAATGTACTCCAACGATATTGGTGAATGGCCAAACAACTTCAATCGAGATTATTGGATTGTGAAAGAAAGTAGCGAAGTGCAACATATGAACAGTGATTTCATGTTTTAAAAAAAACAAATATGATAAAGAAAACAATCCACGATTTTATCGAAAGTCGTTTTTCACATACACGCATACACCAACAAACAAAACTCACGTGAGAGATTGGTTGTGTTATACAGAAACTAAAGGACAACTGTTCTGTTTTGTTTGCAAAGTTATTGATTTAGACTGTACCATAGAGTGACTGGTGTATTTGGAATACTCCGGCAGTTAAATCTATTACAGCAGAAGATATCTTGAAAAGAACTCCAAATATTGTCAGCTATTACCAAGAGGATTTGGAAGAAAGCCTAGGCGACGAACTTATGCAGTTCACTGAACTTCTTAAAATTAATGTAGCTGCTGCTATTAGCAACGAAAAGCATGAGGCTCTTGAACTGCAATTTTATAAACTTATAATGGAAAATTCATTAGAGTCGTGTTTCCCAAATGTAGAAATAGTCTTACCAATTTATTTGTCTTTAATGATTACTAACTGCAGCGGAGAACGTTCTTTTTCAACATTGAAGGTATAAAAAGTGAGTTAAGAAACATGATGGGCCAAGATCGTCTGAGATTATCCCAATGCTAATGTATTTACTTAGATGTTTTTCTAGTGCTATTCTAAATTTGCTCACTATTAAATCAGGTTAAGTTGTTTGTAAAGTTAATGTATACATTCTATATATAAACACACAGGGCCCCACTCAAATTTAGGAGGGCCGCTCACACAAAATGAAAAATTTATATAATAAAATTAAAAAGTATATAAGAGTTTGGGCTTATGCTATCAGGATAGCACTGGTATTGATTATAGGATAAAAAAGTTTTATTGCATTTCCATAGTTCCTGAGATTTATAATAGATATTATGTTTGTGTGATTGAAATTTCCCTCGTAGAAAGTAATAAATCATCTTCGACTGTAGAATTTGGTAGATTATCTTACTAGTTTTGGAAAAAAAATTAGACACTATTCAAACCGGGATATTAGAAATTGACATCAAGAATGAAACAAGTGAATACCTGTAGCACGAGTAGAAAATTTTCAAGACATCAAAAAATAAAAGCGTAAAATAAAAATTTTTTAAAAGGAACTACATACACACGCATTCAATAAGCACAAGGCTGCAAGAATTAAAACAACTCAGAATGAATTTACGCATAAATAGTTAAAATAATAAACCACTACTAACAGACTATGCTTGATTCTAATCATTGAAGTATCAAAAGCTCTCAACACATCGTTCATATAATGTCTTTGGAACTCTCAGAAAGAATACATGACAATCTACAATTACACGAGACGAAGTTTGGACACGACCTAAGAAATTTGCAAATTTACGCAATAGTGCTGAAAGTATAGAAAGAATATTAGCCGTTATTACGTTAAATAACATTTTCCATCAGTGTACTCATAAATAGAATCCAATAAGGGAGACTACTTGGCTAGTGGTTAAGTGCAGTTTTGAATGCGACATTTGGTTCTGATAGGACAGGATTGGAGACACATTAGGTCTTGTGAATACACTCTCAGGTGGAAACTGCATAAGACTCTTGGAGGTAACCAGTCATGAAGTCAATCCTTCGGCTTTAAACCATTTTTCTTCTTAGACTAATAAAACATTTTATATTGGTACAAATGAATCAACTTTATACTGTTAAAGCCAATATAGTTCATTCTAGCCAAAAGATCAAAAAGGTTAGGTCAGAAGGATAGAGCAAAATTAGAAACAAATTATGAAGAAGATTGGATTTAAAAGTCAGTGCAATTCATAAAAAAGAAGATTTTAAATAGGGACAGCAAAAACTTTATCGACTAGCAAAGACCAATAAGAATTGAATAAAAGAGATTTCAAACAGGCCTTGGTCATATCTTCAAAAAGGAGTCACATTATAATTTTTGTTACTTCACTTTAGGATTGTCAAGCAGTTAAGAATAATGAATGACATATTTATTATATAGAACTTTCCATTAGAATCAGAACGAAACATGGGAACAATGCAGTAAAATACAGAGGATCACGACTAAAAGTCACAACTTGTAAGACCTATTGAGAAAATATCAAAACATGATAAAAGGAGAAAAAGATGATACAACAATAGGAAAAAAACAAAACAATCAAAACGGACCTCATGGAGTATAGAGACAGACGAAAAACAAAACCATGATAAAAAGAACAAATATGGAAAGATGAAGCAGAAAAATTAAATAGACTACAAAAATTATAAATATTGTTGAAGTACAAGAATAGAAGGTTATCAGATGGAAAAACAAAAATATACAGCTAACTGAAATTAAACGATGAAAACTGGCTGACATTTTAGAGACAAAAATGATGATTTGAATCAAAAAGGGTCGAGAATGCATCTTGTAACTTTCAGGCTAAAATAAAAAGGACTCAATAATGAAACTAAACAAACTGTCTGAAATGTATATTTCTAGAATAGAACCAACGTAGTATACATTATCAGAGATCAAAATAGTACTGTTACAGATATTCAAAACTAAACAGTAAAAACATTCCAGGACAAGAAGTTACAGATTATGCAGTCCCTAACTCTAAAATAACGCAAAGCAACTAAAGCAGGAGGAACAATGTTAGGCTGCATTGACTATTATCATTGTGGATGACACTGAAGAAATCACCATAAGTTATGTTTGAGGTAGATTCTAAATTGTTCTCAGTCGGAGAATACATACAAGAGAGAAACTTACAAGGTGATAGGGCAATTGCTGCTACTGACTCACACTGGGAAAATACATGAAGAAACTTGAAATTGATGTTTGTCTAGGATCATCGTACCTAAAGCTCAAGGGATCAGGAGAAAACAAAGTGTGATTTGGCAATATTCTGTCAGATCTGTTAGTTTGAAGGTACACAGAATCATAGACGAGAAATTTACAGTTGATTTGTGTCAGAATCGCGTCTGCGCTGAAGGCACAATGGAAATACTAAGAAACCTATAGTGTGAGTTAATGAACACTAATTTACAACTTATGCCTAAAAGAACATTTATACTGAACCCAAATGTGATGTTTGTATACAGGATTATCAGAAAAGTCACAGAAGAATAATGACAGGTTGAGAAACCTACATTGATGTTTTGTAATTTGCTCAATCTAGCCTAATGCACAGAAGAAACATACTGGAGAACCTTAAAATGTATGTTTTTGCAGGATCTGCAATCTGTTTCGACAACACAGAAGAATACACTACAGGAAGAAACCATCAATGCTGCAGTTGGGTGTAGATTGTCAATCATTAGATTAACACGACAAAAACATAAGAATGACACTTACAAATGTGATATTTGCACTGCAACATTCCATCGATAATATCTATAAACACGAAGAACAACAGAGAATTTCACATATGGGGAGCATTTTTTCATCTTAAACTGGAAGATAACACAGAAAATCATACAGAGAGAAGCTTTAACATGCAAATGTCTATGTGGCAGTATGCTCTAACCTATAACACTGAAACACACACGATGAATACATAAGAGAAACCTTACAAGTGATTTTGTGTACATTATATCTACAGGACCTGGAAGTGACAGAAGAATCATAAAGAAAACTACTACAAGTAGATGAAGTGTTAGTCAGATTTGGTAATCAGTAAGACTGAGTACGAAGAATACATCAGGAAAAAAGGGGTCATATTGTGATCTAGACTTTGTCAATCGAGAACTGAAGGTTCGTCACGAAGCAGATTACCATCAGACAGGACCTACAAGTGTGAAAATGTTGTGCATAATTTCCTCAGCAAGTATGGACTCAAGATACTAGAAGGAAACATTTGAGATATCTACAAGGCATACTAGTTGTGTCGTGTTAGAAATCCTTTGACTGAGTTATGCATACATTGAAAAGAAAACATAGTTCACAATACTTTTAAGAATCATCACTCATGTATTCTGAATCAAGTAATTTGTAAATAAATTAAAATTCATTGATATTTTTCAGTTTTGAAATCTTAAGCAATAAATCATAGTTTTCCTGTAATAATTTAATGGTGACTGTCATTAATTATGATACAACGTGATTCTTTATGCATCAATCTTAATCCTGTACTTCACAGTAGTTGATTGATTATTTATGAACATCTTTGAACACTGCTATGGGCGTTATTCAGTTATATGCATATAGGTCAGCTAGTAATACCTGCAGTCTTCATTGCACGAGGACCCAGACCCAGAGTGAAGAAGTTGAGTATCTGCATCCTTTGAGCACTGCTAGAAACTTGATCCTGTGCTTACTAAGTCACCATTTGATTCTAATAAATGGAGACCTGCCATGTGTGTATATGGATCTGGCATAGGCCTCAATGGTATAGCCATCTTCCCCGAGTATGACAGACTATATGAGCTCAGAAGATTTGGATTGACATCAATTTATGAGATATTCAAGGAATCTAAAGAAAACAAATTAGTTATGATTGTTACATGTAAACAGTTGCATTTATAAGCGGATCATCAAATTGAGTGCGACTATAGAAACAAAAATGAAGAATCTGAAATTCAGGATCTGTTCAGGAAAATCTACAGACAGGCATGGCAGAAATCCGTGGCACTGGCAATGGTCTTTATGTAATTTAGAAGATGGTAAAAATATTTTGTGCAAATTTTGATTTTTAAAAATTACTAATGAATTTTGCCAGGGCAGCGACTTTCCAGCCTGCTCTTCTTGATTTTGAATTGCCAATTGTTTTTTTCATATGCTCAAATTGAACATGGCCTACCTTTTATCATCCTTCTCTGATAGGACATTTGACTTGGTTAAATGGACTGATGTTGCAACCACTGAGAGATTTTGGTCTGAAGTTTTCAATTATACAGATTCTTCTGGAGGTAACCCCTTCAAAGAAGTTGCAACTTTCTCCCTAAGTTTATTAATTTTGCCAAATTCTAAAGCTGAAGGGAACCGTAATTTAGCAGCATGAATATTGTGAAAAAAATAAATAATGCAGCTGCCCATGCTTTCAGTAATTCTTGCAGTAAAATATGGCTTAAAGTGGTATAACAAATGCTGCAAAATTAGAACAATGGACTCATATGACCCAACAAAAACTTCAGATGTGCAGTCTGATTGCCCAAAAGACCACAGAAGATGTGCAGTCTGACTTCTCAAATTATGATGAAATACTATCGAGCTTAATTAATACAACACAATTGTTATGTAAAAATATTTTTCTAGCATTTTTTTCTCTAAAATCTAGCAGTAAAGTCTTTTTCATTTGGCAGCCCTGCATTAAAGTGGGAGGCAAAAGATTCAAGAAAGAGAGGACGCTCTAGGGAAACACTGAAACGAGCTTTGCTGAGAGAAGAAATATCCGACTCAGTGCCATGGAAGAGATTGTGTGACTTGCCCAGTATAGAGCAGTATGAATAAATTATTTGCAGACCCTATGTAACGTATAACGGTACGACCAAAAAGTCTTTATCAAATAAATGACCCAAATCTTAAATGAATCGTCTCACTGTTTCTGTCATGTCTAGTGTATAGGACCATCATCAGAATCCCGTTTGTCCTTCCTTCTTTCGTTCGCTTGAAATATGTCTATATATTCAATGTTGTCTCTAGTATGAACTTCACTGTCTTTTGTAGCTCACACAGAGGTCCATGTAGTTTTCTGTCGTGTGTTGTTTTGTTAGGCCAGTGAGTTTTCCTCAGTGTATCATATTCGGGACAGTCTTGAAGTATGTGGTCTGGTGTGCCTGTACACATGGCTTAATTGCCAATCTTGACTTTTGTATACATGTCGCTGCGGAGTCGATTGTGTCCTGTTCTAAGGCGCAGAATGACAACTTGTTCCAATCTGCTCATATTATAGTAATCGTCTTGTGTTGGTATTTGTGGATTTCTCATTGATTTAATCATCCTTTTCTTTTGGTGGTAGGTAACTGGCACACCCGGTTGCTCTCCTGCAGCACCTTCCTTGACCAATCGGTCTGCTGTTTCATTTCCTGGTATTCCACAGTGAGAGGGTATCCACTGCAAGACGACCCTACGCTGCTTGGACAATTTAGACAGTAGGGTCTGTAGACCTGGCAATTTTCTGGACTTGAGTGCTTGGAGTGCTGATTTTGCATCAGTCAAAAATACAACAGGTTGAGGATCAGGTCTGGTATTCAACAGTTTTTCAGTTGCCACCTTGATTGCCTGAATTTCTGCATCATAGTTGTGACAGAATTTCCCCATTGGTACTTTAATCGCATCTCTAGCGTTGTTTGGGTATTCTATGTACCCTCCTGCTCCTCCATTCTTCACTGCATTTTCTGCTGACCCATCCGTGTATACCCGTACCCAGAGATTGTGTGGGTCTTCTTCATCAAGTAAACTGAGAGTGACTGTCTTGCGTTGTATGCTGTTCTGCTCATCCTTGTCGAGTATTCCTTTAACTTCTGTCTGGATACATACTTCTGGTTCAGTCTCCTCTCTCCCCCGTTTGTCCTGTTTCCGTTGCTTGATAAAAACATTTTTGTCAAAACGTTGATGATACTCTGAGGTCAATAATTGATATACAACGCCAGTGTTACGAAGGCTGCGTGTTACTGTGTATGAGCAGGAGATAAGCGTAGCCTGAAAGCTTACCGGGCCGTAGTGCTCACCACGCTGCTGTATGTCAGAGAAACATGGACAGCGTAAAGCTGGTGCACAATAAACTAAACCTCTTCGACACACCCAAGAAAACTAAAACTCTTGTACACAAGTTTTCTACGCAGACTGAATGGAATGAATGAAAGTCATGGCATATTCTTTAGTAGACATCAACCACAATAAACGATTCGTGGATTTTCTAGGCACCATATATACGTTCAATAGTTGCCCTTTGCTTTCTGAACAAAGGTCTGTGTGGCATAGAGGTTAGGTGCTCATCTCTCGTGCCAAATGTACCAGGTTCGCTCCTCGTGGAGCCATCTGGATATTTTTCCAGAAATCCCTGATCTCAGTGTATGTGAGATCAAGTTCCTAGTCTTATCGGAGACAAACGATAAAACGTAGCTGCTGTGTTCATTTTGAGCACGTAAAAGAACCCTTGGCAGTTCAAAATCGAGAAGAGCAAGATGGAAAGCCGCTTCCCGTACAAAATTCATTAGAAAAAAATTTAAAAATAAAATTCCTTCAAGAAATCTGCAGTATCTTCAAAATTACATCGGGACCCTCGCCGATGCTACGGAGTTTGTGCACTGTTGCTGAGATAGTCCTGTGTAAGAAAGATACCACTGCAGACATGTTTACTCACCGAAGTGCAATGATGATAGTCCTGTGTAAGAAAGATACCACTGCAGACATGGTTACTCACCGAAGTGCAATGATGATAGTACTATAAATTAATCTGAACAAAATAAATGACAGAACAAAATTCCAGATACTAAAGTCCTCAAAAGGACCGATATACCAATTGTCAACACAGTGTTTTAGAAGGCACAGGTGAGATGGACCGGTCACGTTGTCCAAATGCCTGGTAAATGCATCCCAAAACAGTTGATGTATGGCGAGCTTGAAGGGTGCAGACGATCAGGTGGTTGACAGAAAAAAACGATATAAAGACACTCTTAAAGTGTCACTAAAATGATTCGATATCGACACAATTTGTATGCATCCCTTGCGCAAGATCGTCAAATGTTGCTTTGTAACACAAGATGAACTCGCATTGCTGAGAATCGTTGAGGCGCAGAGAACGTAAATTACGTCAAGACGGAACACACAACACCCACCTGTGATAGGGAATTGTGCTCTAGGATTGGACTCTACAGTCACCTCCTTACACACCAGAGAGATGCAGCAGCACAGTATGAGGCTGTTGTCATCATTGCTTGTGATGGAGGACCATGATTATATTGTTTGTAGTCATTTTCCAAACATTCGTTAGTGGAACAATATTCCGATAACGTTTCTTTAGTATACTCAAAGATTGGTTTCAAACCAAGTCCTTTTGGTCTCCATATGGCAAATGCTTCATTTGATTTGCTTATTCTTTAGTTTTCTGTCATGACACTCCTACTGACTGTCGTAGTCTTCTGTGTTTGTCTTGTGCGGTGTTTGTTTTGTCTTGTGTTTCTCTAATGGTTTAAGTCACGAATTTCTGCATCCTTTGGCATGATGTGGACACTTCATATATCAATTTTTGTCTTTCCCTTATTCGTGTTGCTACATCCTTTTTCGAATCTCCCTCTGTTGAAACTTTACTGCCAATATATATTATATATTCCAACTTTACTTCCAATATATTAATTCCAATATATATTATATATTCCAACTTTACTGCCAATATATATTATATATTCCAACTTTACTTCCAATATATATTATATATTCATAAAATTCTTCTATTGTTTCAACGTTTAGAAGCAATTGTGTGTTTCTTGACGTATTCCTTTCTGTTCATCGGGAAGCATAGGGCCTCAACAGTTGTTCGCCTTTATCTGGTCTCTGACTGTTTTCCTTATGGTTTCCCAGGATAGTTCAGTATTCTTCAGTTCCGCAAGAAGACTCTGTCTCTAGGTTTGTTTAGGACATTCAGCTATATTTATGGATTCCATTCAAGTGGCTAATGATACCTGCCACTGTCTCCCGCAGGTATGCCCTACCATTGCAATTTTTCTTTTTAACATTGTAGGGTTCCTGACCTGTTTTATCCACACGTCTGTATTTGCAACTCTATCATACCATCTCATTCTAAGAATACGTCGGAGACATCCATTGACAAAAGTATGAATATGTACTTTTGGATTGACTGATCTTGCTTCCAAGGTAGACGAATTCACCATCTTCTATAGCCTTTCTATCAATCAATATCGGGTCTTTCAATATGGCTGATTTTAAGACCGTCTCGTTTCTGCCAGAGCATCTACTTTTTGTCCAACATGTCTTGTAGTTTGTGTGAGAACATGGCAAGATTATCTGCAAAGTTCAGGTCCTCCAGTTTTGTCAGAGCTGACCAACGAATGCCTTTTTCGTACCTGTCATATGCTGTGCGTGTAGCTCAATCAAAAAGTCGAAGAGGGATAGGGACAGCTGACATCTTTGTCTAACACTAGAACACTAACTCAAACAGACATGTAAATGTGCTGACATTTCTTCAGGTCAAGGAGCAAATACTAAACTGAATTGAATCGAATAACTAACTAAACATATTATGTGTTCGTTCGTTTATTTGTTTTGACTGTTAGAGATTGGGTGATACGTGTAACGACTGAAGATATTCAAAAGGTTCAGATGGACTCTCAATTCAACATGGAAGATGACATCGTACTTCTATCGCAACACATAAAATATCCAAGAACACAGTTGCAGACTTAACCAGTACAACCAGATAATAATAATTCCTCTCGTACCGTTATACGTTACATAGGGCCTGCAAGTAATTTCTCCATACCGCTCTATCCTGGGCAACTCGCTCAATCTCCTCCATGGAACTGAGACCGATATTTCCTGCCTCTCTCAGCAAAGTTCGCTTCAGGGTCTCCTTAGGTCGACCTCTCTTTCTTGAACCCTTTGCATCCCACTTCAATGCCTGCTTTGATATTCTTTGATTATTTCTCCTCAAGGTGTGCCCAACATATCTCCATCTTCTCTTTCTTATAACAGTTGTCACTAGTGGTTGACCAGACATGTCTCTGATTTCATCACTTCTCCTGAGTTCGTTCCATTTTATATTCATTATTTTTCGCACATCTATTTTCAAATGCATTCAACAACCAGATGGTTGGGTTAAAAATCCACCAAAACGCCCGAATGGTTACCAGGAACCAAATTTGGAGTTAAAAAATAGAGCCAATGTTACCTGCCACGCATGTCGTAAGAGGCGACTGAGGAGGTTTGGCTGAAATCGGATGCACGTGTCCTAAACATGTACAAGTCTATGCGTTTATTGGCCTACAAAACCAATGTGCAACGTATACATGTTCTTGGCAAAGATCAAACATCTCATAGAGTGATTAAAATTGATCGTAAAGAACGAACGCAAAGAAGAAGAATCCACCAGAAGAAAACAGAAATAATGAATATGAACATCGCCACCCCAGCATCAGTAAGAACTAGAAGTCCTTCCAAGTACAACTGCTTTCACAAATCTTGGAAGTGTTATCAGTGATGAAAGAGGAGCTGGATCTGATATTAAAATCCGATTAGGTAAAGAACGAAATGCATTCATGACCCTTCAGATAGTCTGAAATTCAGTCGAATACAGAATCAGAACCAATATTAATATATACCACAGTTATGTGCTGTCAACTTTACTATACAGATCAGAGTGCTGGAGAATGACATAATAAGATATGTCCAAACTCTCCACCTTTCATACAACTTGTCTGGGAAAGATCTTTCACGTGTTTGGCCAAATAATATCTCTAATCAGGACTGCTTGCACAGTATCAACAAGATAATGTGAGCACCATCATCCAAAAGAGACGTCGGAGATGGATCGGACATGTGATACGCATGGAGACTAACTGTCAAGAAAACAGCACTGAGATGGACACCAGAGAGTAGGCTAAACGAAAATGCGGAAGACTTAAAACGACCAGGAGAAGTACTGTAGAACAATAACTGAAAGGAATGAAACAGCTAGAACACAAGACAGAGGACTGTCAGGAATAGGGAAGAATGGTATGCATTTGTTGCTGCATTAAACGACAGGGGCGTCACAGGTTAAAGAGAGAGCCTTATGTTATAGTTTCACTTGTTCAAGGATCTATGAGAATAGTTAATTGAAACTAAAAGTTAATAACATAATTTACAGGACTTTGCAAATCAAACTATTGAAACGGGCGTTATAAAGTGGTGCCAGTATGAAAAGTGTTAATTTTTTGGATACTAGTATAATCTCTCACGATCACCGCCCAGACCGATGTACCAAACTTCCCCATAAATTCTAATCATGTGGAAATCTGATTCATGCAGCCTTAGCATTGGTATGTTTTACGTCACATCTTCAGCACCATTTGGAGCTCTAGTGCTCCTTCGGCGATGTGTCCGGTTTCAGCCAACGTTTACTCGGTTCGCTCTCCGTTCCGTAGCCATCTAGTATTTTTGATGTTGTGGAGTAGCTAGCCCAACACCACTTCCAACCTCCTTAGTCGGTTCTTACGACATACGTGGCAGGTAACAGCGGTTCTATTCTTTACACCCCAATTTGGGCCCCGGTAACCACTCGGGTGAGTATATTCTAGTATGACACACAACGAAACCTTCTAAATATTAATCAGCAATGAAAATTCTTTAAGCATATAGGCCTACTACTGTGAGCATTTGGTGACAACAGGTAAATTTCAGGGAATCCGAGATCGTGGAAGACCGATGGAGAAGATGTTGGATGATCTGACATCGAGGTTCAACAAAATATCGATGTCATAACTGATTAACTTCACCAAGGATATATATATATATATATATATATATATATATATATATAGAGAGAGAGAGTTGTGGAGAGAAATGATCGCTTACGCCAGCAGGCATGGCACTTTGTTGATTGATGACCTGGCATAAAAACTCAGTTTTATCTGGCAACCTTTAATCCAAATAGTTTCAAAGATGGTGTCGTTTTCAACACATATTCATGTTTTGTCGTTTTCGATTTGTAATCTTCGCTCTGTCTAGTTATCACAACGTATATAAAATCATCTTTCTGACTGTAGATATTTGTTGGTAAGTACCTGATGCTTTACTAGTTTTGAAAATAAATAAATTAGAACACTATTCAGTATTCTGAAAGTAAGTAATTGACCAAGTTGGTGACCGAGACCAAGTCTTAGTCACCAACTCAGCCAACTGCCTAGCCGAGTAGATATGACATCAATAAAATAAGGTATCCTAGCATTTTAGACTTCAGGAATTTGATTAATATTAGGAACAAAATAGATATATTCCTGCATTCATAACTAAGTCTACCACAGGCTGCAGGGGGAATATAATGGGAATACCAACTGCAGAATGAATTATCACATAAAATAAATATATTTAATAAACCTCACTCACTGACAGTGACTCTTGACTCACTTATGGTATGCCGGTTATGCTTAAATCAACTTTAATGAAAGTCGAATGTCATGGACTACACCAGACTACAGAAAGTTATACAAGAACTCCCACCACACCCATTGGTTCATAATGTCTTTTGTGGAAGCCTCTCACAACTGCAGAACACATTCTACAAATTAGCATGATGCGCAGCACTGGGCCGGCACTGGCTGCTCAAGAGTAAGAGTGAAACTACTGAAAACTTGCAGCCCTGGTTAGAAGAAGTTATGCATTATATTACATACATCAGCAAGCCTGAGCAAAGACACTTTGAGAAAGTTGATAGGAGAAAATGCTTAGACAGTGTCTCTGTTAACTAATCACTTGTCCATCCCAAAGTGTGACAGTCACAGTTAGTCTACATCACAAACTTTTCTTTAGACTAAGACAACTAGTTTTTGTCAGAAATATAGTTTCGTTTTTTTATAACTTTATATTTTTTTTCTAAATTTACCACATATAGTTTTGACCAATACAGCAGCTACTGAGCGAACAATCAAAATGACAGAGAAGTGCCTTAGAAGAGTCGCAGGAGTGACAATAAGAGACAAAATTAGAAATTAAGAAATCAGAAGAAGACTGGATGTTAAACCATTCATGCAATTCATTAAAAAAATAACGGTAACCAGACATTTGCACATTTGATATTAGCACAATGACGGTTGCGTACCTTACATTAGCCCATTTGACGGATGCACATATAGCTACTTGCGTACTGGGACATTGGCGCATATTCCATTTCCTACCATTGCCAATTCAACTGCTACCTCGTGTAAGTAGCGTTATTTCGTTCAACTTTGGCTATTTTCATATTCGGTAAGTGTAAATATGAATCCTCAGCTTATTTATTCATCCATCAGCTTTATTCATCCAGATGTATAGTGCTGAATCTAGTGTATCTAGTGTAGAAAGCTACTACCTGGAATCATCAGCTTATTTAAAATATTTATTTGTAGATTTTGCTTCATCGGATGATTCTAGCTTTATTAATTAACAGTATTGCTACAGTATTACAAGATTATTATGATATAATTAACATTATTGCTAAAATGTTTTTTTTTTATTTGTCCCACTATAAGATAGAATGATTGGTATAAATAAATGAATGCAACTCCATATTATTCTTTATTTACAAATGAAATCATAGATCTTCCCAGTAAGTTAACACAGTATTGAGTATAATGAGTATTGATATTTACACCACACAGTATTGATATTGGCATATAAACCACAGTATTGACATAATATCACGCCCACAGTATTGATTATTAATATATTTTAAAATGTTCTTTTATTTTTAGAGTTGAGATGGAGTTTTCAACAAATCAAAAAGGAAATACTGTTTTGACGTATCTTGGTTTTGAGTACAGCAAATTTAAAGAAAATAAAACAACTGGTGTGATAACTTGGAGATGCAGAGAGTGTAAATCCAGCCACTGCAAGGCTTTTGCCAGAACAAATGATGGCAATATTGTAGGAGCACCACCCTCACGATTCCTGCCCACAAAAAGCCCAAGCAAACATTGCAATGAGAAAAATGAAAGAGGGTATAAAGCACATTGGCGCCACTGCGAGAAATGTGATTGGAAATGAACTGATTGGCATGAATAGTGATGTTTTAGCTCATCTTCCAAAGATGTCATCTATTGCAAGAAACCTGCTGAGACATAAAGAAGCTGATCACCCGCAGAATCCAAGCACACCTTATTTTTCAATTCCAGAAACGTATGCCCATCTGATTCTTCATGATTCGGATATAGATGACCCTGACAGAATTTTCGCTTGTGGAGACTTCGATTTAATGCAAGTTTTAAACAGCAACACCACTATCTATGGTGATGGAACATTTGACAAAGTTCCGAGAATGTTTTACCAACTTTACACATGGCATGCCAAAATTGGAAATTCTTATCCGCCATGCATATATTTTCTTTTACAAAGAAAAAATCTTTTAACTGACTCTAAAATGTTTGAAATTATGAAACGTCTTATGCCAAACCTGTCTCCACAGAAAGTTTTGCTTGATTTTGAAAAGGCTTGTATTAATGCAGTTCACATTGCATTCCCAGATGCACAAGTCAAGGGATGCTATTTTCACTTATGTCAAAGCCTCATAAGAAAAGTCAACAGTGTCGGTCTGAAAGTGAGTCGAATCAGACATTGATGTATGATTAAATCTAAAATCCCTTGCTGCGTTGGCCTTTGTGCCAAGCAATGAGGTTAGACCTGTGTTTGCTCTCCTTGCAGAGTCCTTTCCAGATAAAGAGAGGTACAATGCAATTTTGACACACTTCTTCTCCACCTACATTGAAGGTGCCGCTGGGAGAGATCCCCAATTCCCATTAAGAGTTTGGAATCACCATGAAGCTTCGGATGAAAGATCTCCTAAAACAACCAACTGCTGTAAAGGCTTTCATAATTCACTGAACTCTATTTTCCATTGTAGCCATCCAAGTATCTGGTTGTTGTTGGATGGGCTTGAAAGAGATCTGGCATGTCACAAGCTTACATTGGAAAAAGCTAGAGTAGGACAGCCAGAGGTCAAGAAGAAGTATGAAACTCTGCATCAGCAAGTAGCTCACGTTGTGCAGTGCTATGCAGAGGAGCAAGACAAACTTAGTTTTTTGAGGAGGATGGCAAATTTGCAGTAATTTTCAGCAAAGTTCATTTCAGGGTCTACCTAGGCCGTCTTCACTTTCTTGAACCCTTTGCATCCGCTTCGTCTGCTTGGATATTCTTTGATCAACTTGCTTTCTATGTCTTTAGCTTTCTATGTCTTTATTGTCTGCTTGGATATTCTTTGATCAACTTGCTTTCTATGTCTTTAGCTTTCTGTCTTTAGTCATTTTCCAACTCTCACTGGCATCTGTTTTCCAACTTTCACTGGCATCTGTTTATAACACCCTTGACTTCTGCATTTTAAAATGCAATATGGACTATGCTGATGCAAACCTTTTCAAAATCAAGCAAATCTTTATATATCTTGATTGTTTTTATGATGCTATAGATGACAAATTATCTGTTTTTCTTTATATATCTTGATTGTTTTTATGAAATTAAAGATTATTAACCATTAAATATTGTTCTGTATTTTGTTATTTGAACCTTTCTGATGACTTGCTCTATTACCAACAACATTGAAACTAAGCATATAATATGGTTGGAAAGAACCAAACAAAAGGATCAAGAATAGCAACCATTTTTTAAATTACATTCTCATTTAGAATAAACAGCGACAAAACCCCAAAGTACTGACATTCGCTATAGAGGAAAATGACTACCAATATCTCCAACAATCGTCCATCACAAGTCATAGACTTTACATACCTAGGGAGCTCCATCACAAGTCATAGACTTTACATACCTAGGAAGCTCCATCACAAGTCATAGACTTTACATACCTAGGAGCTCCATCACAAGTCATAGACTTGACATACCTAGGAGACTCCATCACAGTCATAGACTTTACATACCTAGGGAGCTCCATCACAAGTCATAGACTTGACATACCTAGGGAGCTCCATCACAAGTCATAGACTTTACATACCTAGGGAGCTCCATCACAAGTCATAGACTTTACATACCTAGGGAGCTCCATCACAAGTCATAGACTTGACATACCTAGTGAGTATTTTTGCGCAAAAGGAAGAATAACTAATGAAATCCAACACAGATGCAGCAAATCAAATGATAGGACAAATAGCGCCTATTTTAAAATGCAAACATAAACACAAAAAGAACAATGTTCAACACAATCTTTCTCCAAATATTTTGCTATCAGTGTCAAACCTGGATATTGACATTAAATGACAGAAGAAAACTAGTCCCACCAGAAGTGAAGTGACTGTAGAATGCTGGGGGTAACAAGAAGAGACCATTTGCAATCAGGGGAAAAGTGGGTACAACAAAATCCTGGAAGAATATGGCGTCCAGGGACAACTATTATGGTAATATCATGGCCCTATTTCAAGATAGCCAGAGTACAGCAAGAACAACAGAAGGAATGACTGGTTCTCCATTACATCAGGTGTCAGACAAGGTTGTGTTCTCTCACCACTGCTCTTTATCACATATGGATAAAATAACACAAGAGGCAAATTCAAATAATACTCATATACACCAAAATGAACAAGATCTACAACAGCATGTTGACATCCTAAACAAAACTGTATCTTCTTTGCGTTCAGTTTCGTATGCTCGTCTAAACCATGAGATGGGTTGCCTCTATGAAGCTATGTCAATTGGAGTTTCTGTCTGGTATGCACACCATAGTGTCAGCTTTCTTTCCATATTATCTTGTGGTTCGCTTTATGTGGCCTGCAGGAATGACAAGCAGTCGCAAAGGAAGAGAAGTTTGTTGTTTTGGATGTTTCTTTGCTGCAGTATTTTTGAGGCGTCCACAATTGCCTGTTGTTCAGCTCTAAAATTTGTTGAGAGTTCTCCAGTGGCACTTGAATTTTTTAGTGTCGTGCCGTCTTGGAGTATAATGATGGTTCTGGCCCCTCCTTTTGTCGCTGTCGTGTCTGATGATCCGTCTGTGTATATATGGAACCCCTCGGGATTGTGTGCCCTGTTGCTGCTGCTTGCTGGTTTGTAAAATTGTACATCTGCTGCAACAATTCTGTGTCAAAATAAAGCTTGAAGAAACTGACTAGGTGAATAAAAGAAGGTTGTGATATTATTTTAGTGCAGATACAATGATTACTAGGAATTCAAATACAAAAATGTAAAGGCTACTTTATAAAATGCATGGAAAAGCAGCTAGGGCCCTGTGAATAACATGAGCACACAGTGTTCATTTAACATACATTAAAATAAGTCATAATACACTTATCAATCACATCTTTTTCCATACTGTGAGATGAGAAAGACAAGACTAGAGGGCCTTGTTGGTCAAAAGGGAATATATCCTCTGGATCACTGTCAAGGCTGTCGTATGACTGGTCACTTCCCACAGGACTTGACAAACAATAGAAACAAATATAATTGTTAGCAGAAATGAATAAATAAATAATTTGAACAATCAGACAGCCTGTATGAACATTCATTTACATTCTACTAGAAAATCACAAAAACGTAGAAATAAACAATATCTAACAACTGCAATAGCGTAAACAAAACATTGTATCTCGAACAGCAAATGATAGCCTTGTCCTAACAATCAGTTGCTGAATTAAAGATAAGTAACTTATTTTTCTAGCATTTAACAAACTATAACTCATCAACATTGCTAATTTGTTTAACTAGACAAGTTATTGTCACAGAATCCACTACGATCAAATAAAACAATGTTATTTTCAGTTTCACACTGTCTAGTGGCGAAAACGTAAATTCCTGTCAATGCGACAATGTTCGTGGATAGTTTGCTACATTTTACATCTCCGCTTCAGATTCACTGTGCTTCATCTCATATTAAACTAATAAAACAACATTATATTTGTCTATGTTTAGTTCTCTATGTTCTGTAAAATGTTCAATTGTCTACGTGTACAACTGTCTATATGTGCATCGGTCAAGTGTGCTAATGTAATGTACGCAACCGTCAATGTGCTAATATAAAATGTGCAAATGTCACGGAACCAAAAATAACATATTAAATGGTTTGGACAGCTGACAAGAATGCCTGGGTATCGATTAACACACAGAACCACATTGAAAAAGTTTTACGAGTACAGTGCAAGAGTAATACCACGCAAAGGTTGAAACGACAGCATCAACTACAGACTTAAGAAAGTTAATAGCAGCTTACAAAGTGCCTTAGAACAAGCACACACAAGATCACTACATCCCCCTTCCCCCAACACTTTGTAAAAAGAAAAACTGCTGTTATTGTCTGTAATACCGCTATTTAGGTGGTGTAGGACAGGGGGAACATGGTGGTCTTCTGGTGGAAGAACAGAAGATTGTAAAAGTAAATGAAGTGGGTCAGAGGTCACATAGTTCATCATTTGCTTTGTATGTTTCAATTATTTCAGATTTTCTGGATATGACTAGGAGTGAAAATGTTAACATGAAGATCAGTGAAGTTGGCAGCCTGTCTGAGGAAATAGCAGGACAGGGGGAAGTCGGACAGTGTAGTCCAATGAGAGATAATGAGAATAATATAAAAGATGGTCAGTCAGTTATTTGTCATCTGTGATATGTGTGATGTGATTTATGATATGGCTGTTTGATATGTGAGGTTGTAGTCTTGGGATGTGATTGTTGTGATGTTTGTTTTGACATGGTAAGGATATGTAATATTGTGGTGATGTAATATGTAACATAAAGATGGTCTATAACATTGTAGGGTGACTTTTTTGGTGGGTCATCACATACTACTGCACCCTTCTTCTAACCAGGCTGCAAGTCACTTTGGGCAGTCATGCCAATTTGTAGAATCTGCGGTTCTGTCATTGTGGAAGACTTCTTCTAACCAGGGCTACAAGTTTTCACTCTTGGGCAGTCAATGCCAATTTGTAGAATCTGCATGTGTTCTGTCATTGTGGAAGACTTCTTCTAACCAGGGCTGCAAGTTTTCACTCTTGGGCAGTCAATGCCAATTTGTAGAATCTGCATGTGTTCTGTCATTGTGGAAGACTTCTTCTAACCAGGCTGCAAGTTTTCACTCTTGGGCAGTCAATGCCAATTTGTAGAATCTGCATGTGTTCTGTCATTGTGGAAGACTTCTTCTAACCAGGGCTGCAAGTTTTCACTCTTGGGCAGTCAATGCCAATTTGTAGAATCTGCATGTGTTCTGTATTGTGGAAGACTTCTTAACCAGCGGGTTTACTGGATACCAATTTGTAGAATCTGCATGTGTTCTGTAATGGAAGACTAGTTAAAGTATATGAACAGATGGGTATGATGGAAGGAGTTCTTGTCTAGCTTTCACCCCTCCTAAGAGAGACTATTTGATTCCAACTCTGCTGAGACAACTACTACGCCAGTAAACAAAGTGCCAGAGAGCTATTAGATGATAGCAGTAACAGCCTCAATCTCCATTCTCATGCGGAAGTAGTGTTTCTGAATGCTCCGCTTTGCAGCGACCCTACCATGTGAACTAGCTAGGAAATCCCAACTTGTCAGCCTTCCGATTGCCCAATCTCTCTTCATCACCCTTCCAAGAGTAATGCTAACGATGCAGAAGTTGATCATGCTGCCATCTATCACGATCCATTCTTTCCTTTTCTGTAGAGTTGCAACTGTAGATGGTCACCTGACCAATTGTTCTCTCAGCGTGGACCATGCTGTAAACAGAATACTAGATATAGCAAGTTGTAGAAAGATATGATCAACTTTAACAGTTGACACAACACTACAAGAAAAACTAGAAACCAGTTGGTGTGTATCTTCTTTCTTTTCACTAATCCTCTTTTGTCTCACAGCTTCATGATAAGAAGAGATTTCTAGAACAGGCTTTTGTGTGCGCTTCATAAACAGTGTTTTTTGTTATCTCTGAAGTTCAAGTTTTGCATGGACATCATTTTAAATGTGTGTTGTATTGTCATGTCACAGACAGTTAAAATGTTCATGTTATATGCTATATTGTTATTCATTTTATATGTTTTATAACTGTTTCCATTCATCAGAGATCATTGCTTACGCATGGAACTACATCAGCGATGTTAAGAAAATGGACATGGAAGATCAATGCAGCTTTCAACACTCACAACTTGTAAGACTTAATGTTTGCTCAGAAAATATTCCACAACACATGATAAAAATGGAGACAAATATGGGAGATGAAGCAGACAATAAGGAAAGACTAACAAAACAAATGATAAATATTGTGAAGTACACAGGAGATGAGAAAGGAGATTATCAGATGATGGCAGAACATAAAGAATACAGCAGCATAACAGAAAACGGGATAGAAGATCTGGGTTTGACATCTAGAGAGCAAAAACTGCATGACTTAAGAGAGTCAATGAAAGTCAAAGAATGTCAAGTCAAGGTTGTAGACATCAGGGCTAAGAATAATGATAGACTGACTGTCAATAATGAAGATTATAACAAACTGTCTGGAAATGTATTATATATTTCTAAAATAAATCAACATTCTGTGAGTAGTACATGTTCAGAAATGTCTAACAAATATGATACTGTGTTTACTGCAGATGATATTCTAAAACTAAACAGAAGAAAACATTCAGGAAAGAAGTCTTACATGTGTGATGTATGTGACTTTAAGTGCACTAACTCTCATAAACTAAACCTGCACAGAAGAATACATACAGGAGAGAAAATGTATAAGTGTCTGGATTGTGGGAAACGTTTTATGTCATTTGGTGGGGTGAAAGAACACTTGAAGATACATACAGGAGAGAAACCTTATAAGTGTGATGTTTGTGGTGTAGGATTCTGTGAATCTGGTGTTCTGCAGGTGCACAGGAGAACACATACAGGAGAGAAACCTTACAAGTGTGATATTTGTGGTGCAGGATTCTGTCGATCTGGTGCTCTGAAGGTGCACAGGAGAATACATACAGGAGAGAAACTTTACAAGTGTGATGTTTGTGGTGCAGGATTCTGTGAATCTGGTGTTCTGAAGGTGCACAGGAGAATACATACAGGTGAGAAACCTTATAAATGTGATGTTTGTGGTGCAGGATTCTGTCAGTTAAGTCACCTGATACGCCACCGAAGAACACATACTGGAGAGAAACCTTACAAGTGTGATGTTTGTGGTTTAGGATTTATTGGTTCTGGTAACTTGAAAGTACACAGGAGAATACATACAGGAGAGAAACCTTATAAGTGTGATGTTTGTCATCTAGGATTTAGTCAATCTTATAGCCTGATAAAACATAGGTTAATACATACAGGAGAGAAACCTTACAAGTGTGATGTTTGTGGTAAAGAATTCTCTCATCTTGATGACCTGAAAAAACACAGAAGAATACATACAGGAGAGAAACCTTACAGGTGTGATGTTTGTGGTGTAGGATTTAGTCAATCTTATAGCCTGATAAAACATAGGTTAATACATACAGGAGAGAAACCCCACAAGTGTGATGTTTGTGTTCTAGCATTTTGTCGATCTGGTGAGCTGAAGGTGCACAGGAGAACACATACAGGAGAGAAACCATACAAGTGTGATTTATGTGGTGTAGGATTCTGCCAATCTGGTGACCTCAATGCACACAGAAGAATACATACAGGAGAGAAACCATACAAATGTGATGTTTGTGGTGCAGAATTCTACCAATCTGGTGTTCTGACAAGGCACCGGAGAACACATACAGGAGAGAAACCTTACAAGTGTGATGTTTGTGGTGTAGGATTCGGTCAATCTAATAACCTGACAAGGCACAGTAGAATACATACAGGAGAGAAACCGTACAAGTGTGATGTTTGTGGTCTAGCATTTTGCCAATCTGGTGAACTGAAGGTACACAGACGAGTACATACAGGAGAGAAACCTTATACATGTGATGTTTGTGGTGCTGTATTCTCTAGACCTGATGACCTGAAAAAGCACAGGAAAATACATGTAGGAGAGAAACCCTAAAAGTGTGATGTTTGTGGTGCAGGATTCTGTCGATCAAATCACCTGAAAGTACATAGAAGAATGCATACAAGAGAGAAACCCTAACAGTGTGATGTTTGTGGTGCAGGATTCTGTCAAACTGGTCAATTGAAGGTACACAGAAGAATGCATACACAAGAGAAACCATACAAGTGTGATGTTTATGGTGCAGGATTCTGTCAGTCTGGTCATTTGAAGGTACACAGAAGAATACATACACGAAAGAAACCGTACAAGTGTGATGTTTGTGATACAGTTTCTACTACAGCTGGTGAACTGAAGATACATACAAGAAAACATTTGAGAAAAGTGCATTATAGTTGTGATTTGTGTTGTAATCACTTTAGTGATTTATGTACATTGAAAAAACACGTTCACATCTGTTATAGAAATATCTTCTCTGTGTATTTCCTGATATCAAATTGTATATTTGTAAAATAAAAATATAAATAATGTATTGTTCAATCAAAGATCATTGATATCTGTTTCAGTTTGGAATATCTTCATTGCTCTCCGAACGTGCCCATAGGGCTTTGATCTCCTTCACAACATCTCCAATGTGACATGTGACTGACCATCTGAGTTCAATTATGATTGAATAGCCTACTCATATACCTGTTCCGCTCGAGTGGTTACCAGGGCCCAATTTGGGGTGTAAAGAATAGAACCACTGTTACTTGCCACATATGTCGTAAGAGGCGACTAAGCAGGTTGGTGGTGGTGTGGGGCTAGCTACTCCACACCATAAAAAAACACTAGATGGCCACAGAACAGAGAGCGAACCGAGTAAACGCTCGCTGAAACCAGACACATCGCCGAAGGATGAGCACCAGAGCTCCAAATGATGCTGAAGATGTGATGTAAAACACACCAATGCTAAGGCTGCATGAATCAGATTTCCACATGAATAGAATTTATGGGGAAGTCTGGTACATCGGTCTGGGCAGTGATCGCAAGAGAGAGATATACCTGTTCTACTATTCTTTTCTGGTCACTCCAATCTTCAATTCTAGCTCTTGCAATCTAGTAGTTGATGTGAATTGGTTTAAATGAAATCTTTGCAGCCACACTCTATGAGGTCGTTGAGAATGTCAGCTCTATCCATTGGCTGCCCCCCTGATAGGGTGGTTATCCATGCTAATTTCAATGAAATATTCATGGATATTCTAAATATGAATATACCAAATTAGGTTATAGATTTGTTCTCACATGTAAACAGTTCTCACATATAAACACAGCAGGATCATCAAATTTAGGAGTGGAACTCATAGAACTCACAACAAATGAAGAACTAAACATAAAATTCAAAAGTGGATACTAAGAGTTATGGCTTATATAATCAATAACGACACGGTACCCTGGATTATAGGATATAGTGCAGAAATTTATAATTGCATTTCCATCTTCTAATTTTGCTGAGCATGGGTGTTAGTGATGTAGAGAATTTCTAAGAAAAGGAACCGATTGCATATAACTGAGCATGTCGATTTACAACTGTTTTTAACGAAAATTGAACCTGATATTAACAAACTTTTAAGAATGCATCACACTTATCCTTCACATTAATTTGTTATTTTTCTTTGTATTTTTATTTTGTAAATTTAAAATAAACAATTTTGTAATATATTTAATGGTGTTTTAATTATTACAATAAAATTCTTACTAATGTCATGCAATCTCTTAATATGTATTCAGAATTTTCATATTTAGACCATTGTATGAAACTGTGCATAATGTTATTTGAGCATACACTTTCGCCCGAGTGGTTAGCAGGGCCCAAATTTGGGGTGTAAAGAATAGAATCACTGTTACTTACCACGCATGTAGTAAGAGGCACTAAGGAGGTTTGGTTGAAATCGGATGCATGTGTCCTAAGCGTGTAGAAGTCTATGTGTTTAGGGGCCTACCAAACCAATGTGCAACGTATACACGTTCTTGGCAAAGATCAAACATATCACAAAGAGTGATTAAAATTGGTCGAAAGAACGAACGCAAAGAAGAAGAAGCGTACACTTTAGAATCTTCACATATGGGCTATGTTTCATCAAAATCGGTGTAATGACCCTGCAGTTTCGCATCGGGTGGGACCCAGTCAATCAATCAAGTGCCCTACCTGTCGGGTAGGCGATCACGCTCTCTCACAACTCTCTTTGCTTGGTGCATGTAATTAGTTATGACGTCAATCTTGTGTTGAACAGTGATGTCAGGCCACCCAATATCGTCTTCCTCTGTCTTCCCGATCTCTCCTTCCCTGAATTTTACCTGTAGTCACCAAATGTTCTAAACATTCTCTTCGCATTATATGCCCGAAGAACCTTGATTGTCTGATAAGGTTTCTTTGTGTGCAGGCCTGATTTAAAACCTCATGTTTTCTTAGCTGTCCATGGAACTTTCAGCATTCTTCTGTAAAACCACATCTCTGTGGCTTCCAATGATTGTATTGATTGTTTGTTCATTGTCCATGATTCGCTACCATACATAAGTATTGGTTCAATATAGTACTGGAGTACTCGATTCCGCAGTGTCATTGGTAATGAATTCACACATAGTGTGTTTTTCATAGAAGCTGCTTTCGCTTGAGCTATTCTACTTCTAATCTCTGTTGTACATTTTCCACCTGATGTTAGGAATGTTCCCAGATACATGAGTCGATGGACTTGTCTCAGTGTTGTGTTATTTATTTGATATTACATTTTGGTGTTCCTGTTTCTTGGAGACAACCATAACCTGTTTTCTTTATATTCATGCTTAATCCTTTCTTTTCACTTTCTCTCACTATGTCTATCAAGTCTTGTAGATCGTGTTCATTTGTAGCTATAGGAATTGTGTCAGCGTATCTTAGATTGTTCATATTTTGTCCACCACTATTATTCCTGCCTTTTCTTCTATATGTTGCATGATGTTTTCACTGTATAGGTTGAACAGGTCCGGTGAGAGTATGCATCCTTGTCTTACTCCTAATTGTATCTCCTCATAGATTCCACTCTGATTCTCTAGTCAATGGGACCCAGTACATGCGTGAATAGGTTTTGAGTATCTCATCCTTTCAGAGAATTGCTTGAAGTTTGATTATTGTGTAATAAGTGTGCCAATGTCAATTGAAAAGCTACACTCTTCTGGCCAAGATCAAACGAGGGGCACATAACTTTTATCTTAGCCAAAAGACCGATAACAATTATTTCCTTGTTAATTGATTTATTGGTTACTAAACTGACATCATTGTTAGCTGGGCTCAGTTTCCAACAGATATCGAAGAGTATGCATACTGATGGTTCTCGTGGCTCGCTGATTAAACACACTCCTAACTCTGCCCCTAAGGCATCCATTTCTACTTGTACACCGGGTAACTCCAAACTGGGAAATTTTCACTGCAGACGAAATTGAAATGAAGATCATGACATATCCTTTACAGGAAGTCGACATCAACTACAGTAAACAAGTTTTTGTTGTTTCTATTTACCATTTATACGTTCAGTAGTTTGCCGTTGCTTTCCCAACGGTGAGATCTATTTTTACGGAAGTGTAGATAAATGATTATCCCAATACCTAAAAAGGAGACACCAAATTATGTACCAACTATAGAACAGTGGCATTGATATGCCACGCAAGTAAAATCTTATTTAAAATTATTATGGGAAGACTAAGGGAAAATGGAAGAAAATATCAACATAACACAAGCTGGTTTTAGACGGAACAGAGGTACACGTGGCCATATATTTAACATGAGAACAATCATAGAAAATCTAGAGAGTATAATGTATATATATACTCATACTTTATTGACTACTCAAAGGCATTTGATTGTGTAGAACATCAGGAATTGTGGAAGATTATGGGATAAATGGGATTCCCATTACATTTAATACAGATCATAAAAGAACTTTATAGTTATCAAATGGCGGCTGTAAGAACATGTGATGATAAATCAGATTGGTTTGACATAAGGCAGGGAGTCAGACAATGCTGTATTTTGTTCCCTTGACTGTTTAACATATATGCAGAAAACATCATGAGGAAGGTTACAGAAGATAGCGGAACATAACAATACGATCCTTTTATAATCGGGGAAGAGAAATACCTGAACTACGATACGTTGACGATACAGTGTTACTGTCAACATCACAAAAATGGATTGAGAAATTATTAGAAGTGAAAGATAAAAGGAAAAACAAAATCTACATCTCAATGTGGTAAAAACAAAAATAATGACAACGGATAAAACGAACATGACACAATATATTTTTATCAATGGAGAGAAAGTAGAAAATGTGAACAGTTTTGAATATCTTGGTTCACTGCTAACAACAGATGGAAATGTGAACAGTTTTGAATATCTTGGTTCACTGCTAACAACAGATGGAAATGAGATGAAGGAAATTAAAAGAAGAACAAACATGGCTTTACAAAAAATTAAAAACAGTATGGAACAGAACTGATAGGAAAACAAAGATTAGAATACTAAGAGCATGCATATTCCCAGTGGCAACGTATGGGTGTGAAGCATGGACATTTAATAAAGCAGTAGAAAAACATATGTGTTTTAATATAATTGTTACAGAAGAGTCCTTCGTATATCTTGGACAGAGAAGAGAACAAATAGATCTATCAAGAAAGAACTCAAAATCAAAGAAAACTGGCTACTGCTACAAACAAGAAAGAGAAAATTGAGGTATTTTGGACATATAAAGACATGCAGGGCTGGAGAAGACCATCATAGAAGGAGGCATACCGACAAAGAGAAGAAAAGGAAGACCACAGAGAAGATGGATGCAGGACTAACTGATGGTTTAAACATGACGGCTGCAGAGGCAGGACATCAGGCCTATGAGAGAGAGAAATTCCGGAGGACTGTTGGGGTGGCAAAGTTCTGCTCAGGACAAGTTATTTGATGATGATAGATAAGGAAATCAGCAATCGATGTACAACGACTAACCAGGTACGGAGGCAGTTTTGTCACATAAAGAGATACTGCTGAAATCTGAAGCAAATCTTTTAAAAGTGATTTTCTTGCAAATACTATGTTCCCAATGCCAATAACAGCAGCTAGGGAGCAGGAAATCATAATGACGGAGATGAGATACCTTAGAAGAGCTGCAGGAGCGACAATAAGAGACAAATTTAGAAATCAGAAAACTGGACGGGAAACCAGTCATGCCATTCATAAAAGAACAATAGATTAAATGGTTTGGACACCTGACAAGAATGCCCTGATATCGTCTACCACAGAAAGCCACACTGAAAAAGTATAACGAGTAAAGATAGCTCATGCGTGCATTCTGAGTGATTCATTGAGTATGATCCGCAAGGTGGAGGCTGGTTCGGTGCACAGGCAATGGACTGAATCACTACAAGCATAAACAATTTGCAGAATCACACTTATCTTCGTTTAGGGGCACATGGATGTCGTTGGCAATGAGAGAGCAGATAGGCTGGCTGGCTCTGCCACCATATCAGACGGCCAGCCAATAGATAGAGCTGATATTTTGAACGCCCTCATAGAGTGTGGCTGCAAAGAAGATTTTCATTTCAACCAATCCATGCCAACTACTAGATTGCAGGAGCTGGGTTTGAAGATTAGAGTAGCAAGAAAAGAACAGCATAACAGGTACTGAGTAGGCTCATCAATCAAAATCGAACTGGTACAGTCAGTCTCTGGACGCTGTTGGAGATATTACGAAGGAGATCGGAGCACATATGGACATGTCCGGAGTGCAATGAAGATATTCGAAACAAACGAGTAAAGAGGAAGACAACGCAAAAATGGAGCGACTGCATCAAGAAAAGCCTTAAGAAAATGAATAACAGCTTACAAAGTGTCTTAGAACAAGCTCACACAAGAGCACTACATTCCCCTCAACACTTCTATAAAGAAGTAAATGGTAGAAGATACAATGAAGATCATATTACATTGTTTATTGCGCTGTACTTGGTTGATGATTGGTTGTACCTTTAGTTTACTTTATAGTCTATCATTTCGTTATCTTCTTCATATCTAATTTTAGTGGTTATCTCCCGTGACACTGTATTTATTATGTAGGTTATCTCCCATGACTATCACTTGATATTGGTATCATCGTTGTATCAGCGCACTGTTACAATAAGAGAACTATAGAAGAGATTACGTAACAGCGATTATTTAAAAACCCAAAAACAATATTGATAAACAGGATAGAACTGTGGACGTATGTAGAATGATTTCATATACTAGCAAAAAGTAACTGATAGTAACTTCGTTATTGGTTACTGAACTGACGCCATTATACTCGGGACAGACCCATAGGTCCTCAGCATCCCCCAACTATTACCGCTATAAGAGAAGACTGTAGAAAAACTATGTAGCAATGACGAAAAAAATTAAAAACAAAGTACTGTAGTTTTACAAAATACAAAACAATATGCAGCAACGTTTCGATTAAAAGGCGTTTATAAAGTGAAGGATTTTACTACAGAGAAAATCTGCGTAGACTGGAAGACAAATACTGAATGGAAAAGACTTTATCAAAGATCTAAGCAGAACAGACCAGGTCATTATATTTCGCCTACGTACCGGACACTGCAGATTCAACAGACACTTACATAGACTAGGAATAAGTCAAACAGCTCTCTGCCAGTGTCAACATGCGGAAGACACGGGGTATATTGTGCAAGACTGTCCTCTCCTGTGTGAGCTAAGAAGCAACATGTGACTACACCCAGTTGATCTAAAAACTAAGCTTTGTGGAAACCTGACAGACCTGAAGCTGACTGCGCAGTTTGTGGCCCACAGTGAACTAAGCGCATGACCAGAGATAACTGAAGAAGGAAACCTGACAGACCTGAAGCTGACCGCCCAGTTTGTGGCCCACAGTGAACTAAGCACATGACCAGAGATAACTGAAGAAGGAAACCTGACAGACCTGAAGCTGACCGCCCAGTTTGTGGCCCACAGTGAACTAAACACATGACCAGAGATAACTGAAGAAGGAAACCTGACAGACCTGAAGCTGACCGCCCAGTTTGTGGCCCACAGTGAACTAAGCACATGACCAGAGATAACTGAAGAAGGAAACCTGACAGACCTGAAGCTGACCGCCCAGTTTGTGGCCCACAGTGAACTAAACACATGACCAGAGATAACTGAAGAAGAAGAAGAAGGTGAATTAAAGGATACAAAAGAAACGAAGAAATTCAGACTTCCTATAAAGCAGACTTCACATGTACAGTCAGACAATAGATCCCTAACGGTCCTAAAAGTCTACCCCAATTGATGTTGAAGAATATGCATACTGATTGTTCCCGTGGCTCTCTGGTTAAACACATTCTTTACTCCGCCCCTCATTCATTCAGTTCTACATGTACTAACTTTTAACTACAAATTGCTTAACATTGTTAATTGCTTAAATTGCTTAAATTACTTAAATTGCTTAAATTACTTAAATTGCTTAAATTACTTAAATTGCTTAAATTACTTAAATTGCTTAAATTACTTAAATTGCTTAAATTACTTAAATTGCTTAAATTACTTAAATTTGCTTAAATTACTTTAAATTGCTTAAATTGCTTAAATTCTTAATTACTTAAATTACTGGATGGATTCAATATCCATTTATCTTCATTCAACATGCAGTCGTAAACTCCCCCAATATATTTTTAAAATATGAAACAAACCAGTATACCTGTTATATCTGGTAACAACTTTCAGAGAAGATGGAATATTTTAGATATGATCCGATAACATAAGCCCGGAGCTAGATAAAAATTTCAGAAAATAAGGGCCAATCGTTTGATACTCGCATTCCAGTATTGTTGTATAAAGACAATTTATTTAAAAAACAACAAAACCCTTTGATAATCAAGGTTATATTCTGTAACAAATTCAGTTTAAAACTAAGAATATGATTTTAACATGCTAAATCAAGGTTATATTCTGTAACAAATTCAGTTTAAAACTAAGGGAATATTAGTATTATTAACATGCTAAATCAAGGTTATATTCTGTAACAAATTCAGTTTAAAACTAAGGAAATATTAGTATTATTAACATGCTAAATCAAGGTTATATTCTGTAACAAATTCAGTTTAAAACAAAGGGAAATATTAGAATTAACATGCTAAATCAGGTTATATTCTTTTAACAAATTCAGTTTAAAACTAAGGAAATATTAGTATTATTAACATGCTAAATCAAGGTTATATTTTTGTACAAATTCAGTTTAAAACTAAGGAAATATTAGTATTATTAACATGCTAAATCAAGGTTATATTCTGTAACAAATTCAGTTTAAAACAAAGGGAAATATTAGTATTATTAACATGCTAAATCAAGGTTATATTCTGTAACAAATTCAGTTTAAAACTAAGGAAATATTAGTATTATTAACATGCTAAATCAAGGTTATATTCTGTAACAAATTTATTTTAAAAAACTAAGGAAATTAGTAATTTTTAACATGCTAAATCAAGGTTATATTCTGTAACAAATTCAGTTTAAAACTAAGGAAATATTAGTATTATTAACATGCTAAATCAAGGTTATATTCTGTAAAAAATTCAGTTTAAAACTAAGGAATATTAGTATTATTAACATGCTAAATCAAGGTTATTTCTGTAATAAATTCAGTTTAAAACTAAGGAATATTAGTATTATTAACATGCTAAATCAAGGTTATATTCTGTAACAAATTCAGTTTAAAACTAAGGAATATTAGTATTATTAACATGCTAAATCAAGGTTATATTCTGTAACAAATTCAGTTTAAAACTAAGGAATATTAGTATATAACATGCTAAATCAAGGTTATATTCTGTAACAATTCAGTTTAAAACAAAGGAATATTGTATTATTAACATGCTAAACGGTTATTTCTGTAACAAATTCAGTTTAAAACAAAGGAATATTAGTATTATTAACATGCTAAATAAAGGGTTATATTCTTAACAAATTCAGTTTAAAACTAAGGAATATTAGTATTATTAACATGCTAAATCAAGGTTATATTCTTAACAATTCAGTTAAAACTAAGAATATTAGTATTATAACTGCTAAATAAAGGTTATATTCTGTAACAAATTCAGTTTAAAACTAAGGAATAAGTATTATTAACATGCTAAATCAAGTTATATTCTGTAACAAATTCATTTTTAAAACTAAGGAAATATTAGTATTATTAACATGCTAAATCAAGGTTATATTCTGTAACAAATTCAGTTTAAAACTAAGGAAATATTAGTATTATTAACATGCTAAATCAAGGTTATATTCTGTAACAAATTCAGTTTAAAACTAAGGAAATATTAGTATTATTAACTTTAAATCAGTGTTATATTCTGTACAAATTCAGTTTAAAACTAAAATATTAATATTATTAAAAACTAAATAAAGGTTATATTCTTAACAAATTTAGTTTAAAACAAAGGGAATATTAGTATTATTAACTGTAAATCAAGGTTATATTCTGTAACAAATTCAGTTTAAAACAAAGGGAAATATTAGTATTATTAACATGCTAAATCAAGGTTATATTCTGTAACAAATTCAGTTTAAAACTAAGGAATATTAGTATTATTAACATGCTAAATCAAGGTTATATTCTGTAACAAATTCAGTTTAAAACTAAGGGAATATTAGTATTATTAACATCTAAATCAAGGTTATATTCTGTAACAAATTCATTTTTAAAACTAAGAAAATTAGATTATTAACATCTAAATAAAGTTATATTCTGTAACAAATTCAGTTTAAAACTAAGAAATATTAGTTTTTATTAACATGCTAAATCAAGGTTATATTCTGTAACAAATTCAGTTTAAAACTAAGGAAATATTAGTATTATTAACATGCTAAATCAAGGTTATATTCTGTAACAAATTCAGTTTAAAACAAAGGGAAATATTAGTATTATTAACATGCTAAATCAAGGTTATATTCTGTAACAAATTCAGTTTAAAACTAAGGAAATATTAGTATTATTAACATGCTAAATCAAGGTTATATTCTGTAACAAATTCAGTTTAAAACTAAGGAAATATTAGTATTATTAACATGTAAATCAAGGTTATATTCTGAAAAATTTTAGTTTAAAACTAAGGAATATTAGTATTATTACATGCTAAATCAAGGTTATATTCTGAACAAATTCAGTTTAAAACTAAGGACATATTAGTTTATTAACATGCTAAATCAAGGTTATATTCGTAACAAATTCAGTTTAAAACAAAGGGGAATATTAGTATTATTAACATCTAAATCAAGGTTATATTCTGTAACAAATTCATTTTTAAAACTAAGAATATTAATTATTAACATGCTAAATCAAGGTTATATTCTGTAACAAATTCAGTTTAAAACTAAGGAATATTAGTATTAAATTGCTAAATCAAGGTTATATTCTGTAAAAAATTCAGTTTAAAACTAAGGAATATTAGTATTATTAACATGCTAAATCAAGGTTATATTCTGTAACAAATTCAGTTTAAAACTAAGGAATATTAGTATTATTAACATGCTAAATCAAGGTTATATTCTGTAACAAATTCAGTTTAAAACAAAGGAATATTAGTATTATTAACATGCTAAATCAAGGTTATATTCTGTAAAAATTCAGTTTAAAACTAAGGATATTGGTATTTTTAAACATGCTAAATCAAGGTTATATTCTGTAACAAATTAGTTTAAAACTGGAAATATTAGTATTATTAAATACTAAATCAAGGTTATATTCTTAAAAATTCAGTTTAAAACAAAGAAATATTAGTATTATTAACATGCTAAATCAAGGTTATATTCTAAAAATTCGTTTAAAACTAAGGAAATATTAGTATTATTAACATGCTAAATCAAGGTTATATTCTGTAACAAATTAGTTAAAACTAAGAATATTAGTATTATTAACATGCTAAATCAAGGTTATATTCTGTAACAAATTCAGTTTAAAACTAAGGAATATTAGTATTATTAACATGCTAAATCAAGGTTATATTCTGTAACAAATTCAGTTTAAAACAAAGGGAATATTAGTATTTTTAACATGCTAAATAAAAGGTTATATTCTGTAACAAATTCAGTTTAAAACTAAGGAATATTAGTATTATTAACATGCTAAATCAAGGTTATATTCTGTAACAAATTCAGTTTAAAACTAAGGAATATTAGTATTATTAACATGCTAAATCAAGGTTATATTCTGTAACAAATTCAGTTTAAAACTAAGGAATATTAGTATTATTAACATCTAAATCAAGGTTATATTCTGTAAAAATTCAGTTTAAAACTAAGGAAAATTAGTATTATTAACATGCTAAATCAAGGTTATATTCTGTAACAAATTCAGTTTAAAACTAAGGAATATTAGTATTATTAACATGCTAAATCAAGGTTATTTTTCTGTAACAAATTCATTTTAAAAAACAAAGGAATTAGTATTATTAACATGCTAAATCAAGGTTATATTCTGTAACAAATTCAGTTAAAACAAAGGGAATATTAGTATTATTAACATGCTAAATCAAGGTTATATTCTGTAACAAATTCAGTTTAAAACAAAGATATTAGTATTATTAACATGCTAAATAAAGGTTATATTCTGTAACAAATTCAGTTGAAAATAAGGAATATTAGTATTATTAACATGCTAAATCAAGGTTATATTCTGTAACAAATTCAGTTTAAAACTAAGGAATATTAGTATTATTAACATGCTAAATCAAGGTTATATTCTGTAACAAATTCAGTTTAAAACTAAGGAATATTAGTATTATTAACATGCTAAATCAAGGTTATATTCTGTAACAAATTCAGTTTAAAACAAAGGAATATTAGTATTATTAACATGCTAAATCAAGGTTATATTCTGTAACAAATTCATTTTTAAAACTAAGGAATATTAGTATTATTAACATGCTAAATCAAGGTTATATTCTGTAACAAATTCAGTTTAAAAACAAAGGAATATTAGTATTATTAACATACTAAATCAAGGTTATTTCTTAAAAATTCATTTTTAAAACTAGAAATATTATATTATTAACATGCTAAATCAAGGTTATATTCTGTAACAAATTCAGTTTAAAACTAAGGAATATTAGTATTATTAACATGCTAAATCAAGGTTATATTCTGTAACAAATTCAGTTTAAAACTAAGGAATATTAGTATATTAAATGCTAAATCAAGGTTATATTCTGTAACAAATTCAGTTTAAAACTAAGGAATATTAGTATTATTAACATGCTAAATCAAGGTTATATTCATAACAAATTCAGTTTAAAACTGGGGAATATTAGTATTATTAATACTAAATCAAGGTTATATTCTGTAACAAATTCATTTTAAAAACTAAGGAATATTAGTATTATTAACATGCTAAATCAAGGTTATATTCTGTAACAAATTCAGTTTAAAACTAAGGAATATTAGTATTATTAACATGCTAAATAAGGTTATATTCTGTAACAAATTCATTTTAAAAACCCTAAGGAATATTAGTATTATTAACATGCTAAATCAAGGTTATATTCTGTAAAAAATTCAGTTTAAAACTAAGGAATATTAGTATTATTAACATGATAAATCAAGGTTATATTCTGTAACAAATTCAGTTTAAAACTAAGGAATATTAGTATTATTAACATGCTAAATCAAGGTTATATTCTTGAAAAAACAAATTAAATTTAAAACAAAGGGGAATATTAGTATTATTAACATGCTAAATCAAGGTTATATTCTGTAACAAATTCAGTTTAAAACTAAGGAATATTAGTATTATTAACATGCTAAATCAAGGTTATATTCTGTAACAAATTCAGTTTAAAACTAAGGGAATATTAGTATTTTTAAACATGCTAAATCAAGGTTATATTCTGTAACAAATTCAGTTTAAAACTAAGGAATATTAGTATTATTAACATGCTAAATCAAGGTTATATTCTGTAACAAATTCATTTAAAACTAAGGAATATTAGTTTTTAAACTAAATAAATCAAGGTTATATTTTAACAAATTAGTTAAAACAAAGGGAAATATTAGTATTATTAACATGCTAAATCAAGGTTATATTCTGTAACAAATTCAGTTTAAACTAAGGGAATATTAGTATTTTAACATGCTAAATCAAGGTTATATTTTTGTAACAAATTCAGTTTAAAACTAAGGAATATTAGTATTTTTAAACGATAAATCAAGGTTATATTCTGTAACAAATTCAGTTTAAAACTAAGGAATATTAGTATTATTAACATGAAAAATCAAGGTTATATTCTTAACAAATTCAGTTTAAAACAAGGAAAAATTATTATTAACATCTAAATCAAGGTTATATTCTGTAACAAATTCAGTTTAAAACTAAGGAATATTAGTATTTTAATGCTAAATAAAAGGTTATATTCTGTAACAAATTCAGTTTAAAACTAAGGAATATTAGTATTATTAACATGCTAAATCAAGGTTATATTCTGTAACAAATTCAGTTTAAAACAAAGGAATATTAGTATTATTAACATGATAAATCAAGGTTATATTCTGTAACAAATTCAGTTTAAAACTAAGGAATATTATATTATACATGATAAATAAAAGGTTATATTCTGTAACAAATTCAGTTTAAAACTAAGGAAATATTAGTATTATTAACATGCTAAATCAAGGTTATATTCTGTAACAAATTCAGTTTAAAACTAAGGAATATTAGTATTATTAACATGCTAAATCAAGGTTATATTCTGTAACAAATTCAGTTTAAAACTAAGGAATATTAGTATTATTAACATGCTAAATCAAGGTTATATTCTGTAACAAATTCAGTTTAAAACTAAGGAATATTAGTATTATTAACATGCTAAATCAAGGTTATATTCTGTAACAAATTATTTTAAAAACTAAGGAAATATTAGTATTATTAACATGCTAAATCAAGGTTATATTCTGTAACAAATTCAGTTTAAAACTAAGGAAATATTAGTATTATTAACATGCTAAATCAAGGTTATATTCTGTAACAAATTCAGTTTAAAACTAAGGAATATTAGTATTATTAACATGCTAAATCAAGGTTATATTCTGTAACAAATTCAGTTTAAAACTAAGGAATATTAGTATTATTAACATGCTAAATCAAGGTTATATTCTGTAACAAATTCAGTTTAAAACAAAGGAATATTAGTATTATTAACATGCTAAATCAAGGTTATATTCTGTAACAAATTCAGTTTAAAACTAAGGAAATATTAGTATTATTAACATGATAAATCAAGGTTATATTCTGTAACAAATTCAGTTTAAAACTAAGGAATATTAGTATTATTCATGATAAATCAAGGTTATATTCTTTAACAAATTCAGTTTAAAACAGGAATATTAGTATTATTAACATGCAAATCAGGGTTATATTCTGTAACAAATTCAGTTTAAAACTAAGGAATATTAGTATTATTAACATGATAAATCAAGGTTATATTCTGTAACAAATTCAGTTTAAAACTAAGGAATATTAGTATTATTAACATGCTAAATCAAGGTTATATTCTGTAAAAAATTCAGTTTAAAACTAAGGAATATTAGTATTATTAACATGATAAATCAAGGTTATATTCTGTAACAAATTCAGTTTAAAACTAAGGAATATTAGTATTATTAACATGCTAAATCAAGGTTATATTCTGTAACAAATTCAGTTTAAAACTAAGGAATATTAGTATTATTAACATCAATAAATAATCATAGATTCTAAAATGGTTAACATTGCAGAAAGCTTACAGTGTTCTATCAAACATATACAAAAGTCAGCCCCCATTAAACATGAATTTTCGATTTCTTGTCTGAGCTTGTCGGTCTTATGTTGTCGGGGGCAACAGTTGGACATACATTGAGAAGAAATGACTAAAGAATACCAAAACAGGCATTGAAATGTAAAGAGTTCAAGAAAGAGACACCTGAGAGAAACACTGAAACAAACTTTGCTGAGAGGAGCCAAAATAAAAATCTCAATTCTATGGAAGAGATTAGTGAGTTACCTAAGATAGAGGGTATGAAAAATTACTTGCAGGCCCTTTTTGTAACGTATAACGGTACGACAGGAATTATTATATTGGTTATTTCAGTCTCATCTTCTTCTTTGCGTTCGTTCTTTACGACCAATTGTAATCACTCTTGTGATATGTTTGAACTTTGCCAATACTGTATACATTGCACATTGGTTTGGCCACCAAACACATAGACTTCTACACGTTTAGGACACATGCATCCGATTTCAGCCAAACCTCCTTAACGCCTCTTAGACATGCTGGCAGGTAACAGGTTTTACACCCCAATTTGGGCCCGGTAGCACTCGGGCACCAGTCTAATAAAGTGAAATTTTCCAGCATTATCAGACTTTATGGATGCTCGCTTCACATTTCTAGCCCCTAGTGTGCAGGAAGTAGCTGACCCAATTTCCTTTCCTCGCTTGAAGCGTCGAGTGTGGGGTTGAACACACAACCATCTTTATTCGAGGCGATAGGTAAACCCGGTATGCATTACACCAGAGGTTCCCAAACTTTGCATTACTCCGACCCTTTTAACCACTTTTTGATGCCACTGACCTCCAACAATTTCTATATATGAAAATAGACAGGAATAAATTATCTTTATGTTACAATAGTCAACAATATTCTCAGACTGCAGGAAACTAAATGATCTTTCATTCTCCCCTGTCAGACATTTAGACCCCGGTTTTGGGTTCGGTCCTTTGATTTCCAGGGAACTAGTTTACCACTGTTTTTATACATGCTTTTAAAATTTATTTTTCTGTTTGAAATATCAAATATCATAATATTTCTTCAAGCGCTTGAGACCCTCTGTGAGTATCTCGCGAACCTCCGGGGTCCACGGATCCCAGTTTGGGAAACTCTGCACTACACTAAATCAGTTCTTATTTCAGTATACATCTTAATATCAATATGGCTGAAGGGAAATACAAAATAAAGAATGAAAGAGTTTATTGATTGATTGATTGAAAGGACCATCATCATTGCACTTCGGTTCATAACCATGGGAGCTCCGATCTCTTTCTTACACGTGAAGATCTCAGCGGCAGTGCACAAACTCCGTAGCACCAGTGAGAGTCTCAGTTAATTTGAAGATTGTGAAAATATTTTGTAGGAGTTTTATTTTTTAAAAATCTTTCCAATGAATTTTGTCCGTCAGCGTCCTTCTAGCCTCAACTTCTCCCATTTTGTCCGTCAGCGGCCTTCTAGCCTCAACTTCTCCCATTTTGTCCGTCAGCGGCCTTCTAGCCTCAACTTCTCCCATTTTGTCCGTCAGCGGCTTTCTAGCCTCAACTTCTCCCATTTTGTCCGTCAGCGGCTTTCAGCCTCAACTTCTCCCATTTGTCCGTCAGCGCCCCTTCTAGTCACAACTTCTCCCATTTTGTCCGTCAGCGTCCTTCTAGCCTCAACTTCTCCCATTTTGTCCGTCAGCGGCTTTCTAGCCTCAACTTCTCCCATTTTGTCCGTCAGCGTCCTTCTAGCCTCAACTTCTCCCATTTTGTCCGTCAGCGGCTTTCTAGCCTCAACTTCTCCCATTTTGTCCGTCAGCGTCCTTCTAGCCTCAACTTCTCCCATTTTGTCCGTCAGCTGCTTTCTAGCCTCAACTTCTCCCATTTTGTCCGTCAGCGTCCTTCTAGCCTCAACTTCTCCCATTTTGTCCGTCAGCGGCTTTCTAGCCTCAACTTCTCCCATTTTGTCCGTCAGCGTCCTTCTAGCCTCAACTTCTCCCATTTTGTCCGTCAGCGGCCTTCTAGCCTCAACTTCTCCCATTTTGTCCGTCAGCGGCCTTCTAGCCTCGACTTCTCCATTTGTCCGTCAGCGGCTTCTAGCCTCAATTCTCCCATTTGTCCGTCAGCGTCCTTCTAGCCTCAACTTCTCCCATTTTGTCCGTCAGCGTCCTTCTAGCCTCAACTTCTCCCATTTTGTCCGTCAGCGGCTTTCTAGTCTCAACTTCTCCCATTTTGTCCGTCAGCGTCCTTCTAGCCTCAACTTCTCCCATTTTGTCCGTCAGCGGCTTTCTAGCCTCAACTTCTCCCATTTTGTCCGCCAGCGTCCTTCTAGCCTCAACTTCTCCCATTTTGTCCGTCAGCGTCCTTCTAGCCTCAACTTCTCCCATTTTGTCCGTCAGCGGCCTTCTAGCCTCAACTTCTCCCATTTTGTCAGTCAGCGGCTTTCTAGCCTCAACTTCTCCCATTTTGTCCGTCAGCGTCCTTCTAGCCTCAACTTCTCCCATTTTGTCCGTCAGCGTCCTTCTAGCCTCAACTTCTCCCATTTTGTCCGTCAGCGGCCTTCTAGCCTCAACTTCTCCCATTTTATCAGTCAGCGGCCTTCTAGCCTCAACTTCTCCCATTTTGTCCGTCAGCGGCTTTCTAGCCTCAACTTCTCCCATTTTGTCCGTCAGCGTCCTTCTAGCCTCAACTTCTCCCATTTTGTCCGTCAGCGTCCTTCTAGCCTCAACTTCTCCCATTTTGTCCGTCAGCGGCTTTCTAGCCTCAACTTCTCCCATTTTGTCCGTCAGCGGCCTTCTAGCCTCAACTTCTCCCATTTTGTCCGTCAGCGGCTTTCTAGCCTCAACTTCTCCCATTTTGTCCGTCAGCGTCCTTCTAGCCTCAACTTCTCCCATTTTGTCCGTCAGCGGCTTTCTAGCCTCAACTTCTCCCATTTTGTCCGTCAGCGGCCTTCTAGCCTCAACTTCTCCCATTTTGTCCGTCAGCGGCTTTCTAGCCTTCTCTTCTCCAATTTTGAACTGTCACAGATTCTTGTACGTGCTCAACTTGAATACGGGACCTACGTTTTGTCATCCGTCTCCGATAGGACTAGAAACTCTGAACACCTACACTGAGATCATGGATCTCTGAAATAATATCACGATAGCTTCACAAGGGAGAGAACTAAGTACGTTTGGAACTAGAGACGAGCACCTAACCTCTGCAAAAAGAATGAACGCCGAAGTTTGAAAACGTTTGAGTAAGAACTTGAAATTTATTCATGGGACAAGCTGAACGATAGTATCGGTTTATTCGATTTGATATTTACACTGCAGTTATTTCATACTCAAATGGTTTGACCACAAAGGTGAAAATGAACATGAATACACCAGTAGCAAAAGTGTACAACCTGAAAATCGAATCATCAAGGGATAGGGAAGACTAAGAAAAGATTGCCCGTCTGTCCATCGTGTTTGTAGCGCATTGAACTGCGGGTGACTAGTCCTCTGCGTGTGCGGGTTCAATTCCGCGGACTGGCAGAAAAGCCACAGGTTCCCCAGATTCACGATGTTCGGGGCCCCGAACCGAAGGGTTACGATGTCCATGGCACCGAGCCGAAGAGCTGAAAGCTCAAGTGCTTCTGGATCGGAAAAAAAAGAAAGAAAAAGATTGATTGATGAAGTTACAGACATCTTAAAAGTCTACAATATCACATCAAGCGACCGAGCGTGCACTCGAAACCGATCATCAGTTAAAAATGCGAATCTAACGGCAAAAAACAAACAGAAGGGCAAAAAGAAAAAGTTATTTCATAAAGAAAGTACTCTATTCAAACTAATGGAGGTAGAAACAAGATAGACTAGAAGTAGGAAGAACAGTTTGGCTTTAGAAAGAACATAGGAACAAGAGAGGCAATACTTTGTAGAAGACTACTCGCTGACAAGTATATAGAAGTGCAAAAAGTATCTACTTGTGTTTCATCGATTATAGCAAAGCTTTTGACAGAGTCCAACATGAAAAGCTAATCATATGTCTACAAGAAATAGGCCTAGATGGGGATGATATCAGACTAATAAGTAACATATACTGGGAACAGACAGCAATAATAAAATATGAAAATAGCTACTCTCCATACATAGACATAAAAGAGGAGTGAGACAAGGATGCATACTGTCACCAAGCCTATTTAACATCTACACGGGAAAATCTTCAAACAACTAGAGGAATGCTAGGGCTAAAGATCAATGGAAAAATAATAAATAACTTAAGATATGCAGATGACACAGTATTGGTAGCAGAAAATGAACAAGATCTACAAGAATTAGTGGACCAATTGGACAGAACTAGCAAGGAATATGGATTAGACATTAACATACAGAAAACAAAAACTATGGTAATCAACAAGGGAAATGAAAAACCTAAATGAATATAAAAATACATGGAGAATTACTACATCAAAGAAAGCTACTCCTATCTCGGTCAGATGATAACAGATGATGGCAGATGTATAACTGTAATTAAAAAGAGAATAGGAATGGCCAAGGATAATTTTAATAGTATGAGAAAGTTACTGACATCCAAACAAATCACAAACAGGCTAAAAATGAGAATGATCAAATGCTATATATATCCTATATTAATGTATGGCTCGAAACATGGACAATGAACAAGCAGTTAGAAGACAGAATTGATGCATTTGAGATGTGGATATAGAAGAATAGGCAGAGTTTCATGGACAGAAAAACAGACAAATAAACAAGTTTTAGTAAAACTAGGCATGAAGAAACAATTATTAAGAGAAATAAAATTCAGACAAGTAAAGTATTTTGGGGACATAAAAAGGCATGACACCATGATAAAACATTTACTAGAGGGGAAAGTTGAGGGAGAAGAGCAAGAGGAAGACCGAGAGATAAGTGGGAGGAAACTTTAAGAAATGGACAGGTTACAGTCTGGCAGTGTGCAACACTATGCGAAAGACAGAGGATGCTGGAGATTCATTGCTGCCAACCTTCGATGTGGAGAAGGCACCTGATGATGATGAGTCAGAAAAACTACAGCCAACTCTAGATAACTAGGCCAGACAACTGACTCGGGGTTCCCTGACCTAGATCAGAAAAAGGGGCCGGAAAATATAGAGGTTTGATAGAACAATGCAAGCTTTTTGCAATTTTACTCAATTCTGTGAGTCTGTGGTTATTTATTGGTGAAAATATTCCTAATATTGATATTCCTTTTTGTTAAACTTAATTTGTTGCATAATATAACTTTGATTTAGCATTTTGTGTTGATTTTAAAAGAAATTCATCTATATACACCAATACTGGAATGCGAGGTCACGTGATGAAGTTGGGGGTCTGATTTCCCATAATTCTTACCTGAGTCCGAAGATCCATAAGTAACAAGAAGAGACCGATTAAGAAATGAAGACATCGGGAAAAAATGTTTGTACACCATCAGTACTGAACTTTATCAAGAAACAACAAATTAAATGGTTCGGCCACATAAGCAGATTATCAACAGACAGTTCACATCGAAGAGAAATGTTGCTCCGATAAAATGGATACAAAGCAAAAGGCAGGCGACGCAAAAGGTGGACAGCAAAGATAACAGAGGCGACGAAAGACACTGTTTATGAAGCGCACACAAAAGCCCGTTCTAGAAATCTTTTTACACTGAAGCTGTGAGTCAAATCAGGACTGAAGACCAGAAATTAAAACAAGATAAATAGAGAGGTTCGCTCCAGATGTCTCCTTTTTCGACCTGACGCTGTAAGGCAAAACATAATTAAAGGATAAGAACTAATAATATATCCATGGGCAAGTTTCACGATAACGTCGGTTGATTCGCTTTGATATTTGCACTATATTTATTTCATAAAGAAAGTACTCTACTTTGATATTTGTACTATATTTATTTCATAAAGAAAGTACTCTACTTTGATATTTGTACTATATTTATTTCATAAAGAAAGTACTCTATTCAAACTAATGGAGATAGGTAGACAGGTAAACTAAGGTAATACTACACAGGTAGGTATGTATATTGCGGAACACACATGTCGGACACTGAAACTGTTCTTGGACAGGTACTCCGTATCGATACATAACATCAAGCAGTGAAGCGAGAATTCGACGATACCATCTCAAGACATGGGGGTCTTTGCGGTTAAGTGGTTGAGTCTTTGTCTTACGTTCCGAAAGTCGTGGGTTTGAATCCGGAACTGTAGGTAGGGATGCAGACGTAGTCTCGTTGGATGAGAACTGTAGGTAGGGATGCAGACGTAGTCTCGTTGGATGAGAACTGTAGGTAGGGATGCAGACGTAGTCTCGTTGGATGAGAACTGTAGGTAGGGATGCAGACGTAGTCTCGTTGGATGAGAACTGTAGGTAGGGATGCAGACGTAGTCTCGTTGGATGAGAACTGTAGGTAGGGATGCAGACGTAGTCTCGTTGGATGAGAACTGTAGGTAGGGATGCAGACGTAGTCTCGTTGGTTGAGAACTGTAGGTAGGGATGCAGACGTAGTCTCGTTGGATGAGAACTGTAGGTAGGGATGCAGACGTAGTCTCGTTGGATGAGAACTGTAGGTAGGGATGCAGACGTAGTCTCGTTGGATGAGATCCGCTCGCAACACAGACGAGCGGAATACCAGAGTGACTATTAATACACGCAGTGCCGGATTAGGCCAGCGCGGGGCCCGTAGCAAATTTTAGCGCGGGGCCCTAGGTTTTTATGATAATAAATAATAAAACATATTTTACAAACAAACTTGTCTTGATTAAATTCAATGTTCAACGACATACGGTGAGGTTATTTAGACGATCTTGTCCCATTATGTTCCTTAACTCACTTTTATACGCTTTAATGTTGAAAAAGAACGTTCTCCGCTGCAGTTAGTAATCACTAAAGACAAGTAAATTGTAAGACTATTTCTACATTTGGAAACACGACTCTAATGAATTTTCCATTATGCTTTCTTCTAAATCTTCTTGGTAAGAGCTGACAATATTTAGAATTCTTTTCAAGATCTCTTCTGCTGTAAGAGATTTTAATTGCCAAAGTATTCCAAATACACCAGTTACTCTATGGTACTCTGCCATGCGTTTAGGTAAGGCAGATAGTACATTATCAATTATGACAATAAACACCTGACTTTCGATGGATAAATTCCTCACATGTGGTTTGTGATAAGTATGATGTATGTCCCTTTCATTTGTTTGCATTAATAATATATGCTGAGCCAGAAAAATGTCAAATTTGGCTATTAATTCCAATAAACCTAAATAATTTTCGTTATTAGGTGAACCAATAGTTTCATCCTTACCCCGAAATGCAAGACCTCGCTCTGCTAAAATTGGATAACTGAAGTAATTCGCTCTAAAAGAGTCCGCCAATATGTTTGTTCGGTCTCAATTTGGTTTACAAGTTGAGAATCGACACATGCATCCTACTTTTTGCAAATTAACAGCGAAATTATCGCTTGTCTATGAAAGGTGCTTTCTTCACGTCTTTTCAACAAATTAATTGCGTTTTTCCAGTCGTCAAATCCTTTTTCGTAAACCGTGACGAACAGCCTGAATCAGTAATTTTGCAAATAGAAAAGTTGTCCTTTAGTTTCTGAATAACACAACCAATCTTTCACATGTTTTATTTGTTGATTTATGTGTATATGTGAAAAATGACTTTCGACAAAATCGTAGATTGATGTCTTTATCGTATGTTTTTTTAAGACATGAAACCACTGTTCATATGTTGCACTTCGCTACTTCCTTTCGCAATCCAATAATCTCGATTGAAGTTGCTTGACAATTCACCAATACCAATGTTGGAGTACATTTTACTTTCATTATGTTTTGGCTTGTAGAAGATGTTGCTACATTGGAAGCATGTGCTGTACTTTCTGCCTCTCTTTGGTTTGAAGATGATATGGCTAAATTGGAAGGACTTGCTGTACATTCGACTTCAGTTTGTCTTGTGGAAAGTGTGGCTAAATCGTGAAGAATCTTAATGGTAATATTGGTAATGATGATTCTTCTATAGCACTGCCTTCATCTACTACACAGTGAGACGCGACTTATGTATTTTCTGCTTCGATTTTTTTGGATTCAACACCATCACACACGACATTAAAAAAATTAGATAGCTTGCGTGTTTTTGATATAACATCTTGGTTATTATTTTTCCTTTTCATCTCTGTCACATAGGCGCGGGGCCCCCCAGAAGCGCGGGCCCGTAGCATTTGCTACTTCTGCTACTAGGCTAATCCGGCTCTGAATACACGTCTCTCCCAGGCGATGGGAAAAACAACGGATAAACATAAAGGGATGAGGGATGCATCCAGAGAGGAGACGTGGGCCCGCATGGGGCAAAACTCGAACCCGGAGGTGGGGGCCCGAGTTGAGTTGCACGTGGGCCCACATAGGGCGTAATTTTTGGCCCTGAGGTGGGGGCCCGAATTAAGCTCCATGCTCGGACAGTCTAGAGGCATGGTGAATATGAGCACGATGAGAACTGGTGGGCAGGCACCAGGGCAGAGCGAGCACGCATGCGGACGATGCACGGGTGGGCCCACCGGTGAGGCAGACGTGCACGGTGCTGATGGTGGAGCGACGAAGAGGTGTGCCAAGCGTAGAGGTGAGCGGACCACCAAAATGTGCAAAAAACTGGAAAGCCCAGCAGAGGCTTGAATCCAGTGCGCGTTTCCGCTCGCATGGAACTACTACTGCCTTGTAGTTATATTGGGGACAATCAAAGCCTAGAGACGCAAACCGTACACAAAACTGGACGGTAGGAAAACCAAGTAGTCCGAAAAAAAGACCGGTAACCTGGGCAGATGACGCTCAACAACCCGGTAGGAAGGTCGTCTAAGGGTAGCTCTCTAAAGAAAATAGCAACCTGCTGCTTTGCAAGTCGGCTGGGGACAGCCAAAAGCTGACAGAGAGCAAATCCAGTAAACGTTGGTTGAAATCGATCACATCACCGAAGGACAAGCACTAGAGCTCTAAATGGTACTGAAGGTGTAGGTGTATCACACTCGTTCTTTGTGTTAGGCTGTTTATATATCACAAAAAGAATGATCAAAATGGCCGAAAAAGAACGACCGAGAAGAAGAAGAATCCGGACAGCGTCGTTCTATTTGCGAATGCATTTTTTTTCCAGAGACCCCTAGGATTACTGTTGAAGCTGCTTAGCTCGAGCAATATTCTCGGCAGATAGCGTGCCATTTCTGTGGAGAGGGACCGAACTATATGGGGTAAATCCCAGTACAATGAAGTCATTCCTTCGGCTTTAAGAACTAATAATGTATTCCAGTAGCGGCTCGTCATTAAGGGCCAGTGTTGCCGAGCCCCACCAAAAATAAGGTGTAACGTGTATTTATTATTTTATACATTAAAATATATCCCAACCGAAACCATGATTTTTCCGAAAATTTCTGTCTAGCCTCACCAACAAAAATGATCACGAGCCGCCACTGATATATTCATAAGGCAAGCTTCCCGATGACGTCGGTTTATTCGTTTTAATATTTAGAATGCAGTTATTTCATAAACACTCTATTCAAACTAATGTAGATGGTATCCAGAGAGAGAGAGAGAGAGAGAGAGAGAGACTAATGGGGATAAGAAAGCAGACAAACTAAGGTAATACTACACATGTATGTATGTATATTAGGCTATCGGTGAACACACCTGTCCGACACTGAAACTGATCTTAGACAGGTATTCCGCATCGGTACCTATCCGAAAGCAATGAGATGATAAATTCGGCGATAACATCTCAAGATATGGGGGCCTTTGTGGCTAATGGTTAACCCTTAACCTTGCGGTGGTGGGTTCAAATTGGGACCGTAACGTTCTGTTTGTGAGTGCATATTTGATCCCAGAGACCTCTAGGATTGTTGCTGGAGCTACAGATTTCATCCTTTGTGCAATATTATCAGCAGAGGGTGGGCCATTTCTGCGGAAAGGGACCGAGTCATATGGGGTAAATCCCAGTGCAATGAAGTCAATCCTTCGGCTTTAAACCCTTTAGAATATGAACGAATAATTTATTCATGGGGCAAGTTATCTGGTAACATCTCAAATAATAATGGTACTATTTACATTGCAGTTATTTCATAAAGTAAACACTCTATTCAAACTAATGGGAAGAGATAAGCAGACAAACTAAGGTAACATTATACAGGTATCGGGGAACACACCTGTCGGACACTGAAACTGATCTTGGACAGGTATTTGTAATCGGTATCTTCCGTCAAGCAATGAGACGAGAAAATGGCGATAACATCTCAAGACCTTATTTGACTACACACCTGGGCATTCCGGAGATCAGGGTAATGAAAGCGTTGACTAACTTAAGGATAATACCGCTATTCAAACTGACAGAAGTATGAACAGAGCTCATGCTAGTAAGGGGAAATAAATGCATCAATTCGTGTTCTTTAAGATTTCCAGTTTATTTCTAAAACGAAGTCATCATCAAGTGCCGTGTCGGCTGGCATAGGCGTTCATGAACCTCCATAAACCTCTGTCCCTGGCATTTGCTTTCATCTCAGATAGCGGACGTGATAACAATGTTATCAAAGTGCATCGACTTGTTTGAAATGTAAAAGGTGGCAAATGGAACACAGATCCTACTTCTGTGTAAGATACGGAACATCGCCGTGCAGACAGCTCGAGCTTCAAAGACACAGAAGGATATGACATTATTTTAAAGTGCCGTAGGTTTATAGTATTACAATACATTTCTGTACATTACTACTCTTAAATTGAAGTTTGCCCGCATTCCCAGCGTGTTCGTAGCGCGTTGGACGACGGGCGACAAGCCACCTGTAAATGCGGTTCAGTTCCACGGGCTGGCAGAAAAGCCACAGGTTCTCCAGATTTACGGCGTTCGTGGCACCGAACCGAAGGGTTACGATGTCCATGGCACCGAGCCAAAGAGCTGAAAGCTCAAGTGCTTCGGATTTAAAAAAATTGAAGTTTATATTGATCGTTTTGTAAAATACAATATGTATGTATTATTCCCTTTTAAAGGATTTTATTTTCATGTTCGTCTCAATCCCGCAATGAAATCACTTTACTATACATATGTATTATGAGATTTATGTTATCCATCTATTCGGTTATCCGTCACAGCCCTGGTCCGGAGGGTGACGGATAATCGAGGTTCTACTGTATGTTGAAGGAAATCTTTGTGAAGGGCCGTGTGGTTGACTGACCAGGTAGCCCGATGGCATGTGATGAAGTGGGCCTCATTGCCTTAGACAATTTGTTAAAAATGAAAATAATAGAAGTGCCGATATTATTACTGAATAAAACTGAAATTGACATAGTACTACTAATTTAACAAAAATAATACCAGATCTCTGGGGCGTAGAGGTTAGGTGCTTGTCTCTCGTGCCAGAGGTACCAGGTTCGCTCCCTCTTGGAACCATCTGGATATTTTCTCAGAGATCCCTGATAGCAATGTAGGTGAGATCGAGTTCCTAGTTCTATCTGAGACGGACGATAAAACATAGACCCCGTGTTCAATTTGAGCACGTAAATGAATCCGCGGCATTTAAAAATGGAAAAGCGCAGGCTGGAATTCTTACACAAATATCTTCACCATCTTTAAAATTACATCGGGGACCCTCGCGAGTGCTTGGGAGTTCGTGCACTGCAGCTGAGATCGTCCTGTGTAAGAAAGATATCAGAGTGCCTCCCGAATCTGACTTAACTATTCTGTGTTCTATAGTCGACGCTGTTTATAAAAGACACGACTTAGTGAAACTCTTTTTGGAGAGCTAAATGGCTGTGTTCTTAAAAACGTCTGAAGGACTAGACAATTGGTGCCGTGAGAAATAATATTGGTTTGTGGTTCTAATACTGTGTTTGATCATTTTTGTTTTCTCGAAAAACCATAATACTTGTTCACTGTCTAATTACCGTCCGAGTGGTTACCGGGGCCCAAATTTGGGGTCTCAAGAATAGAACCACTGTCGCCCGAGTGGTTACGGGGCCCAAATTTGGGGTGTAAAGAATAGAACCACTGTCGCCCGAGTGGTTACCGGGCCCAAATTTGGGGTGTAAAGAATAGAACCACTGTCGCCCGAGTGGTTACCGGGGCCCAAATTTGGGTGTAAAGAATAGAACCACTGTCGCCCGAGTGGTTACGGGCCAAATTTGGGTGTAAAGAATAGAACCACTGTCGCCGAGTGGTTACCGGGCCCAAATTTGGGGTGTAAAGAATAGAACCACTGTCGCCCTAGTGGTTACGGGGCCCAAATTTGGGGTGTAAAGAATAGAACCACTGTCGCCCGAGTGGTTACCCGGGCCCAAATTTGGGGTGTAAAGAATAGAACCACTGTCGCCGAGTGGTTACCGGGGCCCAAATTTGGGGTGTAAAGAATAGAACCACTGTCGCCCGAGTGGTTACCGGGCCCAAATTTGGGGTGTAAAGAATAGAACCACTGTCGCCCGAGTGGTTACCGGGGCCCAAATTTGGGGTGTAAAGAATAGAACCACTGTCGTCGAGTGGTTACCGGGGCCCAAATTTGGGGTGTAAAGAATAGAACCACTGTCGCCCGAGTGGTTACCGGGCCCAAATTTGGGGTGTAAAGAATAGAACCACTGTCGCCCTAGTGGTTACCGGGGCCCAAATTTGGGGTGTAAAGAATAGAACCACTGTCGCCCGAGTGGTTACCGGGGACCAAATTTGGGGTGTAAAGAATAGAACCACTGTCGCCCGAGTGGTTACGGGCGCCAAATTTGGGGTGTAAAGATAGAACCACTGTGCCCGAGTGGTTACCGGGGCCCAAATTTGGGGTGTAAAGAATAGAACCACTGTCCTGAGTGGTTACCAGGGCCCAAATTTGGGGTGTAAAGAATAGAACCACTGTCGCCCGAGTGGTTACCGGGCCCAAATTTGGGGTGTAAAGAATAGAACCACTGTCGCCTGAGTGGTTACCGGGCCCAAATTTGGGGTGTAAAGAATAGAACCACTGTCGCCCGAGTGGTTACCGGGGCCCAAATTTGGGGTGTAAAGAATAGAACCACTGTCGCCCGAGTGGTTACGGGGCCCAAATTTGGGGTGTAAAGAATAGAACCACTGTCGCCCGAGTGGTTACCAGGGCCAAATTTGGGGTGTAAGAATAGAACCACTGTCGCCGAGTGGTTACGGGGTCCAAATTTGGGGTGTAAAGAATAGAACCACTGTCGCCCGAGTGGTTACCGGGGTCCAAATTTCGGGTGTAAAGAATAGAACCACTGTCGCCCGAGTGGTTACCGGGCCCAAATTTGGGGTGTAAAGAATAGAACCACTGTCGCCCGAGTGGTTACCGGGGACCAAATTTCGGGTGTAAAGAATAGAACCACTGTCGCCCGAGTGGTTACCGGGGCCCAAATTTGGGGTGTAAAGAATAGAACCACTGTCGCCCGAGTGGTTACAGGGCCCAAATTTGGGGTGTAAAGAATAGAACCACTGTCGCCCGAGTGGTTACTGGGGCCCAAATTTGGGGTGTAAAGAATAGAACCACTGTCGCCCGAGTGGTTACGGGGCCCAAATTTGGGGTGTAAAGAATAGAACCACTGTCGCCCGAGTGGTTACCGGGGCCCAAATTTGGGGTGTAAAGAATAGAACCACTGTCGCCTGAGTGGTTACCGGGGCCCAAATTTGGGGTGTAAAGAATAGAACCACTGTCGCCTAGTGGTTACCGGGGCCAAATTTGGGTGTAAAGAATAGAACCACTGTCGCCGAGTGGTTACCGGGGCCCAAATTTGGAGTGTAAAGAATAGAACCACTGTCGCCCGAGTGGTTACCGGGGCCCAAATTTGGAGTGTAAAGAATAGAACCACTGTCGCCCGAGTGGTTACCGGGGCCCAAATTTGGGGTGTAAAGAATAGACCACTGTCGCTCGAGTGGTTACCGGGGTCCAAATTTGGGGTGTAAAGAATAGAACCACTGTCGCCCGAGTGGTTACCGGGGCCCAAATTTGGGGTGTAAAGAATAGAACCACTGTCGCCCGAGTGGTTACCTGGGTCCAAATTTGGGGTGTGAAGAATAGAACCACTGTTACCTGCCACGCATGTCGTATGAGGCGACTAAGGAGGTTTGGCTGAAATCGGATGCATGTGTCCTAAGTGTGTAGAAGTCTTATGTGTTTAGGGGCCTACAAACCAATGTGCAACGTATACACGTTCTTGGCAAAGATCAAAATATCACAAAGAGTGATTAAAATTGGTCGTAAAGAACGAACGCAAAGAAGAAAAGAAGAAAAAGACTGTCTAATTATGGATAATATTCACTAGCTCCGGTGCTTCTCTTGGTGTTCTTAAAACTCCTTATTCTCTCCTCCTGAAAACGACTTTTTTAGACAACAGTTCTATGTGAATCTTGTCTTCTTTATTTCTGTGTACCAAACTAATGTGGGACGGACCAAACTAATGTGGGACGGACCAACATAATGTGGGACGGACCAAACTAATGTGGGACGGACCAAACTAATGTGGGACGGACCAAACTAATGTGGGACGGACCAAACTAATGTGGGACGGACCAAACTAATGTGGGACGGACCAAACTAATGTGGGACGGACCAACATAATGCATAAGCGTTAAATTAGGGCACAAGAAGTTTATGGGTTCAGTCATAAACTCTACGTTCCCCCGGTGAGGAAACGAACTGGCCATCCTACATCCTGTACACTAGGGTCTAGAAATGTGACATGATAGGCACGTCATACCATAAGGTCTGAAAAGACTGCGGGAAATTTAAATAACAAATAAAAAACTAAAAATAGTTTTTTTAAATGTGGTTGCCCGCTCATGTGTCTTCATCATCATCAAGTAGCGTGTCCTGAGCAGAACTTTGTTATCCTAACAATCATTCGGAATTTTTCTCTCTAATAGACCAGGTGTCACGCCTCTGCAGCTGTCATGTTCAAACCATCCGTTATATCCTGAATCTATATTCTCCTTGGTCTTCCTTACCTCATCTTTGCCAGGATGCCTCCTTTCATGATGATCTTCTCCAGCCCTTCATGTCTCATTAAATGTCCAAAATATTTCAATTTTCTCTTTCTTATTTGTAGCATCAGCCAGTTTTCTTTGATTTTGAGTTCTTTCTGGATAGATCTATTTGTTCTCTTCTCTGTCCATGATACACGGAGAGCTCTTCTGTAACACTTATATAACAAATATGTTAAAGGGACATCACCTATGTGTACAACACGACATGTATCTATGTTTCCAACTTGTTTTATCATAACAATAAACATATCAACATATACTTCATATCACCTCAGCTGATTGATAACACTTATCTGATAACTATTACGTCGCAATATTTGTTGTATTACGTCTTCAATGTCTATATTTACAAATTAGTGTCTTTCACAATACACGCGTCATCGACTGCACGTGCAAGTACTTTTTTTTAGATCAGTGGTTCTAAAAATATATGACTGAGGGACCAAACGATATTCTCAAACGTTTTAATGTACAACTAATGTTAGAGATTCATACTTTTATTATTTGTATAGAATTCGTCAGAAAGCGATCGAGAAATGTTTCTTTTTCTTCGAACGATCCATATCGACCACTTGTTAATCACTCTTTGAAATTTGAATGTGATCCGAGCCTAAGAACGATTGTACGTTGTGCCAGTTATGCGCTTACGAGTAGGCCAGCCCATCCAATTTTGTGATGTTTTTATTTACGCTGGTAGCTTTCCTAGGCCCATACCTCAATCGTCTCTTACGACATGCATTGTAGGTCGTAGTGGCACTATTCTTTTCTCCCTTTGAGAGGCCCGGCTACATTCGAGCGGAAAAATGTTTGTTTTTCTTAAAATATTTTTTTTTATTTACAAGACTAATTGGAAAGAAAGTGAGAACCCTTGAAGCTTCGCGGGTTGTAAGAAAACGGCTAATCTTGAATGAGTCACGATACACGGTATAAATGCGTGTAGATCAAACAAGTCGTGTAACACTAAAAACAGAAGCCAAAACAACCACATAACACTTAAACTAATACAAAATAAAACATTGCAACGACACAATTTAATTACTTCACAAAACTAAGTCTAAAAGAATAAACCACAAACTTGTTTAAAACATTACTTTCGCGCCAACTTTTTGTTTACATAAATATACGCTTACACTAATTTGATCAGAAATAAGAAAAGCCATACTGGCAACTTGCTTATACTTACACAGTCATATGTCACGAAACGACAGCCAATGAGATCATAATCTATTTGAAGTAACATAGTCAAAGAAACATTGCCTTGGCTGCACAAAAATCAGCATTTAATTTTGTTGCAAAGACCGAAATCTGTCAAAGCAGCAAGCTTAAGTAAATCAACCATTATCTGCAAGAACATCGTTTTCTAGATCGAGCGAAAAGTTTTACAAGATGAGTGGATACCCTTACCCAAGTAAGTAGTTCTTCTTCTTCTTTTGTCGTCACACTGCTACCGGGTTGTTGCCCAGTGTCGTGGTTTTCTGTTTTTGTCTTGCGCTGTTCTGGTGGCTTGTGTGATTGTTATCTTTGCTCTTTCACAGGATGCTGCCACGCCATCTAACCATCTTTTCCGTGGTCTTCCTCTTGCCTTCTTTCCCGATGTTCTGTTGTAGAAGACTCTGTATACTGTGGAGTTTGGATGCATTCTTATTAAGTGGCCAAACCACTTCATTCTTTGTTTATCTATATAATTCAAGCACGGTTTTGTGCCAACTTTCTTTCTTATGCTGATGTTGGTGATTCTGTCTTTTCTTGTGTTATTGGTAACTTTTCTCAGGCAACGCATTTCACATGTAGTTATTTTTGTGACTGCGCTTTGCTCAATGTCCATGTTTGGCTCTAGTAACACAAAGTAGGTATAAAAATGCTGTTGATCATTTGTTTCTTAGCTGCCTGTGAAATTTTTGGGTGCCTTAACAATGGGGCTAGCTGGTAGGTTACAGCATTTGCTTTTGTACTCTAGCCTCTATCTTTTATCTAGTTTTCCGTCTTCTGTGAATATGCTTCCTAAGTATTTGAATTCTTTCACTTGGTTTATTTTAGTGCCATTGACATGGATGTCTAGATTATTATGTTTTCTTCCCATATTCATTATTTCTGTTTTAGTGTTGTTGATTTTCATGTCATGTTTCACACAATTATTGTTCAAAGTAAGTAGTTGTTAATGGTTAATATGTCTTCAAGCTCTTTAGATATATATAGATATATCTTATAGGTGGGGCACAGAGATGATTCATGCTTCACGTGAAGGGTCAATATTTTGAAATATATTAGTACATAGTCAATCTTATTCTTCACCATCAACTCCCATCGGAGTACAGATCTTCAACAAACTTCTTCCAGCCCATTCCATCCCTTCCAAATTCTTTCCACGTCTTGCAGATTCTTTTAATATCTTTTTCTAGCTCCATTCTCGATCATAACCCAGGGGTAACAAGTTCGAACACCGCGATGGGCAATTTGGAAGCAAATTTGTTCCCGTAGATTTTTACGAACGGTAAAAATTACACCTCACCATTCCAGAAGCAATGTTAAACTACTGAACGTATAAGTGGTACCTAGAAATGCAGCGACTCGTTTACTGTGGTTAATGATGACGTCCTGTAAATGATATGTCACAATTTTCATATAAAAGATACCTGTTCTGTTTCTGGTTAATCTAAAGGAAGACGGCGTGGTGCAGTGTTTAGGGTTCTGAAATGAAACACGAAGTGCGTTTGAGGTTCAAACCAGAGGCGTAAATTTACACTTCGATGAGTTACCATATGCGCTACAATCTCTTTCTTACACAGGAAGATTTCAGCAGCAGTGCACGAACTCTGTAGCATCGGCAATGGTTTCCGAAGTAATTTTGAAGATGGTGAAGATGTTTTGTAGAAACTTTGTTTAATCTTTCTAATGAATTTTACCCCCGGCAACAGCTTTCCAGTCTGTTCTTCTCGATTTTGAACTGCCAATAACTGGATGTGAAACCAGTCATTTAATTCATAAAAGAACAACATATTAAATGGTTTGGACACCTGACAAGAATGCCATCCTATCACCTACCACAGAGGCACACATAAAAAGTATAATGAGTACAAAACAAGAGGAAGACCACGCAAAAGATGGAGCGACTGCATCAAGAACAGCCTTACGAACATGAATATCAGCTTACATAGTGCCTTAAAACAAGCACACACAAGATCACTACGTTTCTCCTCCAACACTTCTATAAAGAAGTAAATGGTGGAAGAGAAGAAGAATGGTTCTTTTGCATGCTCAAATTGAACACGGGACCTACATTTTATTGTCTGTCTCCAATAAGAATAGCAACTCGATCTCACCTACACTGAGAACAGGGATTTCTGGAAAAATATCACCAGGGCTCGACGATGGAGCGAACCAAGTACATTTGGAACGAGAAGTGAGCACCTTACCTACACGCCACAGAGACCCCTCTAGAGCACCTAACCTACACGCCACAGAGACCCCTCTAGAGCACCTAACCTACACGCCACAGAGACCCCTCTGGATTTGTTTTGTTTACCCTAGCAACCAAATTATGTGGCAACTGCTGATATCTAAGATGATATCAAAGAAAAACTTAAACATTGACTTAGTCATTTAGAACTCTAGTCATGAGAAACCAAGATAATATTCTCTGTTTTAGCAAATTATTATACGCTTTGTGTAACCAAGAAGGCGCATGACTGGAACCCACAGAGGAAGAGAGACGTTACGGATCATAAATAGCTGATGAAGAACTGTAAACATGAGATAAGAGGGAATGGTATCTTGTGGACAGAGCTGAATAAGACGGTAAAAAAGAGATCACAGGGAAGAGATAGTTGGAGCTTGATGTTCCCATTGGAACAAGAAGGTTTACTTTTTTATGGTAGAGGTAGCTTTGAAGGTGTATCCTATATGTAATAGTAGTAATACTAGTCATAGTAGTACTATTAATATTAAAAACAGTAGTAGTTGTTGTTGTAGCAACAGTAGTAGTAGAAGTAGTAGTAGTAGCAGCAGTAATAGAAGTAGTAGTAGTAGTAGTAGTAGTAGTAGTAGTAGTAGTAGTAATAGTAATGCTAGTTGTACAAATACAAGTAATAGTAGTGTCACCAGCTGCAGTAATAGTTCAATAGTAATAGTAGTGGTAGTAGCGGTGGTAGTAGTAGTAATATTAGTAGTAGTGATAGTAATACTAGCAGTATTAGTAGTACACATAATAGTAATAATAGTGTACTAGTAGTAGCAGCAGTAATAGTAATACTAGTTAGCAAAGATCCCAAGCGTCAACACACTGTTGCAGAAGGCCCAAGTGAGATGGGCCTGTCACGTTGCTCGAATGCCTGATAAATACATCCCAAAACAGTTCATGTATGGCGAACTTGAAGGGGACAGACGCTCTGCTGGGGGACAGACGCTCTGCTGGGGGACAGACGCTCTGCTGGGGGACAGACGCTCTGCTGGGGACAGAAAAAGTGTTGTTTTTTCTCCTATCCAGAAGCACTTGAGCTTTCAGCACTTCGGCTCGGTGCCATGGACATCGTATCGTAACCCTTCGGTTTGGTGCCACGAACACCGTAAATCTGGGAACCTGTGGCTTTTCTGCCAGTGCGCGGAGTTGAACCCGCACTCACAGAGGGCTAGTCACCCGTAGTCCAACGCGCTACGAACACGCTGGGCAGGCGGGCAAAAACGCTTTAAAGACACTCTTAAAGTGTCTCTAAAATGTTTCGATATAGAGACCACATGATATGAATCCCTTGAGCAAGATCGTCAAATGTGGCGCTGTAACAACACAATTGGAACTCGCATAGCTGAGAATCATCTTGACGTTGAGGCACAGAGAAAACGAGCTGCGCGAAAAAACAGAACACACAACAAAGACATGTTTAACCTTGGTCGTGCATGCCCCACCAGTGGTAGGGGAATCTGTTCTAGGATATGACTCTACAGTCACCTCCACACACACCAGAGAGGTGCAGTAGCACAAGTCTGAGATTGTTGTCATCATCGCTTGCGATGGACAGCTATTAGTAATAGTAGTAGTAGTAACAACAGTAGTAATAGTAGTTGTAGTAGTAGTAGTAGTTGTTGCAACAGTAGTAGCACTAGTATATGTATGCATATCTATCATATGAATTCACCTTCTTACAACATATTAATATGTGCTTTTTTTCACCACATCAAGATGCATCGTACCCCTACCCAGCTGGAAGTGTTCCACCCCCTGAGAAATCATATCAACCCCCTCCTTACCCTTATCCTTACCCTCAGCCAGGTTACCAACCACCACCTCCTCCTCCTAATATAACTTACGTTGTCAATCCTGGACCACCTCCACCACCACAGACAACAGTCGTCTACGAGACAGGACCAGTGTACAGGGTAAGGTTTAGTCATCCACTTGTTTTTCTTTTCTATGCTATTCATTTCTTGTCTTTTTATCAATTCAAATTTAATGGCATTAACTTGTACAGGACGACAAGACACTTAGCAATCCATTCTGACTGTATCATTCATTGTTCCAACTTCATGAACCAACATTTTATATAGAAACAGAATTATTCATAAGATCGATTTGTTACTTCTATATAATTTTTTGTAAAATACTGAAGATGTATTTATAGAGCGTTCTTCGTTAAAAATGTTCTTTAAAAGACAGCACGTAAAAAATATAGTTTTAGTATGCATATATTAATATTATAATAATAATTCCCCGTGTACCGTTTATACGTTACAGAGGGTCTGCAAGTAATTTCTGTAAACGGATCTGTTCTGTGCAACTTGTTTAATCTCTTCTCTGGAAATACGTCCAATATATCTTGTCTCTATCAGGACAAGTTCGTTTCAGAGTTTCCATAGAGTGTTCTTTCTTTCTTGAACTATTTACCTCCCACTTCAATTTCTTCTTTGCGATTATTTGATCATTTCTTCTCAGAGGATGCCCAACATAACTCCACCTTGTTTGTTAGGGAGTTGAAGATGGATACGGGGGATGTTCTTCAGTCTCTTCGCTATTGCCTGTTGGATGAGAACGTTAGAATAGATGTTGAATCGATCCAGCGATTTAAGCAGTTTGGAGTTACCCGTTGTTCAAGTAGAACTGGATGCCCAAGAGGCAGAGTGAGGGGTGTGTTTAACCAGCAAGTCACGGGAACCATCAGTATGCATACTCATTGATGTCTGTTGGGGGAAACTGAACACCTATGGGTCTGTCCGGAGTGCAATGACGTCAGTTCAGTAACCAATAACCAATACCTCCACCTTTTCTTTCTTATAAACGTTTGTTACTAGTAGTTGACCCGACATTTAGCACTAGCAAATGGTTTATACAAACTACCTCTTCAGCTCTCTCACATACGCGCACACCCACTAACACGTACGCGCTGACGCGCACACACACACTCACAAACACGCACACATTTATACAATTATGAAGGAAATATTGTTTTCAAACGCCCGTTAGTATTGATATCGCATTAAGTTCTGAATGTAATGTATAAATCGAACATCAAGTAGCGATACAACATGATACTACAGTGAAATGTTAGTATCAATACCGCAATTAATTGGGACGTTTAATATGATAATATCGAATATAAGTAAACCACAGCAAGACTATATAATGTAACATCCAGGGGTTCTCAAATATCTTTAGTCCTCGACTCTCTTGATCACAAAAGATATGTTTGTGTCTCCCACATATAATAAAAATGACTGCCAATTGAAAAATATAATTTCTCAAATTTTTTATGTAGTTTTTATTTGATATTTTTTACTTTGGTATGTCCGGAAATGTATAAAAACGGCTGTCTTTTTATGTAAATTTGTCAAGACAAAAAGTTTGGGGGAATATAGACTAAAATTATACATGGAACAGGTGACTGGAAAACGAAAGCGATGTGAAACTGTTGATTCCACAATTGAGTTGATTATATGGTTTAATTTACTTTTGATTTTGCAAATGTTTATTAGTTATTTTACTATTGATTTTACTATTGATTTCACTATTGATTCTACTATCTATCCCACTAGTGATTTCCTTATTGATTCTACTATCACGTTCTCTTGTAATTTCCCTATTGCTTCTACTATCACATTCACTAGTGATTTCACTATTTGTTTGAACTCTGAGGAAGCCTTATGCATCAAACGAAACACGAAGATGATACATTTGTGCATTTCTATCGTTAATTTATTTATCATAGTATCTCTATTTCTTCATGTTATTCTTCTTGTAAGATATGCCCTCCAGGTGATACTAATCAATATGATTCTATCATCTACAGCCTGGTCTCTCAAATGATACTAAATGATACTACATGATACCAAATCATGCTAATGATATTAAATGATACTAAATCATGCTAATGAAATTAAATGATACTAAATAATACCAAAAATCATGCTAATGATATTAAATGATACTAAATGATACCAAATCATGCTAATTATATTAAATGATAATAACGAATATGATTCTATCATCTGCAGCCTGGTCTAGGTCTGGGTCTAGGATTCGGAGCTGGACTTGCTTTAGGCAGCTTAGGTTCACATCATCACCACCCCGGGTTCAACCACCACCACCACCATCACGGTGGTTTCAACCACCACCATGGGATGCACCACCATCACCATCACTAATGATAGACATTAAGCATGAAGTGTAACGCGTCTAACAGGAGAAGGTAGCGGAACAGTAAAGAAAAAGTTGAACATCATCAGACGTCAGACACTTAATTAAAAAAGTGTACGAAATATATATTTATCTATAGCAATGTATAACATTTTTAGTTCTTAACTCTGTCAGTACCAGTGACCACTCTAGCGGTATACAAACGTACGTCAATCACACTGCAGACCGATATAGTCGTTTTTAATATTTATCACTTTCTTTTTTTTTTTTGCACAAAACATTCCTAGTTTTTATCGTAGCTATAAATAGTGAAACAAATATAATAAACTAAATGTTATATTGAATTATGTATATTAATTAGCAAGTACAAGTAAGAGCTATGGAAAATACAAGAAAAGTAAACTTGGCGATAATTAGAGCCAACAAATAATAAAACGTATATAGGTTGTTTGTTTTAGTTAACACTAAATTGTACATCAAAATAATGTTCACAATTCTTGCAAATCGAATTTTTCGCAAGTAGAAAATTGTTATATTATATTCTTCCATATAGAAATAAGAAATATCTTACAGATTAAGTACAATATTATATATTTTCAATGGAGAGTCATCAATATTTAATGAGAAGATACGTTAAGTATCAATTCTTGTAAATCGAGGTTGGATTCTAATAAGGCTAGTTCTGGTAATGAAATTATGGTTTTTTTCGCAGATATTTTTTAATGTATTTATTTGAAGCCACAAAAATGATGAATTCAGTGCCAACGATGCTGCGAAAAACAAATAAATCATTGATATATTGAATAATTTACTTATGTATGGCAGCGAATCATGGACAGTAAACCAACAATCAATAAGATCACTGAAAGTCACATATATGTGGTTTTACAGGAGAATGCGGAAAATCTCATGGACGACGAATAAAAACCAAATAATGTGGCTTTAAAGTAGTCCTGCTCACAAAGAAACCCGATTAAAAGAACAAGAATCAATCAATCTTCTTACAAATGTTCTTCGGGCACACAATGTGAAAATAAGCTTTAGAACAATTGACGACAGCGAGTAAAGTACAGAGAAAGAGAGATCGTAGAAGGCAGAAGGAGAAGATGTTGGATGGTCTGATGTCGTTGTTCGATAGAAAATTGGCTTCAGAACTGATTAACTGTTCCAGGGCGAGATAGTTGCGAAGGTACGTGATCGCTTGCGCCGGCAGACATAGTACTTGAGTAATTAATACTTGTAGCAACTGCACGAAGTTGAGCAACAACACGGCAACTGATAGATTAAGCATATATATATATATAATGATAGCTCATTTATCGGTTTTTAATTTAACCATTATACACAACAGCGTGCCGGATAGAAACACGTCTCATGCCATATCTGACACTCGGACCGAAGGTCCTCTACATAAACCTTAGTTATTGATTTGTGCTTCCACAACTGTTGACAATTTAAATAAAGCTAATTACATCTGATTACATTTTGTTTCTGGTTTTATTTTAATAATGAGACTTGTTGTCTTCTTTTCTATTGTCGCCCACACTGTTCCTGGGTTTTTGTCCAGTGTCATGTCGGATTTCTGCTGTTTTGTCTTGCGCTGCTCTAGTCCCTTGGGTGATAGCTATTTTTTTTATTTTTGACAAGATTCTGCTACGCTATCTTACCATCTTTGTCGTGGTCTTCCTCTCGTCTTATTTCCTGATGCTCTGTTGTAAAAGGCTCTGTATAGAGTAAAGTTTGAAAGCATTCTTATTAAGTGGCCACACCACTTCATTCTTTGTTTCTGAATGTAATTCAAGCGAGGTTCGGTCCTAACTTTCTTTCTTATACTGATGTTGGTGACTCCGTCTTTTCTGGTGTTGTTGGTAACTTTTCGCAGTCATCGCATTTCACATGTAGTTATTTTTTGCTAGTGCTTTGCTCATTCTCCATGTTTGGCTCTGGTAACTCAGAATAGACATCGCCCGAGTGGTTACGGGGCCCAAATTGGGGTGTAAATAAATAGAGTAAATAAATGAATAGAGCCACTGTTACCTGCCACGCATGTCGTAAGAGGCGACCAAGGAGGTTGGAAGTGGGGCTAGCTATCCCACACCGAAAAAACACTAGATGGCTACAGAACTGAGAGCGAACCGAGTAAACGTTGGCTGAAACCGCCGAAGGATAATCACCAGAGCTCCAAATGATGCTGAAGATGTGACGTAAAACACACCAATGCCAAGGCTGCATGAATCAGATTTTCACATGAATAGAATTTATGGGAAGGTCTGGTACATCGGTCTGGGCGGTGATCGAGAGAGATATAGAATAGACATGAAAATGCTGTTGGTCTTCTGTTGATTGATTCATTGATTGATAGAACGATCATCATTGCACTTCAATGAATAACCATGTGTGCTACGATCTCTTTCTTACACATGAAGATTTCAACGACAGCGCACGAACTTCCTCGCACCGGTCAAGGTCCCCGGTATAATTTTGAAGATGGTAAAGATATTTTGTAGGAATTTTATTTCAAATCTTTTTTAAAGAAATTTTGTCCGGGCATCGATTTTCTAGCCTTATCCTCTCAATTTTGAACTTCTATGGGTTTTTTTACGTGCTCAAATTGAATACGGGACCTACATTTTATCGTCCGTCTCCTATAGAACTAGGAACTCGATCTCATTTACACTGAGATCAAGGATCTCTGGATAAATAACCAGATGGCTCCACGAAGGAGCGAACCAAGTACCTTTGAATCGAAAAGCGAAAACCTAGCTTCTACGCCCCAGAGACCTTCCCCTTTAGAACCGAAAGTGTAAAGGTGAAGGAATGACGTCACTATACAGGGTTTCCCCATATGGCCCCATCACTGTATGCAGAACTGGCACACCACATGTAGAGAGTGTTGCACACAGCACGAAATCCGTACCTCCAGCAACAGTCCTAGTCATCTCATGGAAAAAAATAAACATGTGACTCGGTTTCGATTCGAAGCAACAACTTTGAGAACGACAGGCTTAACCACTTCATCATATAGACCCCTACTGTTTATCAGAACATCGTTGGTATAACGTCTGGGACAGGGAGTTGATGTTTCTACATTCCGACGAGATCACTAAATTACTTTATTTTCTGTTTCTCGATCAATAACTCACAAATTGTTGTTCTTACTATCTGTCTGATATCTCACTTCTAACTCGGTCGTGGATGGTTAAATTGCATGCTTTATCAGCCATAATATCTCGCAGGTGTTGATTTTACGTATGTTTGATTTGGATACATGTGATGAGAAGAGGGAGGTTTAAAACACATTGTGACAACCGGTGAAATCGAAGGGAGACGAGACAAAGAAAGGCAGAGAGAGAAAAATAGTTTACAGCTTGTTTTTATGACACGGAAGAGCGTCAACATCTGATATGATAGCAAATACAAGTGACTGAGATTTGTCGAGATCAATGATCACATATGCCAACCGGCACGGCACTTGATGATGATGATGATTTGGATAGTGTTCATGTTTTACCCTGGTATCATAGGATAATTATGCATATGTTGTTTATGTTCTACTGTCTTATGTAGACTTGAACATGTTGTTCGCATATCAAGCGCGAAAATATAAAGAGTTGTGGAGGAAACAAACACCCACTAGATCCCATCAGTAGACTAAACAGAAAACAGCACACAACAATCTTTCGCATAAGAGCAGGTCACCGCAGTCTCAAATATCACATGCACAGAATAAAACCTGCCCAGACTGCACAGTGTGCATCTCAGACAGAAACACAGACTCCAGAGTACATCCTGCAGTCATGTCCATCATACATACACAAATGAAACATAGCCTCATGAACGAAGTTTACAAAGCAAGCTATGGGGAACTCTTGAGGAACTCTAACTGACATGCAGCTTCATAGAGGCAAACCAGCTCATGGTGTGGACGAGCATACGAAACCGAACGCAAAGAAGAAGAAGAAGTAGATACAAATATGAAACAGCTGTGTTGATATAGTGAAGGCCGTAAGAAAGTCGTATCACAAGTCTTAAATAATTATGTGTAGTATCGGGAGAAAAAACAAACTTGACATATCCTTTACATGACTTATCCATCAACAGCAGTAAACGAGTTGTTCATTTTCTAGGCACCACTTATACGTTGTCATTGCTTTCTGAACGGTGAGGTCTATTTTTACAAGTCGTAAAGATCCAAGGGAACGAATTTGTTTCCAAATCTGCCCGCTGAGGAGTTTGAACCAGGTACGCTTGGGTTGTAATCAAGTTCACTACCGCTTCAACTATAGACGCTCACGTAGTATCGTGAGCCTCATGAAATCCTGTACAGTATCGTGAGCCTCATGAAATCCTGTACAGTATCGTGAGCCTCATAAAATCCTGTACAGTATCGTGAGCCTCATGAAATCCTGTACAGTATCGTGAGCCTCATAAAATCCTGTACAGTATCGTGAGCCTCATGAAATCCTGTACAGTATCGTGAGCCTCATGAAATCCTGTACAGTATCGTGAGCCTCATAAAATCCTGTACAGTATCGTGAGCCTCATGAAATCCTGTACAGTATCGTGAGCCTCATAAAATCCTGTACAGTATCGTGAGCCTCATAAAATCCTGTACAGTATCTGAGCCTCATAAAATTCTGTACAGTACCGTTAGCCTCTCATAAAAACCATATCATGTACAGTAACGTGAGCCTCATAAAATCTGGTACAGTATCGTGAGCTTCATAAAATCCTGTACAGTCTCGTAAGCTTAAATCGGAAAATCTTGAACAGTATCAGTAAACATAGAGCATTGGTACATAGAGCCAATAATGACATACGGGTGCGATTCTTGGCGGTCAACAAACAGAAAGAAAAATCTCTGGACGCCACAGAGAAGTGGTTTTACAGAAGAATGATGAGAATCCCATGGACTGCTAACCTGACGAATGTGGAGCTGTTGAATGAAGCCACAGCACATAGAAAACTTAGTATCAATGCAATATAAGAAAGAGACAATCATCATTTTTCAGACATATAATGAGAAAGGGAGGTTTAGAGTACATTGTGACAACCGGTAAAATCGAAGGGAGACGAGACAGAGGAAGACAGGGAGAGAAACTTTAGACAACATGACTTATGGCACTGAAGAGTGTCAACATTTGAAAAAAAGTTAATTGCATATCTTTACAGGACTTTGCGAATCAACCCCAGCTTTTTAACGCTTTTTGTGATTTTTCTAGGCATTCTTACGTTCAGTAATTTGCCTTTGCTCTCTGAACGGGTGGTGCCATCGTCCTTCTTTGTAAAAATACACGCGAAACAATTTGCAACCAAACTGTCCGCAGCGTGATTCGAACTCAGAACGTCGGGGTTAATAGACCGACTCACTATTCCCTAAGCCACAGACGCCATCATCAACATTTGAGATGATAGTAAATATCAGGGACATAGATTTGTGGAGATCTAAGATCAACTACGTCGACCGGCAAGGTACCTGATGATGTTGATGAGTATATACCTCAGTTTTCAAATTTCTTCTTCTTCAAACGCACCTTCCCCGCCCATCCAGAAACACTTGAACTGAAAGCTCTTCGGCTCGGTGTCATGGATATCATAACCCTTCGGCTCGGTGTCATGGACATCATAATCCTTCGGCTCGTCGGATATATAATCGGTTCGGTCGGATATCATAACTCTTCGTCTGTCATGGACACGTAACCTTCACTCGGTGTCATGGATATCATAACTCTTCAGCTCGGTGTCATGGACATCATAACCCTTCGGCTCGGTGTCATGGACATCATAATCCTTCGGCTCGGTGCCACGAACACCGTAAATCTGGGGAACCTGTAGCTTTTCTGCCAGTCCGCGGAGTTGAACCCGCACTTACAGAGGACTAGTCACCCGTAGTCCAACGCGCTACGAACACGCTGGGCACGCGGGCCAAACGCACCTTATTAACCACTTGTTAAACCAATCTTTGTGATTTGTATGTAATCTAAGCTTGAAAGAGATTGTATGTTGTGCCAGTAATTGGCCTACATTAGGTCAGCACATATGATTGCTGCCACGCATTTTATTTCCTAGGGTAGTTTCCCTCGGCCCCTACCACAGTCACTTCCTACGAGCAGCGCCGGATTAGCCTAGTAGCAGAAGTAGCAAATGCTACAGGCCCGCACTTCTGGGGCCCCGCGCCTATATGACAGAGATGAAAAGTAAAAAAATAACCAAGATGTTATATCAAAAACATGCAAGCTGTCTGGATTTTTTAGTGTCGTGTGTGATGGTGCTGAATCCAAAGAAATCGAAGTAGAAAATACAGAAGTCGTGTCTCACTGTATGAAGGCAGTGTTATAAAAGAATCATCATTACCAATATTTCCATTGGGATCAGAAACTCTTCACGATTTAGCCACATTTTCCACAAGACAAACTGAAGTCGAATGTACAGCAAGTCGTTCCAATTTAGCCACATCATCTTCAATCCAAAAGAGGCAGAAAGCACAGCACATGCTTCCAATGTAGCAACATCTTCTACAAGCCAAAACACAACGAAAGTAAAATGTACTCTAACGATATTGGTGAATGGCCAAGCAACTTCAATCGAGATTATTGGATTGCGAAAAGAAGTAGCGAAGTGCAACATATGAACAGTGATTTATTGTCTTAAAAAAACATACGATAAAGAAAACAATTCACGATATTGTCGAAAATCGTTTTTCACATATACACATAAACCAACAAACAAAACATGTAAGCGATTCATTGTGTTATTCAGAAACTAAAGGGCAACTGTTTTGTTTGCAAAGTTACTGATTTAGGCTGTTCGTCACGGTTTACGAAAAAATGATTAACTGGAAAAACGCAATTAATTTGTTGAAAAGACATGAAGAAAGCACCTCCCATAGATAAGCGATAATTTCGCTGTTAGTTTGCAAAAAGAAGGATGCGCGTGTGGATTCTCAACTTGTAAACCAAATTGAGACCGAACAAAAATATTGGTGAACACTTTTAGAGCGAATTACTTCAGTTATACAATTTTTAGCAGAACGAGGTCTTGCATTTCGGGGTAGTTATGAAACTATTGGTTCACCTAATAATGGAAATTATTTAGGTTTGTTGGAATTAATAGCCAAATTTGACATTTTTCTCGTTCAGCATATAAATACTTATGAAAATAAAGGAAAGGGACATACATCATACTTATCAAAAACAACATGCGAGGAATTTATCCATCTAATTGAATCAAGCTTACTGGATCATATTATTTGCGAAATTAGGAAATGCAAGTACTATTTCGTATCACTGGACTCTACTCCAGACATTTCGCATGTGGACCAACTTACTCTAATAGTGCGCTATGTGTTACCATCTGGACCAGTGGAAAGGTTTGTGAAGTTCTTGGATATGGAAGGTCATACTGCTGAACGACTCGCCAAAAGTTGACTTGATTTTTTAAAGACAAATGACATTGATATCAAAGACTGTCGGGGTCAAAGCTATGACAATGTCAACAACATGAGTGGGAAATACCACGGCTTACAAGCACGCATTAGGACAAGCAGACCAAGACCAAATGTCCTTATTAGGACAAACAGATCAAGAGAAAATGTCCTTATTAGGACAAACTGACCAAGACCAAATGTCCTTATTAGGACAAACAGATCAAGACCAAATGTCCTTATTAGGACAAACAGATCAAGACCAAATGTCCTTATTAGGACAAACAGATCAAGACCAAATGTCCTTATTAGGACAAACAGATCAAGACCAAATGTCCTTATTAGGACAAACAGATCAAGACCAAATGTCCTTATTAGGACAAACTGACCAAGACCAAATGTCCTTATTAGGACAAACAGATCAAGACCAAATGTCCTTATTAGGACAAACTGACCAAGACCAAATGCCCTTATTAGGACAAACAGATCAAGAGAAAATGCCCTTATTAGGACAAACTGACCAAGACCAAATGTCCTTATTAGGACAAACTGACCAAGACCAAATGTCCTTATTAGGACAAACAGACCAAGAGAAAATGCCCTTATTAGGACAAACAGATCAAGAGAAATGCCCTTATTAGGACAAACTGAACAAGACCAAATGTCCTTATTAGGACAAACTGACCAAGACCAAATGCCCTTATTAGGACAAACAGATCAAGAAAAATGCCCTTATTAGGACAAACTGACAAGAGAAAATGCCCTATTAGACAAACAGATCAAGAGAAAATGCCCTTATTAGGACAAACTGACCAAGACCAAATGTCCTTATTAGGACAAACTGACCAAGACCAAATGCCCTTATTAGGACAAACAGATCAAGAGAAAATGCCCTTATTAGGACAAACTGACCAAGAGAAAATGCCCTTATTAGGACAAACAGATCAAGAGAAAATGCCCTTATTAGGACAAACTGACCAAGACCAAATGTCCTTATTAGGACAAACTGACCAAGACCAAATGTCCTTATTAGGACAAACAGATCAAGAGAAAATGCCCTTATTAGGACAAACAGATCAAGAGAAAATGCCCTTATTAGGACAAACTGACCAAGACCAAATGTCCTTATTAGGACAAACAGATCAAGAGAAAATGCCCTTATTAGGACAAACTGACCAAGACCAAATGTCCTTATTAGGACAAACAGATCAAGAGAAAATGCCCTTATTAGGACAAACAGATCAAGAGAAAATGCCCTTATTAGGACAAACAGACCAAGACCAAATGTCCTTATTAAGACAATCACAGATAAAAACACAGTCCACACCAGGACAAGTCCCAGGCCACATGGCCACACCAAGAAAAAGGCCAATACGCCCTGATATAACCAAAAAGACATATGTCTTAGGTTGAAAGGGCGTGCCTCGGCCACATAGAGGCTTAACCCACCACCAAACAAACAAATTCTCTGCTTTGCACATTCACTGAATTTGAATGCTAAGTGTGCTGCAGAATGTTGTATAGAAGAATTTGAATGCTAAGTGTGCTGCAGAATGTTGTATAGAAGAATTTGGATGCTAAGTGTGCTGCAGAATGTTGTATAGAAGAATTTGGATGCTAAGTGTGCTGCAGAATGTTGTATAGAAGAATTTGGATGCTAAGTGTGCTGCAGAATGTTGTATAGAAGAATTTGGATGCTAAGTGTGCTGCAGAATGTTGTATAGAAGAATTTGGATGCTAAGTGTGCTGCAGAATGTTGTATAGAAGAATTTGAATGCTAAGTGTGCTGCAGAATGTTGTATAGAAGAATTTGAATGCTAAGTGTGCTGCAGAATGTTGTATAGAAGAATTTGAATGCTAAGTGTGCTGCAGAATGTTGTATAGAAGAATTTGGATGCTAAGTGTGCTGCAGAATGTTGTATAGAAGAATTTGGATGCTAAGTGTGCTGCAGAATGTTGTATAGAAGAATTTGGATGCTAAGTGTGCTGCAGAATGTTGTATAGAAGAATTTGGATGCTAAGTGTGCTGCAGAATGTTGTATAGAAGCATCCATTTTTTCAATTTTGTTGAAAGCCTCTAGGCTAGCTCTATACATTCTTTTCCGTTTCCACCTATCGATGGGCATTCTTACAAAAGCACTGGAAGATACAGGCTCAAAACTCCCGACTTCGAAGAGACTGTCGGACACCAGGTAGTCTACCCGAGCTGATGCGACAAAGACACTTTTATGTGGTTTTACCACTATCAAACAAGTTTTGGATGACATCTCAAATATCATGGATCAAAAAGGTAGAGTGTCGTAATCAGGCGTATGGACTAGTTTTGGAGATGATAAGTTGGAAACAGGAATAATGACCATTTTATGGAACGAAATTATAGAACGCGTGCAAGCGTCTAGCGCTTCATTACAGTCACCTGATCAAGACCTTAACGCGGGATATACCCGTTATGAATCGTTACACGGGTACGTTCAAACAATGCGGTCTACATTTTCAGATATTGAGACCAAAGCCAAAATCCTGACTGACTGTCAAGAACATCAGCAACAAACTTGAAGACGACGCAAGCGAAATACTAAGTACGACGATTTCAGCGGCTCTGCTACGCTCGATGAAGTTGTAGAAAATCAAACACCCAAACACAAATGGAAGCGTCCCATAGTAGAGTGACTGGTTGTATTTGGAACACTTTGGAAAGCTAAAATCTCTTACAACAGAAGAGATCTTGAAAAGAACTCCTAATATTGTCAGCTCTTACCAAGAGGATTTGGAAGAAAGCATAATGGACAATTCATTAGATCGTGTTTCCCAAATCTACAAATTGTCTTACGAATTTACTTGTCTTTAATGATTACTAACTGCAGCGGAGAAAGTTCTTTTACGACATTAAAGTGTATAAAAAATGAGTTAAGGAACATGATGGGACAAGATCGTCTAAATAACCTCACCTTATGTCGTTGAATATTGAATGTAATTTACTTAGAGAAATTGATTTGTCTAGTATTATCTCTAAATTTGCTCACATTAAATCGAGACAAGCAGTGGCGGCCCGTGATAATTTTTGTTGGTGGGGCCAGACATTTTTTTAAGGATAAATCATGGTTTTTGGTTGCTATATTTTAATTTATAAAATAATAAATACACGTTATACATTATTTTTGGTGGGGCCCGCCCCATTGGCCCTTAATGACGAGCCGCCACTGGAGACAAGTTTGTTTGTAAAAGTTGTGTTTTATTATTTATTATCATACAAAACCTAGGGCCCGCGCTAAAATTTGCTACAGGCCCCGCTCTGGCCTAATCCGGCACTGGTTTAGGGGCCTACCAAACCAATGTGTAACGTATACACGTTCTTGGCAAAGATCAAACATATCACAAAGAGTGATTAAAATTGGTCGTAAAGAACGAACGCAAAGAAGAAGAAGAAGAGACATGGATGCTAATTTTTTTTATTGATTTGAAATAATAGATTTCACATAGAATGGAAAAACAAAAAAATATGATTTAATTATTTCTCACCGCTCCTCGTAGAGAATAGGGATTCGTCTTCTTCTTCTTCTTTCAACGTTTTCAGACATCGATTTGTATTACTTTTAAAGTAGTTAGTGGTCAACCGAAGTCTATGTACATTTCCGTATAGCTTGTCTTGGACTGATATGGGAATTTGTCCTGCGTTTTCTCTCTGTTCACTTTATGTTGAACATTCTTGAAGTATATGTTGTCATCTTGCTGGTACCACATGTGCATATATCAGTAGTATCTATTTTGTACTTGTTAAACAGATGATACCTCAGTCTATTGTGCCCTGTTCGTAGACAAACTCTAGGGATACAACTGTTGTCTTCTACTTTTCACTGTTTCTGACCATCTTCTTTATAGCTTCACAGGAGAGTCCAGCATCCTTCAATTCCTCAAGAAGACTCCATTTCCAGGTTTGCTTAGGAAGTATCCTTCTCCGTTTTCTTTGCGGGTTTTTCTCAAGTGCTTGTCTAGTGATGCTCGACGGTGTCTTTCGCGGGGGATGCCCGACCCATCGCGATTTTCTCATACTTCACTCTCTCACACTCAAACTCTCTCAGTGTGCACTCATACTTTCCTCACACACTATTATTCTCCACTCTCTCACACTCATACCTCCCACTCATACTTCCCACTCTCACATTCAAATTCCACTTTTTCAGTCTGTATTCATACTTCTCTCACACACTATCATACTCCACTCTTTCACACTCATACCTCCCACTCTCACACTCAAACTCCACTCTTTCAGTCTGCATTCATCTTTCTATCACACACTATCATAATCCACTCTCTCACACTCATACCTCCCACTTTCACACTCATACCCCCACACTCACATCTCCCACTCTCCCACTAATACCTCTCACTCTCAGACCTCCCACTCTCCTCACCTCCCACTCTCCTCACCTCCCACTCTCCTCACCTCCCACTCTCACACTCACACCTCCCATTCTCACACTCACACCTCCCATTCTCACACTCACACCTCCCACTCTCCTCACCTCCCACTCTCCTCACCTCCCATTCTCACACTCACACCTCCCATTCTCACACTCACACCTCCCATTCATACCTCCTACTCTCACACTCATACCTCCCACTCTCCCACTAATACCTCCCACACTCTCACACCTCCCATTCTCACACTGACACCTCCCACTCTCACACCTCCTACTCTCACCTCCCACTCAAACTCCACTCAACTTATCCTTAAAAAACCAATGTAACCACATCTCCTTACTAGTCCCACTTTATTATTCTTCATATTCGACATAGTTGTACTTATAAACACACATATAAAATTCTAGCAATATGCAATAGTCATTATATACACACATTCCTTTATGGATAATCATATCAGGCACTTTGTCACACGAGCCTGCCCGTGTGTTGCCGGGGCTCGCAAGGGGAGCAAAGAATAGTAACACTTATATATACAAGACATGCCGTAAAAGGCGACTAAGGTAGGGGATTGGAAAGCTACCCTAGTAAATAACAAGCGTTGCAAAATCGGATGTGCTGACCTACTTGTAGGCGCATAACTTACACAACGTACAATCGCTCTTAGGCTCGGCTCACATACAAATCATAAAGAGTGGTTAACAAACAAGTGGTTAATATGGAACGTTCGAAGAAGAAGACTTGGAGATCTAAATTATATGTACATGTACATCTTAAGTCAGAGTAAGACTCGCTTGAATGACGACGGGCACTTGTGATAAGAAAAGCAAGTTTCTTCCCCAAAAAGCCAGAGTCGTTATAATATACGTTATGACTACGTATGACGTCATAGCGGGTGAACACAGTCTACCCACTATCCGGAATTAACTGATGATGTTTCTGTGTTTGAATTCTCCATTTCGTGATTTGAGTCCGTTATCAATCTTGCATCCTGATTAGAAATCTTGGAGTATTATGTCTAGAGCAGCGGTTCCCAAACTTTGCATTACAGTGGACCCCCCCTTTTAAAATACATTTTGCTGCTGCGAACTCCAAAAATGATTCTATATATGAAATTCTTCTAGCGATGGAGTTATTATTGCACCACACCAACAGTCAAGCTGGCTCCAATTTCTCAGGAAACATCAAATGATCTTTCATTTTGTCCTGTCAGACATTTAGACTCCGGTCTGGTACGGGTCCTTTGATTTCGCAACGGAACTAGTTTATCACTGTTTTTATACATGTTTTTAAATTATAAGTTTTGTTTCTGTCAAAGATCATAATATTTCTTCAAACGCTTGAGGGCCCTCTGTAAGTACCTCGTGGACCTCGGGGGTCCGAGGACCCCAGTTTGGGAAACTCTGATATAGAGTATGTCTGTTGTTGTTTTACTTTGTTAGATTAATGTTGGAGTCATTCACTCTCAAATAATATTCAGACCTTTGTCAAAGGATGTCTTCAGTGGATTCTCAGACTGAGATGGTATAATAGAGTTGCAAATACAGATCTGTGGATAAGAACCAGACAGGAACCCATAACGAACCAGGTCAAGAGGAGAAAATGGCGATGGGCCGGGCATACCCTACGGGAGACACAGTCGAGTGTCACTAGACAAGCACTTGAGTGGAGCCCGCAAGGAAAACGTAAAATAGGACGCCCTAAACAGACTTGGAGACGAAATTTTCGAGGAACTGAAGAGTGCTCGACTATCCTGGGAGACCATAAAGAAAACAGCCAGAGACAGAGAAGAGTGGTTAACAACTGTTGAAGCTCTATGCTCCACAAAGGGCGGAGAGGAATAAGTCATTCACTCTCGTGTTTCCATATTTAGTGACTCTATGAGCATGATTCCTATTGTCGAAATAGAAATGGAGAGAAGATACTGAATGAAGGTACTGACACAGACAGGGATCAAAGTAATCACCTTCATTTTTGTCCCTGGTCACGCTAGAGTCAGGGACAATGAACGAGCTGTGTTGTCGCGATCCAGGATGTATGAGTACTACTTGGTGCTGAGTCCCAGTACATATATATAATCTACAGTTGCCGCGGACAAAACTGAAGTACTACTATTTACGATTTATACTTGTCAACTAGATAATTATTTTAAGGTCTTTTTATTACCCGGACCAGGAAATAAATTGAAGTTGTCGCGGATATAATATCTAGTACTGCCATTTCAGAGAGAACTACAATGCACCGAAATTATAGTCTTAACCCATTGAGAGAGTCTTTCCGAACAGAGGAGTTTCAGGGTTGTGAATTCCAGTCGCTGAACAGATTGAGAGAGTCTTTCCGAACAAAGGAGTTTCAGGGTTGTGAATCCCAGTCGCTGACCAGAGTGAGAGAGTCTTTCCGAACAAACTAGTAGTTTCAGGGTTGTGAATCCCAGTCGCTGAACAGATTGAGAGAGTCTTTCCGAACAAACTAGTAGTTTCAGGGTTGTGAATCCCAGTCGCTGAACAGATTGAGAGAGTCTTTCCGAACAAACTAGTAGTTTCAGGGTTGTGAATCCCAGTCGCTGAACAGATTGAGAGAGTCTTTCCGAACAGATGAGTTTCAGGGTTAGGAATCACATTCGATGACCAGATTAAGAGTCTTTCCGGACAGAGGAATTTCAGGGTTGTGAATCCCAGTCGCTGACCAGATTGAGAGGGATGGGCGTCGATATTGGTACAGCCTGAAAAGAACCACATATCAAATATATAGATCGACTGATTAATAAACGTCGAATTGGCTTTGTTACACATCTGAACTCTGCTGGATAAAACCCTCTTTAAAACGCTGCTGGATTTGTTGAGGCGAGGATCGGAGCATCTATAGACATGTCCGGAGTGCTATGATGATAATCTTCTGATAATTGATAACTGCTCTTATTTACACGTTCATCATAGTTTTTGTTACTTTCATTTTCATCACCGTTTCTTTCAATTATTTCCTCAGACAAAAGTGTACAGTCGTCATCCAGTGATATTTCTTTTATTGAACTGACTGTACTCTGACGACGAAAAAGCTTCCTCTTGTGTTTAGCAGATTCGTAATACATTTTAGCTTGGTGGGAGTCATATACAGGGGTTCCATCAAGTGTAAAAGCTTCTGGAGCTAAACTAAAGATTTCTGGAGAAGCCTGAGATGGAAATGATGCTGTTTCCACCATGTTTTGTTTGTCCGTAGAAGAAAGAACAATACGATGTTGTTGAGTGGATTGTGAATCTTGTTTTACCATTCTTGTTCTCTGTTCAGAAAGATTTTGTTGAGTGGATTGTGAATTTTGTTTTACCATTCTTGTTCTATGTTCAGAAAGATTTTGTTGAGTGGATTGTGAATTTTGTTTTACCATTCTTGTTCTCTGGTCACAAATTAAAGACTGTTGAATTATTTCACCAGATGACCTATTCGAAACTCTTATGCTTCTACCTCCTCCACTCTCGGATCCAGTAAGGGAGGTGAAGGACGAGTTTGAGGAGGATGAGTTAAGAGAGGATCTCATGAATAACGCTTTTGTAAAAAATGGATTTGGAGGAGGAACTGTCTTCTGTTTTCCTTTAGGTATAAATTTCTGAGACGAGCTGTCTGAATCAAGACTTTCAGACTTGGTACTCTCTGTAGAAAATGTCCCTGATCTATGAGATCGTCTATGATAACTATCAGTAGTTGTTTCAAAGCTACTTGTTCTATCCAAACTGATGCCTGATTCAGTATCTAAACTACTAAACACCGAATTGCTGCAACTTTCGTTACTAGTTTTTCTTGACAACAATTCTGAATTTCCAGAAAGTTGTACTATTTTTGACCTCAGACGTTTTTTGGTGGTGTTTTGAAGTGCAACAAAATCAACATCATTCTCATCTAGTTGCTGGTCGGCATCAATGGTTTCCTCTAAACATGCTGATGTACTGTTTGAATTATTATTTATTTGAAAACCTGTATCAACGTTTTCAGTATGTATCAATAACATTTGTTCAGTTAGTTGATCTGAAATTTCTGATGTACGCTGCTGTCTGCCGAGCGCGTCAGTTTTAATTAGTAGAGATCTATGTTCTGGGAGACAGAGAAGGTCTGAACTGGCTTGAGTTACAACACTATGTACATTTTCAAGAACTGAGACATTCGACGCAATTTTCCTCACAAAATGATTTCTTTCGGGCACGCTGTAACTTCTCTGTACAGCTTTGGTTAACGTGTAAGTAGGTTGATGAGGAATGTTTTTATGTAAACATTCTGCCACTGTGGCTCTTGGAGAATATAATGCGTTGTTAGAATCTGCAACACTTTGTGAAACTTCTTTTTGAAAGCCAGCAAAGAACGGATTTGAACTTATTTCTCCATTTGCAGTTGCAGTGTAGAATGGTGTAGAGGGGCATGCACTCAGGTGCAAACTTTTGCTCTCCATTCTGGAGATAAAATGGTGCAGAGTGCGCACATCTTTTTTGTTTTTCATTCGCAGTATGTTGATATCTTTAGACTGTACAGGCAGTCTTGGTGGAAAGTTCCTTTTGTTTTTGATAGTTTCTTTTATAACCTGAAGAAGATAGAAACACAAATATGAGGGGGGTGGGTGCTGATAATGATGATGATATTAATATGAGGTAAGCTAGGGAAAGCTACACTAGTAAATAAAAAGCGTTGCAAGAAGTCGGATGTGCTGGCCTAGGCACCATTAGGCGCATAACTGGCACCATGCACAATCGCTCCTAGGCTCAGATCACATAGAAACCACAAAGAGTGGTTAAATAAGTGGTCGATATGGAGCGTTCGAAGAAATAATAATAATAATGATAATATTAATATGAGGAACAGAAAAAAACCGCTTTACAGACACTCTTAAAGTGTCTCTGAAGTGCACCGATATAGACCCCATGTGCTGGAAGTCCCTGGCGCAAGATCGCCAAATGTGGCGCTGTAACATCACAAGAAGAACTCGCATGACTGAGAATCGTCGTGCCGTTGAGGCACAGAGAAAACGAGCTGCGCGAAAAGACAGAACCAACAACACCCACATGTCTAACCTTGACCATGTATGCCCCACCTATGGTAGGGGATTGTATTCTAGGATTGGACTCTACAATCACCTCTGCACACACCAGAGAGGTGCAGCAGCACACGACTGAGGTTGTTGTCATCATTACTTGCGATGGACGGCTATTATTATATGAGGGTAGTGATAATAATGATGACGATGGTGGTAGGGATTGGTGATTGATGATAATGGTACATTAGACTAAATTTTGACCAACATCCCAACTGATATTGAAGTCAACCCCATTGGCTATTGCTATTTTGAATGTTCCAATTAACGACATCTCTTCTATCATTGAAATTCTGAATGTTCTAGTATTGACCCCCATAAAATGTTCTAGTATTGACCTCCTTACTTTTGGAGTGTCTGACCGAATAGATTAGAGCGTGGGCTCCCATGCAGGAGACGTGGGTTAAATCCCTGGTAAGGCCAAGGATTTCTTTGTCGGGAACATGAAGAAAAAACTGATAACCTGACCAGTTTCGCGACGACTTCACTAGCCATGCAGTCATTAAGTTCCACAGGTTCATGTTCTCTCCTATCCTACACTGTCTTAAAAAGCGATATTACAGTCAACTATTATCAATGAAATGTTCTAGTATTGACCTCCTTACTATGAATAGAATGTTCTACTACTGACCTGTTTAATATCATTAATGTGCAGTAAAGTGTTAAATTCCATTAATTGACTGAGTCTCTCAAAGTCTCGGTGTGTGTAAGTGAAGTTGAAGGTAGAGTATGGAGCACGAGGGTCGTCAAAGACATCAAAATTTGCAAATTCAAATTCTTTCTGTGTTTCTCTTGGGATTTCTGTTAGACAATAAAGAAAATATAGGACATGAATGAGAGAATAAGTTTCTTAGTGGGTCTCTGTGGCGAAGAGGTTAACATTATTTTCTTGCGTTCTAATGGTTGTGAGTTCGAGTCTGGATCACGTCGTTCAGTTCACAAGTGCATTTTTCCAGGAGATCTAGGGATTGTTGCTGGAGTTTTTGAGTTCGGCTTGTGAACAACACTCTTGCCATGTGGCTTGCCACTTCGGTCAAAAGGAACGCATCCTTATGGAGAAACTGATGCAATAAAGTCAATCCTTCGCCCTTAGACAATTTAGATAAACATTCTAACATAGTGACTTGTGTGGCGCTTTCGACTGATATTTGCGTGAAGGCCTGCTTTCATTTTTAACAGTGTTCCCCGCGATACAGACGTGCCGTCTCCTACTTCAAATGTTATATATTGTACGGTTTGTTTGTTTGTTTCGATCGTTCTTCTCCAACATTTTGATCATTCTTTTTGTGATATATAAAGAGTCTTAGCCAAGAACGCTTAGAACGTTGCGCCCCCGTTAGTCCATTACTAGTATAGGACGGGCGCATCAGGAACCGAAGTTATCGGCCTAATATATTGTCCTAATGCCTACTGCAAACAAAGTAAATACGAAATTTGTATGTAACACAAATCTGGTGTTATCAAAGAACTCTGCCTAGAACTCAACATGGTTCATGGTACGGAAAGGGTTAAGCTTCATGACGATGGTTAATAATTCCAATAATTTTATTTCATCAGGCGTCCGTGTGTTGCCGGGGCTTAGGAGGAGAAAAGAATAGTAACACTGCGACCTACAAGGCATGTCGTAAGAGGCGTCTGAGGTAGGGGTCTAGGGAAGCTACCCTAGTAAATAAAAAGCGTCGCAGAAATCGGATGTGCTGGCCTACTTGTAGTAGCATAACTGGCACAACGTACAATTTCTCTTAGGTTCAGATTACACACAAATTATAAAGAATAGTTTAACAAGTAATCGATATGAAAAGCTCTCGACGAAGAAGAATTTGATCAGATAAGAATGCGAGAGGAAGATCACGAAAAATATGGTTAGGTGGTATAGCAGAATTCTATCCAAAAGCAAAAACAGAACACTATGACACTGGGCAACAACCCGGTAACAGTGTGACGACAAAAGTAGAAGAAGAATGTTATTTCAATCAAAAAGAAAAAATTAATCATAATACACCTCCTTTTCCCCACCAAAGTAAAAACAAAGCAAATGGATCAGGGAAGTAAATTGTATTTCAAGGACATAAGGATAAAACCAAACTAAACACTTACATCTGTGGAAATTCCACCATGTACGCATCTATTTTACAATGCCAATTTAACATTTAATGTCAAGTAGTTTGGACATTTATAACTCAGGTATAAATTCTTTGAATTGTGAGACATCATACATCAAATTCAGAAACGTTAGTGGGAGGAAACATTCGTTTATTTCATCAGACCCAACAAAAGCCGACATATCAGCTTAGCGACATTCTTAAAACAGCATAAGTCAGTATAACGACTTAAAAGTGTCAAAGGGTTAAGCTGGAGGGTTACTGTAGGTTGATCATTCTTATTTTACAAATTTGGTGGAAACATTGTTCGATCAAATTTTCCTTTTTATTTTTCCTCTTCTCCTTATTCGTACGCTCCATATTAGTTAGTTAGTCTTTCCTCTTGGGCCTGTGGCGGCGCATAGGGCAGAGGTCATAGCTCTCTCCATGTCTCGCGGTTCGTTGCTATCTGTTTTAGGTCTTTAATGTTTGCTAGGCCCATCGTTGAGCCTTCTCTGATGATGGTTCTACGCAGAGTCTCTCTTGGTCTTCCTCGTTTTCTTTTTCCCTCTGGTGTCCATATGAGGGATTGGTAAGGAGTCTTCTCTCATCCATTCTAAGTGTGTGGCCGATATTAACCATATTAACCATATTAACCATATTAACCACTTGTTAATTCACTCTTCAAACGCTTGAGGTCTTCTCCGGTCCCCATAGTTTATTCTTAAAGGTTGTTCCTGTTGTCCAGATCTCCATTCTCATGCTGCTCGGGCTGGGGCAGTTTTGCAAGATGTGCTCCGCGGACTGCTTTGTGCAGGCAGCCGAATTCCTGAGACCCATTCTATGGAGGTATGCTCTGAGACCGCAGTGTCCCGTTCTAAGTCTGAAGACCGCTGTCTGCGTTTTTCTTTTAATGTATTTATGTTGTCGTGCTCCGTGTTGTATCCACCGTTTGTTTTTCTCCATCTTATTTTTCTGGACTGTAACCAAAAATTGTATGGAAACGAAACTTCTTCTTCTCATTCGAACACTCCATATCGATCACTTGTCAATTCACTCTTTGTAATTTATATGTGATTTGAGCCTAAGAGCGATTGTACGTTGTGCCAGCTATACGCCTACAAGTAGGCCAGCACATCCGATTTCTTTGACGCTTTTTTATTCACTAGGTAGCTTCCTAAGCCTTCCTTAGTCGCCTCTTATGACATGCTTTGTAAGACGCAGTGTTACTATTTTCTGCTGCCCTTCTGGGCCCCTGCAGAAACGAAACAATATCACATTTGATAAGCTTACCTGGTTCCTTGAAGTTTCTGAATTTCATGTTGATCAGAGCAAAATGAAACACAACAGGACAGTGTGGGTCAGTTGGGTGACGGAATATGTAGAGCTCCTTCTTTCCCTGACTGTCAAACACGGATGTGTCTATTGGAGGAAACGGTAGCCTATTTAAGTTTGCCCATTTTTCTGCTAGCAACAGTTCCTGATGATTAATCCAAGAATTAAATGTTTTAAATTATTATTTCTAAGTGCATTTAGGAAAAAAACAAAACTAAAATTACTAATGTTTATGAGTTGAAAGAGGTCTATGCATTTAAAAAAACCAAATCTTAACGTCTTCTGCAGTCTTAAATTCAATGAGAATTTAATATGTAAGAAAAGATACCACATGGAAAATGAAATGCTTGAGGAAGGCATTGGTGCTCACCAGGAAAGCTAGACTACGAAACGTGGACATCAGAAGCAGAGTGGATATACCTTCATGCTCCGAATACATTTAAAGACAAAAAATGCAGTGGTTCGGACATTTAATGAGAATGGAATACAACCAACCACCAATAACAGCATGGGAATACCAAGGGAAGTCCAAGAAAAGATGAATAGACAATATCAAGACCACACTAAATAAACACGGATATAACACAACAAGGGCAACTCATCTGGACCTGGAACGCCAGTTAAAGCTCCAACCCCTACGCTTAAAGGCTAGAGTGGACAACCAATCATCATTCACCTGAGGAAAGACAATAGACAATAGACAAGATATTTCTGTCTTCTACGATCGCTCCATATCGACCACTTGTTAAACCACTCTTTGTGATTTGTTTGTGATCTGAGCCTAAGAGCGATTGTACGTTGTGCCAGTTATGTGCCTACAAGTAGGCCAGCACATCCGATTTCTGCGATGCCTTTCATTTACTAGTGTAGCTTCTCTAGGCTCCTTACGACATGCTTTGTAGGACGCAGTAGTACTATTCTTTGCTTCCCTTACGGATCCTGGCACCACACGGTCGGTAAAGATACATAAACCGTAATTCTTACCTTGAACGGTTGATGATTGTCTGATGGTCTGGCACTGAAATCAAAGGAGAGAATTATGTCAACATCTCTCTGTGGTCGCAAGATGAGTGGATATGGAGAATTGAAAGTTAAACCAGCATCTACCATATAGACATGTTTGACACTGGTTGGATGCATCTCAAAGATACCTGCAATAAAGGAAGGATTACATTTAAAAACTGGTTACTAATACATTTCTTGCCAAATTTCTTGAGCAGATTCTTGTGAATCAACGTTGCATACCAACTAACCCCAATCTTGAAACACCCAACAATACCATTAGAAACTAAATGACAGATTATAAATACAATTTTCATACCAACACTATGCTACCAGAACTAAACTTGGGCACTGACAAAATAACAAGAAGGGAAAATTATCATCTATGAAATAAGATGCTTTGAGGAAATCGGTAAATAAAACTAGAAGCGACTATATGAGACATTAGGAAATTAGAAGAACAGTCGGAACAACACCTGCTATTAGATTCATTTAAAAAAAACAGTTTGTTTTTTTGGTGTTGTTTGGTGGTGGATTAAGCACAAATGGTTTGGCCAATTGGTCAGAATGAACCCGAATAGATCAGTTGCAAGTGCGTACAACATAAAAGTGAAATCATCAAGAGGAAGGGCAGACCCAAAAAAGTTGTATTGATGGAGTTACAGATATCTTAAAATTATGTAATATCATATCAAACGACCGAGAGTGCATTATTTCGGAAACCGATTATCTGTTAAACCTGTTACGTCTAACCGTAGCAGAGAAGCAAAGAAGGACTAAAGAAATAAATAAGATACGGTTTTCGATTCATGAGACAGTGCAAGTTAGCATGAGACAGTGCAAGTTAGCATGAGACAGTGCAAGTTAGCATGAGACAGTGCAAGTTAGCATGAGACAGTGCAAGTTAGCATGAGACAGTGCAAGTTAGCATGAGACAGTGCAAGTTAGCGTTCTTGTTGAGACAGTGCAAGTTAGCCTTCTTGTTTTCTATGGCAATCAGTGGAAATTATGGCTAAACTTCAACAGGCAAATGCTTTTTAACCCTTGTTGGGGGATAGACCAACGTATGCCAAGTCTTAGTATCGTTTGCAGTTCCTTCCAACTCTTCTGTAAATCGTTAATCTCTGCCTCAAAATCTCTTCTCAGCAAATATTTTTAGGCCTCCCTCTCTTTTGTTTTCCCCGAGGGTTCCAGGAAATGGTCCTTCTTGTTATATTTCACTCATGTTTTCTTATGGTTTGTCCTATCCAGAGTAAACATATGTTCTTCATGTCTTGATTCACTATAAAATAGAAATATTACCTGTCAAAGTCAACATTGTAGTTTTATAAATCTCTAGCTGGTGTCTAGAATTCCTTTAGTTTTTAGAACTACAAGAACTAACACATATAAGGAAGGGAACTGACATAAGAAACTAAAAGAACTAACACACATAAGTAAGGGAACTGACATAAGAAACTAAAAGAACTAACACACATACGGAAGGGAATTGACATAAGAACCAAAATGAAGAGCCTGCGTTCACAGAGAATTATCCAGGACGGGGGAGGTGGAATGGCGAAATCTCAAAAACAAATTTCAATTGTTAGTTTACTGAGAGAAAATACAGAAGACCAGATTCAGATGACATTTCGATTGCTGGCTCAATTGTTTGTTTGTTTGTTTGTTTGGTGGGGGATTAAGCCTCTCTATTGCTGAGGCACGCCACTTTCAACTCAAGACTGCGGGCTCAATTTAACTTCTAATAAATGAAATATTAACTTCTTATAAATGTTAAATCATTATAATAGCCGTCCATCGCAAGCGATGATGACAACAATCTCAGACGTGTACTGTTGCACCTCTCTGGTGTGTGCGGAGTTGACTGTAGAGTCCAATCCTAGAACAGAATCCCCGACCACAGGTGGGGCATACATGATCAAGGTTAGACATGTGCGTGTTGTGTGCTCTGTCTTTCGCGCTGCTCGTTTTCTCTGTGACTCAACAATACCATGATTCTCAGCTATTCGGGTTCCTCTTTGTTGTTACAGCGCCACATTTGGCGATCTTGCGCAAGGGATTCCCAGCACGTATTGTCTATATCGAAGCATTTCAGAGACACTTTAAGAGTGTCTTTAAAGCGTTTTCTGTCCACCAGCTAAACGTCTGCCCCTTCAAGCTCGCCATACATCAACTGTTTTGGGATGCGTTTATCAGGCATTCGAGCAACGTGACCAACCCATCTCAGTTGGGCCTTCTGCAACAGGGTGTTGACGCTTGGGATCTTTGCTCTTGTGAGGACTTCGCTGTCTGGAATTTTGTCCTGCCAGTTTATTTTAGTATTCTGCGTAGACAGCTTGTGTGGAAATGGTTTAATTTTCTTGCGTGTCTGCTATACACTGTCCATGTCTCGCTTGCGTACAGCAGCGTTGTTAGCACTATGGCCTGGTAAACTTTCAGCTTTGTGACTATGCTTATCCCCTTCCGTTCCCACACAGTGACACGTAACCTTCCGAACGCAGCACTGGCTTTGGATATCCTATTGTGGACCTCAGAATCTATGTTTGCCGATCTGGATAGGAGGCTGCCAAGATAAGCAAAGTTGTCCGTTGACTGGAGACGCTGGTGTTTAATGTTGATGACTGGATCGTAATACTGTTTTCTAGGGGCGGGCTGGAACATGACCTCTGTTTTTTGGTGTTAATGGTGAGGCCAAACCTATCACAGGCCATTGAGAACTTGTCCATGTAAGTCTGCATTTCTTCCTCAGAGTTGGTAGCGAGGGCACAGTCATCAGCAAACAACAGGTTTGAGATAGTTGATTCTTTTACCTTGGTGGAGGATTTTAACCTCCGAAGATTGAATAGGTTACCGTCTGTCCTGTATCTAATCTTTACCCCATGTTCGTCGCCTTCCCAAAAGACATCCGTGAGCATGGCAGCAAACATCATGCTGAAGAGTGTTGGGGCCAGTACACAGCCCTGTTTGACGCCGTTGGTGACATGGAAGGCTTCCGACAGCTGCCCTTCGTCAAGTACACGTGCCATCATGCCCTCGTGAAACTGTTGGACGATCTTGATGAATTTCCTTGGGCATCCAAATTTTTCCATGATCTTCCATAGACCCTCCCTGTTAACCGTGTCGAGAGCCTTTGTCAGATCGACAAAGACCATATAGAGGTTACGGTGCTGCTCTTGGCATTTCTCCTGTAGTTGGCGAGCAGCAAATATCATGTCTGCTGTTCCACGACCTGCTCTGAAGCCACATTGGATCTCAGGTAGTAAGTCCTGTTCCAGGTGATCGATTAATCGATTGAGGAGGACTCTGGCCAGTATTTTGCCAGCGATTGACAGGAGGGAGATCCCCTGTGGTTATCGCAGGCCTGGCGGTTTCCTTTCCGCTTGTACAGGTGGACAATAGTGGCATCCTTTAATTCCTGTGGTACACGTTCGTTGCACCAAATGGATGTAAATAACTCTGTCAATTTTAGCATCAACGTGGGCCCTCCTTCTTTGTAGACTTCGGTTGGTATTGAGTCCGCACCCGGTGCCTTCCCGCTGGACATCTGGCTTGTTGCCTTCTTGACCTCTGCTAAGGTAGGTGGAATATCAAGCTTGGCATTGATTGGGACCTGGGGCATGCGCTCTATGGCTTCATAACATATAGTGGATGGATGGTTGAGGACAGAACGGAAGTGTTCTGCCCAGCGATTTAGTATCTGAGGCTTGTCAATTAGTAGCCTTGCTCCATCTGTATCGAGTATGGGAGTGGGGTGAAAAATCATAGCTTGCAGTCAATCACATTGTTTTATAAAACAAAAGCATTTTCCAGGGAGAAATTTCCAACCGCCCCACCCTCCGGCCCCAACCGCCGAGACTTAACGTGTAGACGCCCATGAGTATAACATGCGAGTTACTAGAAACAACACAATTCCTGTTCATTAAGATATGTTTGAAAAAACTATAACATAAGTGTCGCTGGTCCCAACAATCTGCTTGATCTAGAAGATACGTTGCGGAAGATTAAGTACAATTGCGTGGGTCTCTGTGGCTAAGTGGTTAAGTCTCTGTGGCTAAGTGGTTAAGTCTCTGTGGCTAAGTGGTTAAGTCTCTGTGGCTAAGTGGTTAAGTCTCTGTGGCTAAGTGGTTAAGTCTCTGTGGCTAAGTGGTTAAGTCTCTGTGGCTAAGTGGTTAAGTCTCTGTGGCTAAGTGGTTAAGTCTCTGTGGCTAAGTGGTTAAGTCTCTGTGGCTAAGTGGTTAAGTCTCTGTGGCTAAGTGGTTAAGTCTCTGTGGCTAAGTGGTTAAGCACAAGCCTCGCATTCCGAAGGCCGTGGATTTGAATCCGGACAACGACGTTCTGTTCACGGGTGTATTTTTTTCAGAGACCCCATGGATTGTTGCCGGAGCTACATAGTTCGTGCTTTGTGCAATGCTTTCGGTAGATGGCGTGCCAAAGTCTGCGGAGAGGGACCGAGCCATATGAGGTAATCTCCAGTGCAATGCAGTCAATCCTTCGGCTTTAAAAGCGTTTTTACCATTGTGTTTGCAATGATTGTCAGTCAAGGAAGGAAGGTAAGGATTGTAAGGAGGAAGGTACTTACCATCAAACTCATCTCCTTCTGTTACTCTCTGCTCCACAGGGGTGAAAGGTGAGAGAGGGAAAGATTTCTCTAGGGACAAGCCACGCATGAAATTATGTATCACTGCAGCCCGACCACGCCTGGTGCTCAGTAGCTCCCAGGAGTTGCTGGAGAAAATCAGAAATATAATGCTTAATAAAACAAAAAAACTCCTTGCATAAAGGACATTGAGAATAAATGATCAAAGAATATCAAAGGCATTGAAGTGGGATGCAAATAGTTCAAGAAAGAGAGGACGAACTAGCGAGATCTGAAACGAACTTTGTTGAGAGAAGCAAAGAAATCTCGGTCTCAGTTCCATGAAAGAGATCGAGCGAGCTGCACAGGATATAGCGGTAGGGAGGAATTGCTTGCATGCCTTATGTGACGTATAAGAGTACTACATGAATTATTATTATTATATAGGTCAATGTTATTTAACTTATTAAAGCAAGTCAAAGACTTTACATAGCATAGCATATTTTCAGCAAACGAAAGAATAACTAACGAAATCCAACATAGATGCAATAAATCAAATCAAATCATAGGACAAATGGCGAGAATTTTGAAATATTAATATAAGCATGATAACTTATTAAAGCGAATCAAAGACTAAAGCATGAACACAAACGAAAGAGAATAAAACGAATCAACATAAAAGCAATGAACATCTAAAAGGAAATGACATCTGAAAAGCGAGAACATAAGCGATGAACACTAAAAGAGATTGTCAATACAATCTTTCTCCTAACATTATGCTATCAGTGCCAAATATGAACGCTGACATCAAACTATAAAAGAAAACTAGGTAAGACAGAGATGAAGTGTCTACACAGAATGCTGGGAGTATCAAGAAGAGACCGATTTAGTAATGAAAAAATCAGAGATAAAAAGGCGTACAACATCAGTACCGAACTTCATGAAGAAACTGTCGTTACTTCCTGTAATATCGCTTTTTAGGGCTGTATAGGACAGGTGAGTCGAGAACCTGAGGAATTTAATGGCCGCATGGCTAGGCCAGTTGTCGTAAAGTTGTTCAGGTTAAGATTTTTCTTGTACGCGCACAACAGAAAAAAAAAACCTTGACCTTACGGTCAATTGAACACTGGATTCCCGCGTGAGAGCCTCGTTCTAATCCATTCGGCCAGATGCTCGTAAAGAAGCAACAAGTTAAATGGTGCAACATAAGCAGATTATTAACAAACAGCAAGTGGACCATAGAAATAACAGAGGCAAGGTATGATACTATGTACGAATAACATACAAGAGCTTTTTCTAGAAATCTCTTCTTATCCGACTCTGTGAAGCAAAACAAGAAAAAAAAGAAGAGAACACACAAAACAACTAAGGGGAACACCAACAAGTTGCAGACATTCATCAATAGATGCTTGCCCATGATACTCCATCTGTGATGGTATGACAGGACCACAAATATAAAACTATGGGATAGAGCAGGACAACGACAGGTGGAACAAGATATAAGGGGCAAAGCTGGCGATGGATAGGGCATACAATGAGGAAATCCCTGAAGCATCAAAAGACGGGCCCTTTGATAGAATACACAGGGTAATAGAAGTAAAGGAAGACACAGGGTAATAGAAGTAAGGGAAGACATAGGGTAATAGAGGTAAGGGAAGACACAGGGTAATAGAGGTAAGGAAGACACAGGGTAATAGAGGTAATGGAAGACACAGGGTAATAGAGGTAAGGGAAGACACAGGTAATAGAGGTAAGGAAGACACAGGATAATAGAGTAAGGAAGACACAGGGTAATAGAAGTAAAGGAAGACACAGGGTAATAGAGTAAAGGAAGACAAGGGTAATAGAAGTAAGGGAAGACACAGGGTAATAGAAGTAAGGAGACAGTATAGAAGAAGGAAGACACAGGTAATAGAAGTAAGGAAGACACAGGGTAATAGAAGTAAAGGAAGACACAGGGTAATAGAGGTAAGGAAGACACAGGGTAATAGAAGTAAGGGAAGACAAGGTAATAGAGGTAAGGGAAGACATAGAGTAATAGAGGTAAGGGAAGACAAGGGTAATAGAAGTAAAGGAAGACAAGGTAATAGAAGTAAAGGAAGACACAGGGTAATAGAAGTAAGGAAGACACAGGGTAATAGAAGTAAGGGAAGAAAAGGGTAATAGAAGTAAGGGAAGACATAGGGTAATGAGAGTAAGGAAGACAAGGGTAATAGAAGTAAGGAAGACACAGGTAATAGAGGTAAGGAAGACATGGGTAATAGAAGTAAAGGAAGACACAGGGTAATAGAAGTAAGGAAGACACAGGGTAATAGAAGTAAGGAAGACACAGGGTAATAGAGTAAGGAAGACACAGGGTAATAGAGTAAGGAAGACACAGGGTAATAGAAGTAAGGAAGACACAGGGTAATAGAAGTAAAGGAAGACACAGGGTAATAGAAGTAAGGAAGACAAGGTAATAGAAGTAAGGAAGACACAGAGGTAATAGAAGTAAGGAAGACATGAGTAATAGAGTAGAAGGAAGACATAGAGTAAGAAGCATGAGTAAAGAGGAGGAGACACAGGGTAATAGAAGTAAGGAAGACACAGGGTAATAGAAGTAAGGAAGACACAGAGTAATAGAGGTAAAGGAAGACATGGTAATAGAGTAAGGAAGACACATGGTAATAGAGGTAAAGGAAGACATAGAGTAATAGAAGTAAAGGAAGACACAGGAGTAATAGAAGTAAAGGAAGACACAGGGTAATAGAGTAGGAAGACCAGGTAATAGAGGTGAAGCACAGGATGAAGTAAGGAAGACACAGGGTAATAGAAGTAAGGAAGACACAGGGTAATAGAGGTAAAGGAAGACACAGGGTAATAGAGGTAAAGGAAGACACAGGGTAATAGAAGTAAGGAAGACACAGGGTAATAGAAGTAAGGAAGACACAGGGTAATAGAGGTAAAGGAAGACACAGGGTAATAGAAGTAAAGGAAGACACAGGGTAATAGAAGTAAAGGAAGACACAGGGTAATAGAGGTAAAGGAAGACACAGGGTAATAGAAGTAAAGGAAGACACAGGGTAATAGAAGTAAAGGAAGACACAGGGTAATAGAGGTAAAGGAAGACACAGGGTAATAGAGTAAGGAAGACATGAATAGAGGTAAGGAAGACACAGGGTAATAGAAGTAAGGAAGACACAGGGTAATAGAAGTAAAGGAAGACACAGGGTAATAGAAGTAAGGAAGACACAGGGTAATAGAAGTAAGGAAGACACAGAGTAATAGAGTAAGGAAGACACAGGGTAATAGAGTAAGGAAGACACAGGAGTAATAGAGGTAAGGAAGACACAGGGTAATAGAGGTAAGGAAGACACAGGTAATAGAGGGAAGGAAGACACAGGGTAATAGAAGTAAAGGAAGACACAGGGTAATAGAGGTAAGGAAGACACAGGGTAATAGAGTAAGGGAAGACACAGGAATAGAGGTAAAGGAAACAAGGAACACCTGTAGACAGGAGTTGGAGAAGTAATGCAAGAAAATGGAGAAAGAATGGAAAGATCTGGAAAGATGGCGTTAGACAGGCGGCTTGGAAGACCTTGGTTGCGGACCTATGACTCCTATGGGCGAAGGGTGGAAAGATGGCGTTAGACAGGAGGGCTTGGAAGACCTTGGTTTCGGACCTATGACTTCTATGGGCGAAGGTGGAAAGATGGCGTTAGACAGGCGGGCTTGGAAGACCTTGGTTGCGGACCATGACTCCTATGGGCGAAGGGTGGAAAAGATGGCGTTAGACAGGCGGGCTTGGAAGACCTTGGTTGCGACCTATGACTTCTATGGGCGAAGGGTGGAAAAGATGACGTTAGACAGGCGGGCTTGGAAGACCTTGGTTGCGGACCTATGACTCCCTATGGGCGAAGGTGGAAAGATGGCGTTAGACAGGCGGGCTTGGAAGACCTTGGTTGCTGACCTATGACTCCCTATGGGCGAAGGGTGGAAAAGATGACGTTAGACAGGCGGGCTTGGAAGACCTTGGTTGCGGACCTATGACTCCCTATGGGCGAAGGGTGGAAAAGATGACGTTAGACAGGCGGGCTTGGAAGACCTTGGTTGCGGACCTATGACTCCTATGGGCGAAGGTGGAAAAGATGACGTTAGACAGGCGGGCTTGGAAGACCTTGGTTGCGGACCTATGACTTTCTATGGGCGAAGGTGAGAAGAAGAAGACATACAAAACAAGATTAGGGAAAAGAAAAAGAAAAGAGACATAAAAAGCAAGAACTTGGAACGCCTACCTACCTCTCAAATATTCCTTTCAGGAGACGTTTCCAATAACTTTTGGATCCACTTCTTGATTTTCTCATCGAGGTTCCAGATACGTAGGTCTCCCGTCTTTGTTTCGATTCTATATTCTTTCCATAAGTTGGACAGGGGCCCCAGATAACAGACTTTTTATTGCCACAAGACTGGTCCATGCTGTCTCCGGAGATCTGGTCGTCATGGTAGAGTTCATTAGTAGATGACTGATGGGTAGAAGTTCTTCTAGGGGTACTAGTCTGTACATGAAAATAGTTACTATCAGAGATTTGTGAAAAATGTTGACATTAATAAACTTGTCTAATTTCGAGAAAATCTCTATCCACAGTTCTTTTAATATTTCTCTCTCTCTCTCTTTCTCTCTCTCTCTCTCTCTCTCTCTCTCTCTCTCTCTATCTATCTATCTCTCTCTCATCCATACCTTTACTTACAATTAATATTTACTTCAATGGAAGATCCTTGAAGAATATGTATTCCAGGAACAACTAATAAGTTATATAATGGTCTTATATCAAGATAGCCAAAGTACAGTAAGAACAACAGAAGGAATAACCAACTAGTTCTCCATTATATCAAGATAGCCAAAGTACAGTAAGAACAACAGAAGGAATAACCAACTAGTTCTCCATTATATCAAGATAGCCAAAGTACAGTAAGAACAACAGAAGGAATAACCAACTAGTTCTCCATTACATCAAGATAGCCAAAGTACAGTAAGAACAACAGAAGGAATAACCAACTAGTTCTCCATTATATCAAGATAGCCAAAGTACAGTAAGAACAACAGAAGGAATAACCAACTAGTTCTCCATTATATCAAGATAGCCAAAGTACAGTAAGAACAACAGAAGGAATAACCAACTGGTTCTCCATTACATCAAGATAGCCAAAGTACAGTAAGAACAACAGAAGGAATAACCAATTAGTTCTCCATTATATCAAGATAGCCAAAGTACAGTAAGAACAACAGAAGGAATAACCAACTGGTTCTCCATTATATCAAGATAGCCAAAGTACAGTAAGAACAACAGAAGGAATGACCGACTGGTTCTCCATTACATCAGGTGTTAGACAAGGTTGTGTCCTCTCACCAATACTCTTTATTGCATATATGGATAAAATAACTCTAGAGTCAAATTTTTCTTCTTTCTTCTGCGTTCTCACTAGATTGGGATTTCAGATTCTCTAATAAAGGCAGCAGTCTGCCTCAGATTATCAGCCACGCCATACAGTTTGTCTTGGACGCTAGTGTAAGTGGGCCACCTCTTTCTCTCAAGTCTGCATACTGGGGGCAGTTCTGTAGGATATAATTCCTATGATTTCTGCTTCCCGTTTGTGCCGACCTCTTCCTGAAGTAAGTTTTGGCCACCCTCGTGATTGTAGGTCTGATATTCTTACTACGTGGTTATATCTCCAAGGCAGATTGGCAACCGTAGAATCCGTAATCCCATTCCTCATTGTGAGGGGCGTTGCACCATGTTATGCGCCTTACGGCCTAGTGCATCCGTTTTTTGCAAGCATTTGTTTCGGGTTAGCATTCCCTGGCGGACACATGCATCCGATTTCAGCGGCTGAAATTCAGCCAAACCTCCTTAGTCGCCTCTTACGACATGCGTGGCAGGAAACAGTGGCTCTGTTCTTTGCACCCCAAATTTGGGCCCCGGTAACCACTCGGGCGGAGTCAAATTCAGATAATGATGAAATAAATTAACTGCTTTTGTGCAGATGATCAGTGCCTGATACTCCAAAAAGAACAAGACCTACAACAACATATTAACACCTTGAACCAAAATTGTATCAATCATGACAAGAAAATCAATAACACCTTGAACCAAAATTGTATCAATCGTGACAAGAAAATCAATAACACTAAACCAAAATTGTATCAATCATGACAAGAAAATCAATAACACTAAACCAAAATAATGAATATAGGAAGAAAACGTAATAAACTAAACATCTATGTCAATACAGACAACCTATTACAAGAATTCAAATACTTAGGAAGCATATTCACAAACGATTGAAGACTAGACAGAGAGATAGAGGCTGAGAGCAAAAACCAAATGCTGTAACATACCACCTACCAGCTAGCCCCATTGTTAAAGCACCCACAAATGTCACTGACAGCTAAACACAAGATGATCAACATAATTTTAATGCCCACTCTGTGTTACCAGAGCCAAACATGGACAATGAGCACAGCACAGTCGCAAAATAATAACTACATGTGAAATGCGATGCCTACGAAAAATTACCAACAACACCAGAAAAGACAGAGTAACCAACATCAGCATAAGAAAGAAAGTTGGCACAGAACCTTGCTTGAATTACATTGAGAAACAAAGAATGAAGTTGTGCGGCGATTTAATAAGAATGCATGCAAACCCCATAGTATACAGTCTTCTACAATAGAGCATTAGGAAAGAAGGCAAGAGGACTACCACAAATAAGATGGATAAAAGAATTCTGTCAAAAAGCAAAAATAATTTCCAAGCCAAGAATACCCAAGACAAAACAGAACCACGACATGGGGCAACAACCCGTAACAGACGACAACAAAAGAAGAAGCCACTAGAAAGCCCAAGACAAAACAGAAAATCACGACATTGGGCAACAACCCGGTAACAGTGTGACGACAAAATTAGAAGTATGAAAGTAAAATTAGAAGTAGAAGTTTACTTTTCTCTCTCTCTTCTATATCCTTTAGTCACAGCTAATATTTACCTCTATCTCATCTAAATCTTCATCTACATTGCCAGTTTCTGCAATCGAATCACAACTGTTCCTCTTGTGTAAGTCTGTGTTTTCTTGTCTGTCTATCTCACCAAGTGCCCAGTGTTCTCTATCTTTAGATGTGTTGCTATTAAGCTTATGCTGGACATTTTGAGAAAGACTCTGAGTGTTGGCGTCAGCGACATCTTTACCGTCTCTGGAGTTCTGGGAACAGTTTCTGATACTCTTAGCGTATCCAGAGTCGCTATCCACACTGTCCTTACTATCTATGCTGTCCTTGCTTTCCATACTGTCCTTGCTTTCCATACTGTCCTTGCTTTCCATACTGTCCTTGCCATCCATAATAAAGCTATCCATGTCATCCTCACTGCAGTCACTAGAGCTGTCGTGTCTGGCTTCATCCAACTCTTCTCCCATCTCTTGTCTAAGAATTTCTGTTGGGTCTATGCGACGGTTGTCTTCCAACAAGCGTTTAAACAGGATACAGAATGCACTCCCCCAGATACCTTCAGGGAAGATAACAAGTTCAATATGATCAATCAATATAAATAGCAAAGAATGTATGATTGATTGATTTTTTAATTATTTGATAAGACAATCATGATTGCACTTCATATGAATATGCTTCAATGGAGTGAATCTTGAAGTCTGCATGCGGAATAGATGGGTCACATTCGGAGGTCACATATCAAGACACAGAGTTGGCTGTGCACACCTGAACATGATGGAGTACATGGTAACGAGCGTTCTGACTTTGTTGCAAATAATACCCCGACTCAAGCGGGCAGAAGTATGGACAGAACTGATGTCATCAGTGTGGTATGCTCTCATTTATGTGATATGGGCGAGTCTCAGACACTGGGCCGATTGCAAGAATTATTAGTAAGTTTGGACATGCCAGACAGTGTCATCTTCGTGGTAGAGAGAGGTGATATGCTAATCAACTTCTCATAGGTACGGTAAGCAAATGGAAGATGGGGTGGCTGCTGCAGCGGAGACGGAACACGCATGGGAATGCCCAATGTCTCATGACGTCGATCGAATAACGTAACATAACATCATTACACTTCAAAGAATAACCTTGCGTATTCCGATCTCTTTCTTACACAGAATCATATCTGCGGCAGTCCACAAACTCAGAAACTCCGGCGAGTGTTCCCGAAGTAATTTTGAAGATTGTAAAATGTTGTGAAGATGGTGAACATTGAAGATGATGGCAAGATAATTTATGTTTTCATGATTTGTAGAATCGAAGAAAGAATGGTGATACCACGCTGGCGGAGCAACTGACACAGGTTTGGATCAAGAGAAATAACCTTTATTTTCGTTTCTGGGTAAGCCCGAGTTAAGGGTAATGAACGAGCTGATAGATTGACTGGCACGCCCGAGTTAAGGGTAATGAATGTGCTGATAGATTGAATGGCTCAAGTAGTAGAATGTCTGTTACGAAATATCGCTTTCATTAAAGCCTGCAGACACTAACGTGGGAGTTAATGGGTTCAAGAAAGAACGATATTTCTATAATAAATCTCCTTCACTTCCATAGAGGAGATTGAGCGAGTTGCACACAATGAATATACATTCACAACACAACCACGGTATACACAAATTAAAATAATCCCGAATCAAATTCAAACTCACAGTGTCACACCAAGCAGTCAACTCAGTTGCTGGGTGACACAACGGAATACTACATGTTCAAACATGACAAATGCGATAGCAACCGTGCCATCACAAAATCAAACAACACTAAGATCTTAACATCCTTTCCACCATGTTGTCCATGTAGTCCCGCTAACTTCTTTTTCTTTTTCATCATTTACTTCTTTATAGAAGTGTTGGGGGTGTAGTGATCTTGTGGGTGCACTTTGTAAGCTATTATTCATTTTCTTAAGGTCTTTCTTCATGTCGTCGATCCATCTTGTGTGTGGTCTTCCTCTTGCTCTGTACTCGTTATACTTTTTCTGTGTGGCTCTCTGTATTAGACGATACCAGGGCATTCTTGTTATCTGTCCAAACCATTTAATATGTTGTTCTTTTATGAATTGCATGACTGGTTTCCAGTCTTCTGATTTCTTCATTTCTAATTTTGTCTCTTATTGTCACACTCGCAGCTCTTCTAATGCACATCATCTCCGTTGTTATGATTTTCCGCTCATTAGTTGCTGTTATTGGCCATGTTTGACACTGGTAACATAGTGTTGGCCAGAAAATCGTTTTTATGAGATTTGCTTTAGTTGTTAGCGGTATCTCTTTATGTGACAACAGTGGTGTTAACTGCTCTAGTACCTGGTTAGCGGTATCTCTTTATGTGACAACAGTGGTGTTAACTACTCTAGTACCTGGTTAGCGGTATCTCTTTATGTGACAACAGTGGTGTTAACTGCTCTAGTACCTGGTTAGCGGTATCTCTTTATGTGACAACAGTGGTGTTAACTACTCTAGTACCTGGTTAACGGTATCTCTTTTTGTGACAACAGTGATGTTAAGTGCGCCAGTACCTGGTTAGCTTTTCTGCATCAATTGCTGATTTTCTTATCGAGACTTCAGTCTGCAGTGAAAGTAGTCCCAAACTAAACCTTATATAAATATTAAATCAGAGGTATATTATTCAAACAATATTCTCACCTTGTAAAAAATGCAGTGGCTGTTCCTTGTATTGTTTCACTAACTTGCCCATAAAAAATTTACTTCCAAACAGTTCTGTATCCATGAAAGTCCCATACTTGGGCATGCCAATTTCGTAGGGAGAAAACTCAACCCATTCTGAAAGAGATATTATTGACATAACAGAAGATCAGTTATATCGGTAATCAGTTATATGAGGACTATTATCACAACACTTCGGACATGTCCATAGGGGCTCCGATCTCCGCCTAAATTATCAGCAGGGTCAAGCGGCTCAACACGCACGTTCAATGTTGATTAATCAATCTTTTGCATATTTGGTATGTCGTTCTTTTCGGGCTGTATCAATATCGACATTCATCTCTCTCAATCTGGTCAGCGACTGGGATTCACAATCCTGAAACTCCCCTGTTCGGAAAGACCCTCTCAATGCGTTAAGAATGTCATTTCGATTCATTGTAGCTCCCTCTGATATCGTATCCATGCCAGCAAATCTATCAGCTTGTTCATTACCCCTGACTCCTGTGTGCCCAGGGACAATAATGAAGGTTTTTTTCTCTGATAACAGAAGATATACGAAAAGAATGTAGCAAAAACAAAACATGTATCAACGAAGCAATGCAATCTGACAAAGTCAAGATAATTATGAAAATGGAAAAATGTTACGTTTCAACTTTTTTAAATAGTATTTTAGAGACTTTTATAACATCGTAATAGGGAACCGATAGCAAAATCTATAACACGACTCGCTAGTAACCACATGCCGTGCTAATTCCGGAGTTTGAGGTCAACTTGGGCAAAACAATAATATTTCGATGTGCGGTTGCGTTAAAGGTTTCCTGGTCTTTTACTTGAGGATCTAAATTACAAGTACCACACATCTGGTAGTGAGGCTCGCCTGAATGATGATGGCCATTGATGATAAGGAAAGCTAGCCTTTAGGAAAAAAACCAGTCAGATAGACATGGTAGACGCCATAACTACACTTAAATTCATAAAGGGCTGACGAAAGAACACAAAAAATCATAATTACGAAACAAATACTGCTATGTTACGAAAAAGTGAACAGATCTTTCCAACTTTGTGTCTCATGTGGTTTGATCACATTTGATTTGTTGACTACTTTTCTTGAAACAGTTTTCCCTTGAAACAGTCTTACATGGGAACAGATTATTTTTGAACAACTTACATTTCAACAGACTTACTATGAACAGTCTTACTTTGAACAGACTTAACTTTGAACAGACTTAATTTTGAACAGACTTACTTTGAACAGACTTACTTTGAACAGACAACTTTGAACAGACTTACTTTGAATAGACTTACCTTTAAACAGACTAACCTTTGAACAAAATTACATTTGAACAGACTTACATTTGAACAGACTTACCTTTGAACAGACTTACCTTTGAACAGACTTTTATTTGAAAAGACGTACATTTGAACAGACTTACATTTGAAAAGACTTACATTTGAACAGACTTACCTTTCAACATACTTAACTTTGAACATACTTACTTTTGAACAGAATTACCTTTGATGAACAGGCTCACCTTTAAACATACTTAACTTTGAACAGACTTACATTTGAACAGACTTACCATGGAATGTGATAACCTTGGAATGTACAGAGTTTGGAAAATGGTAATCTTGAAACGTACTTTGAAATTTACTAACCTTGAAATGATTTTGCAGGGACATCTTTCTTCACGTGTACACATGTATACAGAGGCATTGGAACATTGGCATCTTTGATTTTCTCACGTTGATCTGAAAGCGTAGTCTCCATTCTCTGTAACACCAGAAGATATATATATTTATATATATCAGTAGTTGCTGACATATGGCTGTGAAGTATGGACATTTAACCCCAAAAAATGTTTGTACTTTTGAATATACGTACGCCCGTGTAGTGTAAGAGCCGCAAGGGAGCAAAGAATAGTACCATTGCAACCTACAAGGCATGTCATAAGAGATGACTGATGTAGGACCTAGGAAGCTACCCTAGTAAATAAAAAGCAACGCAGAAATCATCAATTTGTAGGCCATAACTAGCATAACTATTCATAACTAGCACAACGTACATTGACTGTTAGGCTAAAATCACACATAGTGGTTAACAAATGGTCGATATGGAGCGTTTAAAGAAGAATATAAGTGTTACAGAAGAGTGCTCCCTATATCGTAGACAGAGAAGAGAACAAATAGATCTATCCAGAAAGAACTCATAATATTTAAAAAAACTGGCTGATGCTACAAATAAGAATGAGAAAATTGAAGTGTTTAGAACATATAAAAAGACACAAGAGTTGAGAAGACCATTATGGAATAAGGCATCCCAGCAAAGAGGAGAAGAGGAAGATTACGGAGAAGATGGATTCAGGAAATAAATGATGATTTGAGCAAGAATCTGCAGAGGTGGAACATCTGGTCTAGAAGAAGAAGAATATGCAGAGGAACATCTGGTCTATGAGGGAGAGATTTGAGCAAGAATACTGCAGAGGGGGAACATCTGGTCTATGAGGGAGAGATTTGAGCAAGAATACTGCAGAGGGGGAACATTGGTCATGAGGGAGATTTGAGCAAGAATACTGCAGAGGAACATCTGGTCTATGACGAGGAGAGAGTTCAAAAAGTACTGTTAAAGTGACAAAGTTCTGCTCAGGAAAAGTTATTGGATGATGCTGGCTCTAAGGAACAACATAATAAGTTAATCACAACGCATACATTAAAGTCTAAAGTGGGGGCTAAAAATCAAAGATTGAATTCAGTGCCCTGGTATTCCCCAGATGACCCGGTTCCTCTCCGCATAAATGGCACACCCGAGAGTATTGGGCAAAGTATTAACTCCGTAGCTCCGACAACAATCCTAGGTGTCTATGGAAAAAAAGCACCCGTGAACAGAATGACGTATGCAGGATTCGAATCTAACACCTTTGGAACGCAAGGCAACGTCTTAACCGATCCCACTCTAAAGAAATGACACATCATTTGCCGAGAGTATTGCACAAAGCACGACCTCCGTAGCACTGGCAAAAATCGTAATAGTCTTTAAAAAAATTCACTCGTGACCAGAATGATGCGGACCGGATTCAAATCCACGACCCTCGGAAACAAAGCAAACTCTTAACCTCTTAACCCCAGAGACCTCTCCCCTCGCCCCCTGATCAGATATCAGAGATAAGAAACTTACCCCTGTCAATAAGGTCTCTCCAACCATTCTCCCAAAGATATCAGTGAAGCTAACAGGCTGACCCTCTCTTCGTTTCTGTATCATCAGCTTGATATAGCTGTACATGGTTGAAGCATTTAAGAATCTTAGTAAACGTTTGTCCACACTGTGTTTCAGCTCATTCAAAAACTCGCCCATGTCCAAGTTCGGCCACTTTGGGTGAGAGTACAGTGTGGACAACAGCCTGGAGAAAAAGTAGTACTTCTGTTAGAATTAGCATTAAAAAGTAAAATAACAAATAGTACTTTTATTACAATTAACAATTAACAAATATAAAAGTTATATTATATTATATTATATTGGGGGGCTCTATGGTGTATGGGTTAGGTACTCGCATCTGGCTGAAATCGGATGCACATGTCCTAAACGTGTAGAAGTCTATGTGTTTAGGGGCCTGCCAAACCAATGTGCAACGTATACACGTTCTTGCAAAGATCAAACATATCACAAAGAGTGATTAAAATTGATCGTAAAGAACGAATGCAAAAAAGAAGAAGAAGAAGGTACTCGCATCTCGTCCCTAAGGTACCCTGCTCGTTCCCTAGTGAAGCCATCGGTATATTTTTTCCAGGGATCCCTTATCTCAGTGTAGGTGAGATCGAGTTCCTAGTCCTATCAGAGACAGACGATAAAACGTAGTTCCCGTGTTCAAGTTGAGCATGTTAAAGAACTCTTGGCAGTTCAAAATCTAAAAGAGTAGGTTGGAATGCCACAGTTCAGACAAATTTCATTAGAAAAATAAAAAAAATAACTCCTAAATAATATAATCTCCTTCTTCAAAATAACATCTAGACTCTCGTCTGTGCTATGTAGCTCGTTCACTTTGGATGATATCTTCATGTGTAAGAAAGAGATCGGAGCACACTGTTGTTCACAGAAGTGCAATGATGATGGTCATATAACTCAATAAATCAAGTAAAAAAATATAAAGTTCTTTTATAAATGGTTGTCTTAAAAAATAGAGAAAATGGCTTTTAGCAATGGAGAAAATATCTGAGATATTCGTGGAAGTTGAATCGTCAAGTGTATCGTCTCCACATCAAAGATTAACTTTATTAGCTTTCCAATCATGTCCCGTTGTCTCTAATATACCTGTCGACTTTCTCATGTTTCCTTCTCAACTGTATGAATATGTCTTCTCCTTGCTATCCTATCAATCATCTTCTCCCTTCCAAGATGGTTGTCAATATTATGAGTTATACCAAGTACTGTAAGCGTCTGCAGCTTAAGCGATAGTAAGCTCGATCACAACACAAGCATACCTGGTTCAAACTCTGTGGCGGGCAAGTTTGGAAGCAAATTAGTTCCCTTGAATTTTTACAAACGGTAAAAGTACACCTCACCGTTCTGAAAGCAATGACAAACTACTGAACGTATATGTGGTGCCTAGAAAATCGACGATTCGTTTACTGTTATTGATGGCTACGTCATGTAAAGGATATGCCACGATTTTCATTTTCAACCAAGTACAAAATAACAGAGGTTATATCAACTGTCCATTTTGGGGTCAACAGTACACTAAACAGATGACCAGAGATAGCTAAAGAGAACAAATTATTATTCCATACACAAAAAGGACAGTACAACATATGACTAACCATGAGGATCCTGATAGACCACAAGCATAAGTAGTACAGTCCAACACACCAGATTCTACCAAAGCTTTGAAGACACCACTGTACCCCGTCATGGCACGGAACCCACCTCCTGATCCAATGACTGCTATAGTTGGCACCTGGGACATTCATACATTATATGTCAGTTATAAAATAGTCGTTAAGTGCTTTAGTTATCATTTTAACCTCTTCATCCTTCCGAGCCGATATAACGCCTCGCAATATGTTTTAATGTAATGAAGACATCTATGGCAAGTTATGCAGATTTAAAATCACACTGGAATCTAAAATGATAAAAATAACAGAGCAGTTCACCTATTTAGGTAGCAATTTTGATTGCACAGGAAATGTTATAAAAGAAATTATGCTACGAATTGTTAAAGCAACACCAGTTTTTAAAAGTCTAAATAAAATATAGAACTGCAAGTTATATTTAACTAAAACTAAATACAAATTTTTAATTCAAATGTTGTATCAATCCTAACATATGCCAGCGAGAGTTGGAAAATGACTAAAGATATAGAAAGTAAGTTGAATGCATTTGAAAATAGATGTCTGCAAAAATAATGAACATAAAATAGGATGAATTCAGGAGGAGTGATAAAATCAGAGAAATGTCTGGTCAACCACTAGTGACATCTGTTATAGGAAGATGAAGATGGTGATATGTTGAACACACATTGAGAAGAAATGACCAAAGCAGGTATTGAAGTTGAATGCAAAGGGTTCAAGAAAGAGAGGACGATCAAAGGAGACTGAACAGCGAAGAGAACAAATAGATCTATCCAGAAAGAACTCAAAATCAAAGAAAACTGGCTGATGCTACAAATAAGAATGAGAGAATTGAGGTATTTTGGAAATATAAAAGGACACGAAGGATTAAAGAAAACCATCATAGAAGGAGGCATCCAAGCAAATAGAAGAAGAGGAAGACCACGGAGAAGATGGATTCAGGATGTAACTGATGGTTTGAACATGATGACTGCACAGGTGGGACATCTGGCCTATGAGAGAGAGAGAAAGAGAGAGAGAGAGAGAGCAGAAGAGATTCCGAAGAACTATTGGGGTTTCAAAATTCTGCTCCGGACAAGCTATTTGATGGTAATGATGAAGCTACTAACACCTTCTTTAAATGCATAATTATGAAAATTATGGATCATTGATGCACAGTTGGTTGACATTGACGTAATAAACATGTTTAAGTCTTTCATTTACTGATGGTATCGATATATTGACTATGAGTGACCAGGAACTATTGCAACCGATTAAATCACTGGAGTGGAATTCTATTGGTCAGCCATTATTGGCGGGGAAAGGGAAACGACACATACGAATGACTTAATGGCCATGCACCTAGATGTTCCTACTGTGTCTCTAGCGGCCCCTACTGGACGAATATGTTAAAACTACAAAGCAGAACTCTTATTCCCTTCTGATGGCAGCACATCAAATAAATAAGCTGCAAGCATCTGCAGGCAAGATGGTATTTCTTACAGACTCACTGTCAGCTATACAACCACTGAAGACTAAATCCGCTGACAGCACAGTTCAAAACCTAAACATAAAACTTGCTCAGCTTTCAGAAATGGCAGAAATTCAATTGTTGTATTCCATCTTACTGTGGCATTGCAGACAATGAGAGTGCCGATGTCTTAGCTAAGGAGGGTAGTGCCAAAGAGCAAATTTACCAACCAATGTCTTTCCAGGAGGTCACAATCCTCATACAGAGAAAATCTGCAGTAGACTGGAAAACAAACACTAGATATGATTATGGAAAAGAGTTCCTCAAAGATATCAGCAGAATAGACCATGTCATATTTCGCCCACGTACCAGACACTGCAGACTCAACAAACACTTACATAGAATAGGAATAAGTCAAACAGCTCTCTGCCAGTGTCAGCAGGCGGAACGGATACCGGAGCATATCCTGCAAGACTGTCTTCTCGTGTGTGAGCTGAAAAGCAACATGTGGACACAACAAGTCGACCTAAAAACTAAGCTTTGAGGAAACCTTACCGACCTGAAGCTGACTGCCCAGTTTGTGATCGACAGTAAACTAACTCAGGGACCAGAGATAAGAAGAGAGAAGAAAGAGACTTAATCTACAAGAACGCATACAAAGACCCGCTTTTAAAAATCTCTTCTGACCTACTCTGAGACATACAGATTCAAAAGAAAGAAAGAAAGTAATCACAAAGTGGAGCGAACCAAAACGCTGAAGAAGAAGAAGAAGAAAAAGAGTTTTATTAATTACAGAATGGAGATCAGCGTTGACAAGACCAACGGAACATTTTTAAAAATAATTCATTTTGCCCCTACTCCTGAAAAACCACACAAATCACACAAATCACACAAACCACACAAATCACGCAAACCACACAATAATCACAAAAAGTGGTTGATAAGAACGAACACAAAGACATAAACACAAACAGGGAGAAATGACGATTTATTTTTCACATCAACATTAAGTAGATACCTCATCTGTATTCTGTGGTGCATCTTCATCCCCTAGCAACTTCTTCATTGCTTCTAGTACTTTCTCTTTCCGTCTTTCTAGAAACTCCTTTTCCTGAGGGCATAAGCAGAGACTGTATCGTAATGTCGGGTTGCGGCTGCAGAAAAACATTAGGACATTTCCAGATCATAAACATGTGCACTGATAAATGGACAGACTAAAAACAATGTTCAACACAATATTTCTCCTAACATTATGCTATCAGTGCCAAGCCTGGATGCTGATATCAAATGATAGAAGAAAACTAGTCACAACAGAGATGAAGTGTCTACGCAGAATTCTGGGAGTATCAAAGTTTAGAAATGAAGACATCAGAACAAAATGAGTACAACATCAGTACTGAACTTCACCAATAGACAACAAATTAAATGGTTCGGACACATAAGCAGATTATCAACAGAAATAGCAATGCTATTGCGATACAATGGATACAAAGCAAAAGTAGATTACCAACAGACAGTACACATATCAAAGAGCAATGTTAAGCATACTATAACAATGGATACAAGACAAAAAGGTCGTCCACGCAAAAGGTGGACCTCGGAAATAACAGAGGCGGTGAAAAAAACTATTAATGAAGAGCACACAAAAGCCCATTCTATAACTCTCTTCTTTTCCTGTCGCTGTGAGACAAAAAAGGATTAGAGAAAAGAGGAAAGAAAGTCAATAAGAAAAAGAAAAGAAGGCATATATATATATTCATGTTTTGTTTTAAGAAACACTTTTTAAAAAAAATATTTGCAGGAATGGTGGCTGTAGGAAGCGGACAAACAATGGAACCATGCTGACATTCTGAACGCTCTAAGGAAAGCAGAAAGTGTAGATGATTCAAGAAGTAAGAGTGAACCTATAACCAGAACCAGAATGCAAGAATACTAAATCAAATGAAGGTGTTGCCAGACAAGAACACGATGCTGGAAGTCGAGGAAGAAAAGTCACCCAAGACATAACTGATGTCGTTAGTCGACAGGCTGAGAGAATCTTGAAGAAGAGATTGAAATACTTATAGTCGACGAAGAAAAGTCGTCCAAGACATAACTGATGTCGTTAGTCGACAGACTGAGAGAATCTTGAAGAAGAGATTGAAATACTTATAATCGAGGAAGAAAAGTCACCCAAGACATAACTGATGTCGTTAGTCGACAGACTGAGAGAATCTTGAAGAAGAGATTGAAATACTTATAGTCGAGGAAGAAAAGTCGTCCAAGACATAACTGATGTCGTTAGTCGACAGACTGAGAGAATCTTGAAGAAGAGATTGAAATACTTATAGTCGACGAAGAAAAGTCGTCCAAGACATAACTGATGTCGTTAGTCGACAGGCTGAGAGAATCTTGAAGAAGAGATTGAAATACTTATAGTCGAGGAAGAAAAGTCTACAGACATAACTGATGTCGTTAGTCGACAGACTGAGAGAATCTTGAAGAAGAGATTGAAATACTTATAATCGAGGAAGAAAAGTCACCCAAGACATAACTGATGTCGTTAGTCGACAGACTGAGAGAATCTTGAAGAAGAGATTGAAATACTTATAGTCGAGGAAGAAAAGTCACCCAAGACATAACTGATGTCGTTAGTCGACAGGCTGAGAGAATCTTGAAGAAGAGATTGAAATACTTATAGTCTTTGACGAAGAAAAGTCGTCCAAGACATAACTGATTCGTTAGTCACAGGCCTGAGAGAATCTTTAAGACAGATATTGAAAACTTATAGTCGAGAAGAAAGATCGTCAAGATCATAACTGATGTCGTTAGTCGACAGATGAGAGAATCTTGAAGAAGAATTGAAATAACTTATAGTCGAGGAAGAAAAGTCGCCCAGTCATAAGAGTGTCGTTAGTCGCAGGCTAGAGAATCGTTGAAGAAGAGTTGATATAACTATAAGTCGACGAGAAAAGTCGTCAAGACATAACTGATGTCGTTAGTCGACAGGCTGAGAGAATCTTAAGAAGAAGATTGAAATACTTATAGTTTTAGAAAAGAGAATCACCTAAGACATAACTGATGTCGTTAGTCGACAACTCGAGAATCTGAAGAAGAGATTGAAATAGCTTATAGTCAGGGAGAAATGTGTCTAACGAAATATAACTGATGTCACTTAGTCGACGACTGAGAATCTTGAAGAAGAGATTGAACTACTTATAGTCGAGTAGAATAAGGCTCAAGACATAACTGATGTCGTTATTGTGAACTGAGAGAATCTTGAAGAAGAGATTGAAATACTTATAGTCGAGGAAGAAAAGTCGTCTAAGACATAACTGATGTCGTTAGTCGACAGACTGAGAGAATCTTGAAGAAGAGATTGAAATACTTATAGTCGAGGAAGAAAAGTCGTCCAAGACATAACTGATGTCGTTAGTCGACAGACTGAGAGAATCTTGAAGAAGAGATTGAAATACTTATAGTCGAGGAAGAAAAGTCGTCTAAGACATAACTGATGTCGTTAGTCGACAGGCTGAGAGAATCTTGAAGAAGAGATTGAAATACTTATAGTCGAGGAAGAAAAGTCGTCTAAGACATAACTGATGTCGTTAGTCGACAGACTGAGAGAATCTTGAAGAAGAGATTGAAATACTTATAGTCGACGAAGAAAAGTCGTCTAAGACATAACTGATGTCGTTAGTCGACAGACTGAGAGAATCTTGAAGAAGAGATTGAAATACTTATAGTCGAGGAAGAAAAGTCGTCTAAGACATAGCTGATGTCGTTAGTCGACAGACTGAGAGAATCTTGAAGAAGAGATTGAAATATTTATAGATCTCTTTCGTTTCTCTAATATTGTTTTGCCTCACAGCGTCATGATAAAAAGAAAGGATTTCTAGAACGTGTGCGCTTCATAAACAGTCTCATTCACTGTCTCTGTTATTTCTGTGGTCCACCTTTTATGGACTTATTATAGACTAATTATATGATGGACATACCTTGAGAAGAAAGGATCACAGAATACCAAAGCAGACATTGAAGTGAGATGCAAAGGGTTCAAGAGGAGAGAATGCCCTAGTGATACCCTGAAATGAACTTTGCTGAGAGAGGCAAGAAATATCGGCCTCAGTTCGATGGAAGAGTTTGAGCGAATTGTCCAGGATAGAGCGGTATGAATAAATTGCTTGCAGGCCCTTTGTAACATATAACCGGTACGAGAGGATTATAATTATAGACTAATTGGTTCACTGTGCAATGATGATGATCTACCAACTAAAGTAGTATACAACAAACCAGAAGATTCTCAGACAAACGTCATCAGTTTTAGAATAATGGAGACATCAAACAATAAGACAGTTTTGTTGTTTGTTTGTTTGTATTCTTCGAACTTCAGGTCAAGATGGCGCGGCACACTGGATGTGAATTTCAACCGGCCTCTAATCGAAGTCTATTTTCAGTCTTTTTTGCATGGAATTTGTGTATTCTAGACTGAATGTGATATACTAGTGCACAATGTCACCCATCTATGGGATTCTGAAGCCACTGTGACAGGTCTAGCAAGCAAGGCGACATTTGTATCATCTAATTTATGCTCATAGAATAATGGAGACATCAAATAATAAGATAGTCTTAATTGTAAATACATACTCAAATTCCAGCTTGAACTCAATGTCAACTTCGGATACCTGGCCAGAAGAAAAAAATTGCTTTTAAATTTTGAATTTGATGAACTTACTGTGGGGAAGTACCACCAGAGATATTAGAAAAATGTGATTTTAAATATCATAACAAACTTGGTATCAAATTAAAGATTACCCAATTTTCTACACATTTATGTTTAAATTTTTACAATTAGTTAAATAGCTTCTGAGTTATCATGACTCATAGATGACGTCTTCTGGGAGTCATTGAGGTAAACATGTGACAAAATATGTTTGTGATTTTGTTCCAAAATTATCAGTTATCTGTCATCTTTACATCATAACTTTGTCAATTATTAACCAATCAGAATGAAATTTGGCATGCTTATTTACACTACTATGGCCTCTCTTGTATTCTAGAGAGATTAAAAGATCTTTAATATATTCATTTCTATGATTTTTTAAAGCTGACAATTTTCAAACCATATTTAAGACAAATTTCAAGTGCCAAAAAAAACAACTATTTATTATAAACTATTTTCCCTAGTTCCTACGAAACCTACACCATTTGTGTGTATGCTGTTTAAATTTGAATTAGTTTGGTTGTATCGTTTGCTTAAAAGTCTGTAAAAAGTACCATCTTAATTTTCCGCATGTGTGAAGTCAATTTTCATGAAACAAAATTCTTGCACTCAAATGTACATACTAGACCCCTGAGGCATTTACTTGCTGTGATAGCTTAATAATGTGTCCATTATGTGTGAAAATATGGCACCTATATCTTTAAAATTGAATTTTCTATGATGTTTGTACTACCGCCATCAATTCTCTGTTGGTACTGCCCCTTACAGTTCAATAACAGATTGAAAGATTATAATTTCCAAATATTCTTTAGTATTTCCTTTGCAGAATATCATTGTCTTCACAGTCTTTCTTCTTCTGTCGTCACACTGTGACCGGGTTTTTGCCCAGTGTCGTGGTTTTGTATTTTTGTCTTGCACTTTTCTGGTGGCTTGGGCGACTGTTAATTTTGCTCTTTGACAGGATTCTGCTATGTCATCTAACCATTTTGAGTTCTCTCTCACCTTCTTTCCTGACGTTCTGTCGAGGAAGACTCTGTATACTGTGGAGTTTGGATGCATTCTTATTAAGTGGCCAAACCACTTCATTCTTTGTTTCTCAATGTAATTCAAGCAAGGTTCTGTGCCAACTTGCTTTCTTATGCTAATGTTGGTGACGCTGTCTTTTCTGGTGTTGTTGGTAACTTTTCGCAGGCACCGCATTTCATATGTAGTTATTTTTTAGACTGTGCGTTGCTTATTGTCCATGTTAGGCTCTGGCAACACAGAGTAGGCATGAAAATGCTGTTGATCATCTGTTGTTAAGAGTCAACAGATGATCAACAGCATTTTTATACCTACAGTCATTACTTTATTTTACATTCTATTTTTAGAGTTACCTGATTGAGTTTTTTAAAACGCTCGTCTGTAGGGCGAGGCAATGGTTGCCAGTTCGATATTGATTGATAAGCCTACTCATATACCTGTTGTGCTGTTCTTTTTTTGGCCACTCCGACCTTCAATCCAAACTCTTGCAATCTAGCTGTTGACGTGAATTGGGTTTTTTTTTAAAATCCTCTTTGCGGCAACACTATTTGCGATAGTATACTCTATCCATTGGCTGACCTCCAATATGGTGGCAGAGCCTGTCAGCCTATTTGCTCTTTTATTGTTATCGACACCTATGTGCCCCAGAACGACAATGAGTTTAATTCTGCAAATTGTCTTTACTTGTAGTGATTCAGTCCATTGCCTGCGCTCCATTGATGATTGTAACAAAGAAACTTATTTGTAAATAGTCTTCTCGTACCGCTAAAAGTTACATAGTACCTGCAAGCAATTTCTCCATACCGACTTATCCTGAATAAGTAGTTTAATCTCTTTTAAGAAATTGAGACCGATATTTTTCACCTCTCTCAGTAAAGCTTGTTGCATGACTTTTCAAGGGTGTCCTTTCATACTTTACCATCTTCTCTTTCTTATAACAGTTCTTGCTAGTGGTTAACCAGTTATTTCTCTGATTTCATCACTTCTACGGAATTCGTTACATAGTATGAGAAGAACAAATAGAGGATTCAATCAAGAACACAACATAAATACATTAAACAGAGCTGTACACGCCTGGACATGCTGGTGTGCAGGGTAACGTGTCTGCTGACTTTCTTGCAAACAATGCCTCGACTCAAGCGGGCAGAAGTATAGACAGAGCCGATATCATCATTGCGGTACGCTCTCAATTATGTGACATGGACAAGTCTCAGACACTGGAACGAGTTCGAGAATTAGGCGTTAAGTTTGGACATGCCAAACAGTGTCGTCTTCGTGGTAGAGAGAGAAGGTATAGTAATCAACTTCTCATGGGCACGGTGAGCAAATGTACTTTGGGATGGCTGCTGCAGCGGAGGACAGAGAACGAATGGGAATGCCCAATGGGTCATGACGTCGATCGCACAACATAACATAACATTAAACAGAAAAGAGCAGGCCACAGTCTTCAGACATGGAATGGATACTGCGGTCTCAGAGCACACCTCCATAGAATAGGTCTCAGGGACTCGACTGTTTGCATCTGTTGAGCATCAAATAGGCTCCCAGACCACACCTTGAAAGACTGCACCAGCCTGAGCAGAATGAGAATGGAATTCTGGCCAACATAAATAACATTCGGAACAAACTATGGAGGACCGGTGAAGACCTCAAGTGCACCGCCCTTTTATGACACAATACCGGGGTAGTCGCATAGCCACATACCGGGGTAGTCGCATAGCCACATACCGGGGTAGTCGCATAGCAGAAGTTGATTACATAAGAAGAAGTCACAGTTTATATTCATTATTTTTCACAGACATCTATTTTCAAATGCTTTCAACTTACTTTCTATATCTTTTTTTCTATCACACAAACTTACTTGATTAAAAACAAATGTCTCTATCTGTGGTTTGTCCATCTCACAGATGTGTACAATATCATAAGACACCGTGCCAACCTTCTGATCAAACCAGAGAGAGTTGTACTCCATCAGATTTATTTCTAGAAGAAAACAGAAATGCATTGCAGTCAGTGCTCTACTTTATTTCTCATATACATTCTTACCAGCAGTTCTTCACCTTTCAACTCCCAGCGGAGTACAGGTCCTCAACAAACTTTTTCCAGACCTTCTTTTCTTTTCATCCCTTCCAATTCTTTCAATGTCTTATCTATTATTTAATACCAGTCTCCAGCTCTCTACTCCAGGAATTTCTAGGCTTCTTCTACTGCTCTTTCCCTGCGGGCTCCAAAACAGTGCATGTCTGCAATGCTTCCAGTCGGCCTTCTCAATGTGTGTCCTATCCATCGCCAGCGTTTCTTCCTTAGCTCTTGTTCAGTAGTTACTTGCAGTTTATTCATGTGTTGTGCAACCAGCAAGGACGTCTAAGAGATTTGCTTGGTAACTTTGTAGCATCCTTCAGGCAAGATGGTACTTCTTACAGACTCACTGTCAGCTATACAAGCAATGGATGCTAAATCCGCCAACGTCACAGTACAGAATCAAGAAAGAGAACTTGCTCAGCTTTCAGAAAAGGCAGAAATTCACCTGTAGTGGATTCCATCTCATTGTGGCATTGCAGCAGACAATGGGAGTGTCGATGTCTTGGCTAAGGAGGGCAGTGTCACAAATCAAATTTACCAACCCTTGTCTTTTCAAGAGGTAAAAACCCTTATACAGAGAAAATCTGTAGTAGACTGGAAGATAAACATGATGATTATGAAATCGTAGTGATGAAGACAAACATGGATATGATTATGAGAAAATCTGCAGTAGACTGGAAGACAAACACTGGATATGATTATGAGAAAATCTGCAGTAGACTGGAAGACAAACACTGGAGATGATTATGAGAAAATCTGCAGTAGACTGGGAGACAAACACTGGATATGATTATGAGAAAATCTGCAGTAGATTGGAAGACAAACACTGGATATGATTATGGAAAAGACTCCCTCAAAGACCTAAGCAGAATATACCAGGTCATTATATTTTGACTAGCACAGGACACTGCAGACTCAACAAACACTTATATAGACTAGGAATAAGACAACATCTTTCTGTCAGTGTTTGCATGAGGAACAGACACCAGAGCATGTACTGCAAGACTGTTCCCTCCTGGGTGAGCTGAGAAGCAGCTTGTGGCCACACTGAGTCGACCTAAACACTAAGTTCTTGGGAAACATGACAGACTTGAAGCTGACTGTCCAGTTTGTGGTTCACAGTAAATTAACTTTTAAAAATGTTGTTATAGGGCCGACCCGGAATGCCCCAACGGGTGGACAAAATGGATAGACAGAGTGGTATTAGTTATCAGTTATTCTTCGAACGCTCCATATCGACCACTTGTCAACCACTCTGTGTGATTTGTATGTGATCTGAGCCTAAGAGCGATTGTACGTTGTGCCAGTTATGCGCCTACAAGAATGCCAGCACATCCGATTTCTACGCTGTTTTTATTTACTAGGTAGCATCCCCTACATTACTCGCCTCTTACGACATGCATTGTAGGTTGCAGTAGTACTATTCTTTGTTTCCCTTGCGGGCCCTGGCACTACACGGGCGCCATCTGTCTCAATCTGGTCAGCGAGGGGATTCACAACCCGATACGCCTCTGTTTGGAAAGGCTCTCTCAAAACGTTAAGAATGTCATTTCGGCTCTGGTATTGTAGTAATGCCAACCAATCTATCAGCCGTTCATTACCCTGACTCCTGCGATCCAATAAGCAAAAATTAGTGTGATTTCTCTGGAAGAGAGAGAGAGAATGCTATAGAAAAATAGAGTGACATAGAGAGAATATATATATATAAAGAGAGAGATTGATCAAATTGTTATCCTTCTAGTTACCTAGAATGTTTGCCTGTGTGAAGCAGATGAAGAAAGTAAAAGTTTCATTCCAGACTGGGTTTGGATTATTCTCTTTCACAGTTGTAGTCTTTCTTCCTTCTGGAGAGCTCTTCAACACAAGATTAATGTACGGATCTGGTGTATCATCTGTGGATGACACATAACACAATTTGGTGTTAGCATTCGTATATAGGAAAAGAAGGAGTTTAAAAGAAGATCAAACATAGGCTAAACAAGTAAAAACAAAGTACTGTAGTTTTCATCATCATCAGGTACCGTGCCGACTGGCGTAGGTGTCATCTTTTTCTTTTACTATTCTCTACTTGTTTGCCCTTAGACGTAGCAGGTTTAACTGATGATCTGTTTCTGAGATAACGCACGCTCAGTCGCTTGATATCTTGTGGTACAGGACTGTGCCGTGATATTATACAGAGAGGCGACCGGATCAGGTGGGGGAGGGCGGCATAAGAAACAAAATAAACAAAAATAATTGAAGGTTATTTTAAAGAAAAAACATTTAAGGGCGGCATTTCGAAGACTTGCATCATACTGAGAAAATATACCGCAGGCCCTGCTGTGGTATTGTGGAGTTTTAAATTGGCGATCACGGATCTCCACAAATCTCGCCCTGGTGTTTGCTATCATCTCATATGTTGACGCGCATCCGTGCCATGAAGTCAGGCTGTCCAAAATTTTCTCTTTCTCTGTTTTTCTCTGTCTCGTCTCTCCTCGATTTTACCGGTTACCACAATGTGTTCTAAGCCTCTCCTTATCATTACATGTCCGAAAAATGATGATTGCCTCTTTCCTATATTGACAATAAGCTTTATCTGTGTCTTGGCCTCATTCATCTTCCATATTCGTCATTTTATCAGTCCCAGGGATTCTCATCAATCCTGTGTAAAACCCCATCTCTGTGACCTCCACAGATTTGTCGATCTGTTTGTTTACTGTCCATGACTCTCATCTATATGTCAGTATTGGTTATGTGTAGTTTACAAAGAAAAACAATATATAGCAAGTTTATCACTAAAACTCTAGTTTTCTAGATAATTTGCTATAATTTGCTAGATGGTTGTGGGCTCAATCCCCAACATTCCCCAAGTAAGGAAAGGAATTTGCCCTCCTACCCCTGCACACAAGGAGCTAGAAGTGTGAAGTGAAGTGACTTCATACCTTACGTCTGCAAAGGCTGCCGGAATTTTTTTAAAATTGTTAAGTTCGTTGCTGCCTGTAGTACCGCTATTTAGGAGTGGGACGAGGTGGGACGAGAGGTGGGACGAGAGGTGGGACGAGAGGTGGACGAGGTGGGACGAGAGGTGGGACGAGAGGTGGGACGAGATTGGACGAGAGTGGGACGAGATGTGGGACGAGATGTGGGACGGATGTGACGAGAGGTGGACAGAGGTGGACGAGGTGGGACAGTGAGACAAGCAAGAATTTAATGGCCACATGGCTAGTACAGTCGCCGCGAAGTTGTTTCGGTTAGGAATTTTCTTTTATGCCCGAAACGAAAAAATCCTGGTCTTACCGTGGATTGAACACGGGTATACATCATGTGAGCCACGCTCTAATCCATTCGGTCAGACGCTTCTCTTTATGTCTTATACTAAGAATTATTCTTTTTTCGATCCAGAAGCACTTGAGCTTTCAGCTCTTCGGTTCGGTGCCACGAACATCGTAAATCTGGAGAATCTGTGGCTTTCTGCCAGCCCGTGAATTGAGCCGCACTCACAGGCTTGTCACCCGTCGTTAACGCGCTACGAACACACTGGGCAGGCAGACACTAGGAGTAATTAAAGCAGTTATATATGCCCGCGTGCCAGCGTGTTCGTAGCGCGTTGACTCGGTGACTAGTCCTCTGTAATGCGGGTTCAACTCCGCGGACTGGCAGAAAAGCTACAGGTTCCCAGATTTACGTGTTCGGCACCAGCTGAAGTACGATGTCCATACACCGAGCCGAAGGCTTTCAGCTCAGTCTTCGGATCGGAAAAAGCAGTTATAGCAATTACGAATATACTTACAATAATCTTGAAAGCCCATGGTAATGTTACGTCCTTCTAATACCCGTACAGTCAGGATTAAACATGGCGAGTGTTGTACCTGCGGAATAATAATGATAATAATAATATATGCGATGATGAAGGTGTAATAATTGCCGTCCATCGCAGGCGATGATGACAACATAATCAGACGTGTGCTGTTGCACCCTTAGGTGACTGTAGAGTCCAGTCCTAGAACACGATCCCTTACTACAGGTGGGGCATACCTGAACAAGGTTAGACATGTGAGTGTTGTGTGTTCTGTCTTTTCGTGCAGCTCGTTTTCTCTGTACCTCAACGGCACGATGATTATCAGCTATGCGAGTTCCTCTTGTGTTGTTACAGCGCTACATTTGGCAATCTTGCGCCATGGATTCCGAGCACAATGTGTCTATATCGAAGCATTTCAGAGACACATTAAGAGTGTCTTTAAAGCGTTTTGTCTGTCAACAGAACGTCTGTCCCATCAAGCTCGCCATACATCAGCTGTTTTGGATGTGTTTATCAGGCATTCGAGCAACGTAATCGGTCCATCTCACTTGGGCCTTCTGCAACAGGATGTTGACACTTGGGACTTTGCTCTTATGAGGACTTCGGTATCGGGAATTTTGTCCTGCCAATTTATTTTTAGTATTCTGCGTAGACAGCTTTGTGGAAGTGGTTTAGTTTTCTTGCGTGTCTGCTATACACTGTTCATGTCTCGCTTGCGTACAGCTGCGTGGGTTAACACTATGGCCTGGTAAACTTTCAGCTTTGTGGCTATGCTTATCCCTTCCGCTCCACACAGTGAACGTAACCTTCCGAACACATCACTGGTTTTGGATATCCTATTGTTGACCTCAGAGTCTATGTTTGCCGATCTGGATAGGAGGCTGCCAAGATAGGCAAAGTTGTCTGCTGATAGGGGAGACGCTGGTGTTTAATGTTGATGACTGGGGTGAAGAGGTAGATGACATTTAACAAGGTAATGGACAAATATATATATGTAAACCGCCACAAGATTCCACCAGCAGACTAAACAGAAAACAGTAGACTAAACAGAAAACAGCAGACTAAACAGAAAACAGCACACACCAATCGTTCGCCTAAGAACAGGTCACTGCAGGCTCAAGCATCACAAGCACAGAATAAAACCTGCTCAGACTGCACAGTGTGCATGTCAGACAGAAACACAGACTATAGAGCACATCCTGCAGTCATGTCCATCATACATATATCAACAAAACGAAACATGACCTCATGAACGGAACTTACAAAGCAAGCTATGGGGAACTCTCGAGGAACTCCAATTGACATGCAGCTTTATAGAGGCAACCCATCTCATGGTTTAGACAGCATACGAAACCGATCTCAAAGAAGTAGCAGAATAAATATACAGGTTATCTTATGCGATCGATGTCATGGCACATGGGGTACCCATAAGTGCTCCTCCAAATATTAATAAAAAAATTCCTAGAAAATATTTGTACCATCTTCTAAAATACATTGGGGACAATCGTTGGTGCTACGGAGTTCGTGCACTGCATCTGAGATCTTCCTGTGTAAGAAAGCGATCGGAGCACATATGGCTACTCATCGAAGTACAATGATGATGGTCCTATTGATCAATCAATCAATCAATCAATACATGAAAAGTTGATTAGTATATATTCTCTCTCTACCAAGAAGACAACATTGTCTGGCATGTCCAAACGTAACTCCTAATTCTCGTAATTGGTTCAGTGTCTGAGACTCGCCCATAGCACATGAATGAGAACGTACCGCATTTATGACATCGGCTTTGTCAAAATATCTGCCCGCTTGTCGGGGCATCGTTTACAGTCAGCACGTTCGTTACCATGCACTCCAGCATGTCCAGGTGTGTACAGCCAAGTCAGTATCTTGAGATGTGATCTCCGAATTTGAATAAAGTGTTACAGAAGAGTACTCTGTATATCATGGACAGGAAAGAGTACTCTGTATACCATGGACAGGAAAGAGAACTCTGTATACCATGGACAGGAAAGAGAATTCTGCATACCATGGACAGGAAAGAGAACTCTGTATACCATGGACAGGAAAGAGAACTCTGCATACCATGGACAGGAAAGAGAACTCTATACCATGGACAGGAAAGAGAACTATGTATACCATGGACAGGAAAGAGAACTCTGCATACTATGGACAGGAAAGAGAACTCTGTATACCATTGACAGGAAAGAGAACTCTGCATACCATGGACAGGAAAGAGAACTCTGTATACCATGGACAGGAAAGAGAACTCTGTATAACATGGACAGGAAAGAGAACTATGTATACCATGGACAGGAAAGAGAACTCTGTATACCATGGACAGGAAAGAGAACTCTGCATACCATGGACAGGAAAGAGAACTCTGTATACCATGGACAGGAAAGAGAACTCTGTATAACATGGACAGGAAAGAGAACTATGTATAACATGGACAGGAAAGAGAACTCTGTATAACATGGACAGGAAAGAGAACTCTGTATAACATGGACAGGAAAGAGAACTCTGTATACCATGGACAGGAAAGAGAACTCTGTATAACATGGACAGGAAAGAGAACTATGTATACCATGGACAGGAAAGAGAACTCTGTATACCATGGACAGGAAAGAGAACTCTGTATACCATGGACAGGAAAGAGAACGAATAAATCTTCCAGTAGAAACACAGTTAAAGAAAACAGTCAGTGCTCTCTGTGGCGTAGAGACTAATGGCACTCCTCTTGTTCCAGAAGTACTAGGTTTGCTTCCTCGTGGAGCCATCTGTATATTTTTCTAGATATCTTTGATCTCAGTGTAGGTGAGATCGAGTTCCTAGTCATATCGGAGACGGACAGTAACACGTAGTTCCCATGTTTATAATTTGAGCATGTAAAAGAGCCATTGGCAGTTCAAAATCGAGAAGAGCAGGCTGGAAAGCCGCTGCCCGGACGAAATTCACTAGAAAAGATTAAAAATACAATTCCTATACAAATATCTTCACCTCTTCAAACTTACATCGGGACAAACGCCGGTGCTACGGAGTTTGTACACTGCAGCTGAGATCTTCCTGTGTAAGAAAGAGATCGGAGCACATTTGGTTACCAGCCGAATTACAATGATGATTGCTTTATCAATCAAACAATCAATCAATCAATTCAGGGCTGATTTAACCGGTGAGTACTTTTACGGGCAAACTATCGTTCGTTGCGAGAGGTTTCACTATCTTGAGTCGTGGTCTCCGATATCATACGGCCTGTGGGCTCAGGTAAAAATAAGAGCACAACTGTCAAGGTTTCACAACATTGATTCAATCATTTATTACAATCAGTTTAAAATTAACATATCACGTTGTTCAACAAACAATACAATGCTGCAAAGCGTGGCTAAAAAGATCATGAGAGATTGTTTTGAAACATGTGCTGCGTGGTACTTTAGTGACTTTTAGTCACTCCTGTTGTTCGTTTGCGTGATAAAGGCCTTGTTGGTCGAAACGTTGCTGTATTTTGTCATTGTCTTTGTAATTTGTAAAACTACAGTACTTTGTGATTACGTGTTTTACTTTAGTGAGAGTACATTGTGAAGATAACAATGGTGTGGGGCATACTCACCTCAAATATTTGGTATGGGTCATAACTGAAATAGAAGAATAAATAAACTATATGTAAACAGGCGATACAATAAACTATATGTAAACAGGCGATACAATAAACTATATGTAAACAGGCGATACAATAAACTATATGTAAACAGACGATACAATAAACTATATGTAAACAGGCGATACAATAAACTATATGTAAACAGGCGATACAATAAACTATATGTAAACAGACGATACAATAAACTATATGTAAACAGGCGATACAATAAACTATATGTAAACAGGCGATACAATAAACTATATGTAAACAGACGATACAATAAACTATATGTAAACCGATGATACAATAAACTATATGTAAACAGATGATACAATAAACTATATGTAAACAGACGATACAATAAACTATATGTAAACAGGCGATACAATAAACTATATGTAAACAGGCGATACAATAAACTATATGTAAACAACAATAGTTTGGGGAACATGAGCAGGCTGGAAAGCCGTTGCCTGGTAAAATGCATTAGAAAGATTAAAAATAAAATTCCTTCAAAATATCTTTAATATATTCAAAATCGCACCGGGTACCTGGCCGGGCTATGGAGTTCGTCCACTGCCGTTGAGATTTTCCTGTGTAAGTAAGAGATTGGAGTACACATGGTTACTCACCAAAGTACAATACTGATGGTCTTATCAATCAATCAATATAGTTTAATTATTTCTAACGAAAGCATGGGAAGAATAGACGTCAAATCAATCAATCAATATAGTTTAATTATTTCTAACGAAAGCATGGGAAGAATAGACGTCAAATCAATCAATCAATATAGTTTAATTATTTCTAACGAAAGCATGGGAAGAATAGACGTCAAATCAATCAATCAATATAGTTTAATTATTTCTAACGAAAGCATGGGAAGAATAGACGTCAAATCAATCAATCAATATAGTTTAATTATTTCTAACGAAAGCATGGGAAGAATAGACGTCTTATCAATCAATCAATATAGTTTAATTATTTCTAACGAAAGCATGGGAAGAATAGACGTCAAATCAATCAATCAATATAGTTTAATTATTTCTAACGAAAGCATGGGAAGAATAGACGTCAAATCAATCAATCAATATAGTTTAATTATTTCTAACGAAAGCATGGGAAGAATAGACGTCAAATCAATCAATCAATATAGTTTAATTATTTCTAACGAAAGCATGGGAAGAATAGACGTCAAATCAATCAATCAATGTAGTTTAATTATTTCTAACGAAAGCATGGGAAGAATAGACGTCAAATCAATCAATCAATGTAGTTTAATTATTTCTAACGAAAGCATGGGAAGAATAGACGTCAAATCAATCAATCAATGTAGTTTAATTATTTCTAACGAAAGCATGGGAAGAATAGACGTCAAATCAATCAATCAATATAGTTTAATTATTTCTAACAAAAGCATGGGAAGAATAGACGTCAAAAAATATATCAAGAACACAACAAATCCTTTGAAAAAAAAGTACCAAAGAATACTTTATAAAATTGCATTGGAGACAGAAAAAGAAAAAAATAGGATCCCAAAGTGTCTCCAAACGCGAAGGTTTGACTTCATTGCACTGGGTTTCTATATGGCTCGATCCCTTTACGTAGTAATGACACGCCACCTGCCGAGAGAATTGAACAAAGCACGAACTCCGTAGCTTCGACAACAGTCCTAGGGATGGCATGAAAAAATTGCACAGTGTTTCGGTCTGGATTCGAACCCACAGCCTTCAGTACAACAGGAAACGACTTAACCACTTCACTATTGAGACACCTTGAAACAAATATTGACATTCTACAAGACTAATCATTGAAACACCCTGAAAAAATATTGACATTCTACAAGACTAATCATTGAAACACCTGAAAAATATTGACATTCTACAAGACTAATCATTGAAATACCCTGAAACAAATATTGACATTCTACAAGACTAATCATTGAGACACCTTGAAACAAATATTGACATTCTACAAGACTAATCATTGAGACACCTTGAAACAAATATTGACATTCTACAAGACTAATCATTGAAATACCCTGAAACAAATATTGACATTCTACAAGACTAATCATTGCAAAATTTTGCTCTAAACAACATCATGTCCATGAAATGAAATATTTGAGTCATGTAAGTGGCTTCAAGAGAGCCGCTGTAGCGTAGTTGTTAGTGAACTCGCAAGGCTGGTGGTCTGGGTTCAGCTCCGCAATGCGCGTGGAATTTTTCCCGACCACGACGGCTCTCAGGTCGACCAGCCTCAACTGGGTACCAGACATGCTCTGGGAAAGTAAAGGCGGCCGGCGTGATGTTGACCACATCACCCATCGTGTGCCGATGTCAATGAAAAATACAGGCCTAACACTGTATTGACCTCATATACCACGAGGTTCCTTTACTTTTTAAGTGGTTTAAAGAGATTAATTATGTTATGTTATTCCATCGACGTCATGACACATTGGGCATTCCCATTCGTTCTCTGCCCTCCGCTGCAGCAGCCATCCCAAAGTCCATTTGCTCACCGTACCCATGAGAAGTTGATTACTATATCTTCTCTCTCTACTATGAAGACGACATTTTCTGGCATGTCCAAACTTAACGCCTAATTCTCAAACTCGTTCCAGTGTCTGAGACTTGCCCATATCACATAATTTAGAGCGTACCGCATTGATGATATCGGATCTGTCCATACTTTTGCCCGCTTGAGTCGAGGCAAAGAGAGATTAGTAAAGGAGTGTTGCTCAACCACGTATTAAGAATTCAATAAACTCCACTGTATATAATCTTCTACAAAAGAACATCCGGAAAGAAGGCGAGAGGAAGACCACAACAAATATGGATATATAGCAGAATCCAGTCAAGAAATAAAAATAACTATCACCCAAGTCATTAGAGCATCGAAAGGTAAATACAGAAATCCACGACAATGTGCAACCCGTAACAGTGTGACGACAAAAGAAGAAGAAGAATTAAAGGAGGGATTGGTCTCTGTAAGAACATGCAAGGGCGACCAAGACGATGGTGACAATAGAACATTCCGTCCGCCCGTTCGCCCTTCTGAGCTGATGTATTGACTCATGGTATTTTATTCAGATGACGCAAAACCATTCACTGGCTATTTCAGTTCACAATGCGATATAAATGGATCTAAAGCCGAGGGGTTGACTTCATTCAACCGGGATTATCTCATATGGCTCACTCCCTCTCCGCAGAAATGGCACGTCATCTGTGGAGAGTATTACACAAAGCAGAAGCTTAGTAGCTCCGGCAACAATCCTAGGAGGTATCTGGAAAAATGCACCCTCGTGAACAGAACGGCGCGGTCCGGATTCGAACCCACGAGCTTCAGAACGCAAGGCAAAGGCAATATAACTGCGTCCGGAGCTAATAAATAAAATTATGAAGTGAAATGCTAAAAGAAACGTTAGAAAGTGATTTTGAAGGAGGTGGGAGAATTTACTATAAAAAATAGTTTTTTAGGCGGACTGCCATGCACATGGCACTTGATGATGATGATGAGAGAATAAGGGTTATGGAAACTCTGTGGTAACATCCAGGCTAGTGAGAATAATTAGAATAAATAATTTGAAAATAATTAGAAAATAATTTGAAAATAATTCGAAAAAATTTAAAACTAATGTCGAAAACATTTCTAAAAAGCATACAGAAAATATGTATATAAGCTTGTGCAGCACTAACAGAGACACGAATATGTAACTCTTGGATTCTCTGAAAGGAGATAATTCTTATTTTTCATGTTTGTTGGCCTACACGCTCTGATATAACCAATAAAGGTTCGCCTTAGGTTGAAAGAGGCGTGCCTCGGCTTAAAGAGGCTTTAATCCCCGACTAAACAAACAAACAAACAAACAGAGACACGATATTGTTATATAAGCTTGTGCAGCACTAACAGAGACACGATATTGTTATTTCTTTGTTATGTAAGAAATTAAAGCCTCTTTCAGCCGAGGCATGCCCGTTCAACCTAATGAAGAGAATTTTGTTATATTAAAGCGCGTAAACCAAGAAACATGAAAAATAAGAAGTAGCTACGCCTTGTATTGCCGGAGCTGGCTAGGGGAACAAAGAATAGTAACACTGCGATATGCAAGGCATGTCGTAAGAGGTGACTTAGGTAGAGGCATGGGGAAGCTGTACTAGTAGATAAAAAGTGCCGCAGAAATTGGATGTACATGCATAATTGGCACAACGTACAATCACGCGGTACAATGTAAACAGCGTAGATTGTTGGGGAGTTGAAGGTGGATTAGGGGGATGTTCTCCAATCTCTTCGCGACTGCCTGTTGGATGAAGACACTAAAATAGATGTTGAATCGATCCAGCGACTTAAGCAGTTTGGAGTTACCCGTTTACCAGTAGAACTGGATGCCTGAGAGAGTGATATTTAATCAGCGAGCCACGGGAACCATCAGCATGTATACTCTTCGATATCTGTTGGGCGAGACTGAGCATCTATGGGTTTGTCCGGAGTGCGATGACGTTAGTTTAGTAAGCAATAACAAATAACAATCGCTGGTACGCACGGATCACATACAGATCACAAAGAGTGGTTTTACAAATTGTCGATATAGAACGCTCAAAGAAGAAGAAGAATTATCTCGGAACCGAGAATCCAAGATTATAGTATCGCCTGTGTGTTGTCGGGGCTCGCAAGGGAGCAAAGAATAGTAACACTGCGACCTACAAGGCATGTCGTGAGAGGCGACTGAGGTAGAGGCCTTTGGAAGCTACCCTAGTAAATAAAAAGCCACACAATAATCGGATTTGCTGTCCTACTTGTAGGCGCATAACTGTGAGCGTCTGTAACTCAGCGGTACTGATCTCGATCAGAACTCAAGTGTACCTGGTTCGAACTCCGCGGCAGGCAGTTTGGAAGAAAATACGTTTCCGTTGGATTTTTACGAAAGGTAAAAGTAAACCTCACCGTTCAGAAAATAATGCCAAACTACTAAGCGTATAAATGGCGCCTAGAAAAATCAACGACTCGTTTACTGTGGTTGATGGCTATGTCCTGTAAAGGATGTGCCACGATTTTCATTTTTTAAGAGTATAACTGGCACAACGTACAATTGCTCTTAGGCTCGAATCACATACAAATCACAAAGAGTGGTTTAACAAGTGGTCGACATGAAGCTTTCGAAGAAGAAGATTATATTATAGAAACGAAATTATACGCACCTTCGAGGGATGTCCACTTCTTCTAACGAGGGTTCTTGTACGTTAATTTTCATATTTTCCTTAATCTATCACTTTCAAACTAAGTTGAACGTCCGTCTAGTATCCCCCTTGAGTTACACATAAAAGTGAACAGACTTGAGTTTGTTAAAATGGAATGCTAGTGCGTATTAATCGTATAACCAGGTGAGATTATCAGCCTGATACAGGTATATATCGCTGGGATACACTTGAACAATTTCAGGCAGGTCTGATCAGCAGGTTTTCTGTACAGCTTGTAATATTGGGCACCCCGCGACCGAACTTATACTCCACGCCGTGTTCAGTACATAATTGCGGACAATCCTGTCTCTTTTCATAGCCTAAATCCTATTACTAGTTTGTATGTAAAGAAACATTATTACTGTTCCAAATAAATATATTAATTTTTTCTTATTTAGTCTTGCAATGTGTCATGCATTTCTTTGTTGACAGCAGCGTAGTTGTGACATGGGCCATTTGTTGTTTGTTATGTGGTGGATATGAAGATTCTATATGGCCGAGGCACGATCTTTTCAACCTGAGACGGATGTCTTTCTTAGTTATATCAGATAGTTATAATAGCCGTCCATCGCAAGCGATGATGACAACAATCTCAGACGTGTACTGTTGCACCTCTCTGGTGTGTGCGGTGGTGACTGTAGAGTCCAATCCTAGAACAGAATCCCCAACCACAGGTGGGGCATACATGATCAAGGTTAGACATGTGCGTGTTGTGTGCTCTGTCTTTCGCGCTGCTCGTTTTCTCTGTGACTCAACAATACGATGATTCTCAGCTATTCGGGTTCCTCTTTGTTGTTACAGCGCCACATTTGGCGATCTTGCGCAAGGGATTCCCAGCACGTATTGTCTATATCGAAGATTTCAGAGACACTTTAAGAGTGTCTTTAAAGCGTTTTTCTGTCCACCAGCTAAACGTCTGCCCCTTCAAGCTCGCCATACATCAACTGTTTTGGGATGCGTTTATCAGGCATTCGAGCAACGTGACCGACCCATCTCAGTTGGGCCTTCTGCAACAGGGTGTTGACGCTTGGGATCTTTGCTCTTGTGAGGACTTCGCTGTCTGGAATTTTGTCCTGCCAGTTTATTTTTAGTATTCTGCGTAGACAGCTTGTGTGGAAATGGTTTAATTTTCTTGCGTGTCTGCTATACACTGTCCATGTCTCGCTTGCGTACAGCAGCGTTGTTAGCACTATGGCCTGGTAAACTTTCAGCTTTGTGACTATGCTTATCCCCTTCCGTTCCCACACAGTGACACGTAACCTTCCGAACGCAGCACTGGCTTTGGATATCCTATTGTGGACCTCAGAATCTATGTTTGCCGATCTGGATAAGAGGCTGCCAAGATAAGCAAAGTTGTCCGTTGACTGGAGACGCTGGTGTTTAATGTTGATGACTGGATCGTAATACTGTTCTCTAGGGGCGGGCTGGAACATGACCTCTGTTTTTTGGTGTTAATGGTGAGGCCAAACCTATCACAGGCCATTGAGAACTTGTCCATGTAAGTCTGCATTTCTTCCTCAGAGTTGGTAGCGAGGGCACAGTCATCAGCAAACAACAGGTTTGAGATAGTTGATTCTTTTACCTTGGTGGAGGATTTTAACCTCCGAAGATTGAATAGGTTACCGTCTGTCCTGTATCTAATCTTTACCCCATGTTCGTCGCCTTCCCAAAAGACATCCGTGAGCATGGCAGCAAACATCATGCTGAAGAGTGTTGGGGCCAGTACACAGCCCTGTTTGACGCCGTTGGTTGTTAGTTATACCAAGATAAAGATGGATAGACAATATCAAGACCACGCTAAATAAACATGGATATAACACAACACGGGTAGTCCGAGTGGTTACTGGGGCCCAAATATAGAACCACTGTTACCTGCCACGCATGTCTTAAGAGGCGGCTAAGGAGGTTGGCTGAAATCGGATGCACATGTCCTAAACGTGTAGAAGTCTATGCGTTTAGGTGCCTACCAAACCAATGTGTAACGTATACACGTTCTTGGAAAAGATCAAACATATCACAAAGGGTGATTAAAATTGATCGTAAAGACCGAACGCAAAGAAGAAGAAGACACAACACGGGCAACTCGTAAGGTCTGGAACGCAAATTAAAGCTACCACACCTACGCTTATCGGCAATAGTTCCACAACCAATCCCATCATCCACCTGGGGAAAGACAATAAACAATCAGAGCGTATTTAATAGTGTGTTCTGGTAAGTGTGTGGGGTCCTAAGAAGGACTTTTGATGCTGATCTGAGACCAGCCATGAGAAGGACTTGGTGCTGCCATGAGAAGGACTTTTGGTGCTGATCTGGGTGTAGTCTTGAGAAGGACTTTTGGTGTTGGTCATGGCGTGTGTATGATTCGTCTGAAGTAGCTGATTGACAGGCGTGTTGGCGGACTCCTCTGCTTGACGGCTTGCGAGGACTTGTGTACTGATGGTAGTCTTATATAACCCTTTCCGACAAAATAACAGTGAATATGTCGTTGTTAAAGTTGCGTTTTTAATCATTACTTGAGCAACTGCTGTAACCTAGTAGATAGTGTCATTGTTAAGGCACCTAAACATATCACTGACAGCTGATCAACAACATTTTAATGCCGACTTTGTGATACCAGGGCAAACATAGACAATATCTACAGACAGGTGAGATTATTAGCTACAGACAGGTGAGATTATTAGCTACAGACAGGTGAGATTATTAGCTACAGACAGGTGAGATTATTAGCTACAGACAGGTGAGATTATTAGCTACAGACAGGTGAGATTATTAGCTATAGACAGGTGAGGTTATTAGCTACAGACAGGTGACTTTATTAGCTACAGACAGGTGATATTATTAGCTACAGACAGGTGACTTTATTAGCTACAGACAGGTGAGATTATTAGCTACAGACAGGTGAGGTTATTAGCTACAGTCATATGAGATTATTAGCTACAGCCAGATGAGATTATTAATTACAGAAAGGTGAGATTATTAGCTACAGACAGGTGAGATTATTAGCTACAGCAAGGTGACTTTATTAGCTACAGACAGGTGAGATTATTAGCTACAGACAGATGCGATTATTAGCTACAGCAAGGTGACTTTATTTGCTACGGACAGATGATTTTATTAGCTACAGACAGGTGAGATTATTAGCTACAGACAGGTGAGATTATTAGCTACAACAAGGTGACTTTATTTGCTACAGACAGATGACTTTATTAGCTATAGACAGGTGAGATTATTAGCTACAGACAAGTGAGATTATTATCTACAGACAGGTGAGATTATTAGCTACAGACAGGTGAGATTATTAGCTACAGACAGGTGAGATTATTAGCTACAGACAGGTGAGATTATTAGCTACAGACAGGTGAGATTATTAGCTACAGACAGGTGAGATTATTAGCTACAGACAGGTGAGATTATTAGCTATAGACAGGTGAGATTATTATCTACAGACAGGTGAGATTATTATCTACAGACAGGTGAGATTATCTGTAAGATGCAGATATATAGCTTTTTTCGTTTAGTTGGGGATTAAAGCCTCTTTAGCCGAGGCACGCCCTTTCAACCTAAAGCAAACCTTTATTGGTTATATCAGAGCGTGTAGGCCAACAAACATGAAAAATAATTATTAACTCCTTTCGAAGAATCCAAGGTTGCATAAACGTAAGATATATAACGCTGACGTGCACTTGAAATATATCATGCGTCTAGTCAGCGAAATTTGAGAACACTTTGTAATGTTCTGTACTTCCCGACCCAACCTAAAAATCGCATCGTGATAACTTCATAATAGACGACAATCCCGTGTCTTTTCATAGCCAAAATCCTATTATATAATACGAAAAAAACCCACGAAAATTATTCGAAAATAAGTAAATGTATTATTTATCCAAGATTAGCTTTGAACAACAGAAAACGGACTTGCATTTTTTGTGGTTAGTTTAATTCTTTGTGAATAACACTGGCGAAAACATACGTTTCTGGCTATGTGGTTGCACCCTTGCCTTGTGAGTAGAATTCGTGGGTTGAACGGATTGTTTACGAGTGCAATTTTTTCCACGAGACCCCTAAAATTATTACAGGAGCTACGGAGTTCGTACTTTGTGCAATACTCTTTGCAAGTGGTATGACATTTCTGCGGAGAAGGGCCGAGCCATATGTGGTAAAATCTGGCGCAATGAATTCAGTCCTTCGGCTTTAAAACCACACCCGATAAAATTGTGTATAAAATTGATAACATTGTGATAACAATTGTAGTACGCGGTTGGATTAAAAGAAACCCATATCCTTTACTTGGGGACCTCAATTGCTACAAGTACCTATGAAGTCGCATTAAAGCTGTCCTGAACGGCAAGGGACACTGGTGATTTTTTTTCCCCGATCCAGAAGCACTTGAGCTGAAAGCTCTTCGACTCGGTGCCACGAACACCGTAAATCTGGGAACCTGTAGCTTTTCTGCCAGTCCGCGGAGCTGAACCCGCACTTACAGAGGATTAGTCACCCGTAATCCAACGCGCTACGAACACGCTGGGCACGCGGGCGACACTGGTGATAAGGAACACGCAAAAATCAGTCAGAGGCGTAGTATTAGGCGCCATAACTACGTCTGAACACAAAGAAGGTGAAAAAAATAACATGAACAAAAGACTAGCCTGTAACAGTCTCATTGATCATAAGACATTCAACACATGTTTTTATTTTCTGTGCGTGTGTATGTATGTAAAAACGCTCTATATCACCGCCCCTGACACTTATCCATTAGTCTTTGCAAAGTGTTCCGAAAATAACCACCACCAACAGCAATCATTTGATACATATATTAAGCATATGCCTAATGTATTTCTCTGATAGGGCTGATCAAATCGGACACACCACTCAACTAGTTAAGCTGGTTGTATGTATAGTTTCATTTCAGTTATTTATATATATATTCCTTTCGTACCGTTATACATTTTATACGAGCTGACCAGATTGAGAGAGATGGATGTCAATATTGGTGCAGCCCGAAAAGAACGACATGCTAAATATGCAAAGAGATTGATTAATCAACATCGAACTGGCGTGTTGGGCCCCTGGACGATGCTGGATGTGCTGAGGCGGAGATCGGAGCATCTATGGACATGTCTGGAATGCTATGATGATAATCTTCATATATCTGATAACTATACATTACATAGGGCTTGCAAGTAATTTCTCCCTACCGCTCTGTCGTGGACAACTCGCTCAATCTCTTATATGGAATCCAGTCCGATATTTCTTGCCTTCCGCAGCAACGTTCGTTTAAGTGTTCCGTTAGGTCATCCTCTCTTTCTTGAACCCACTATGATATTCTTTGATAATTTCTTCTCAAGGTATTCCCAACATATCTCCATCGTCTCCTTCTTATAACAGTTACTAGTGGTTGACCAGACATTTCTCTGATTTCATCACTTCTCCTCAATTCATTCCATTTTATGTTAATTATTTTTCGCAGACATCTATTTTCAAATACAATAAACTTTCTTGCTATATAGTTAGTCATGCGCCAACTCTCGCTCGCATTTTAAGTTATAGTATATTTTTTTTTTTATTCCTGATAGCAATAGCAATGCAATTATTACGCTTCTAAGTTTCCCCAAATCCTTTAGCTATAATCTTTTAAATTAATTGCATATACTTTACAGGACTTTGCGAATCAACCCCAGCTTTTTAACGCTGTTTGTGATTTTTCTAGACATTATTACGTTGAGTAGTTTGCCATTGCTTTCTGAACGGGTGGTGCTATCGTTCTTTTGTAAAATCCACGCGAAATAATTTGCAAACAAACTGTCCGCAGCGTGATTTGAACTTAGTACGTCGGGATTAATAGACCGAGTCACTATGCCCTAAGCCACAGACGCCATCATAATCTTTTACCTTCCATATGGTAAGTGGTTCGAATTCTGTGTTTGTCTTTTTGTTTTTTCGGAAGTTCTAAATACTTGTACATTGTTTATTTGTTGATCATGTACATTGTTTATTTGTTGATCATGTACATTGTTTATTTGTTGATCATATTCTTTGCTTCTCTTGCTTCCTCTGGGGTTCTTGAAAAACTCTTGTTCTCATATATATATATATATACAGACTACCTAATCGAGTATAAATTGCATATTTCTACCAACTCTCTGTTATCATCAATGTTAAATATGGTCTCTAACTAAATCCCAAAGAAAGAAAGATCACAACATGTGAAATGAACTGTTTAAGTAAAGCTGTCAATGTTACAAGACAGGATAGATTGAGAAATGAGAATATTAGAAATGTCGTTGGAATACATCCAACCAATTGAAAATGTCGTTGGAATGCATCCAACCAATTAGAAATGTCGTTGGAATGAATCCAACCAATTAGAAATGTCGTTGGAATGCATCCAACCAATTAGAAATTTGTGAATGCATCCAACCAATTAGAAATGTCGTTGGAATGCATCCAACCAATTAGAAATGTCGTTGGAATGCATCTAACCAATTAGAAATGTCGTTGGAATGCATCCAACCAATTAGAAATGTCGTTGGAATGCATCCAACCAATTAGAAATGTCGTTGGAATGCATTCAACCTATTGAAAATGAGTCTTGGCATATCCTTAACATGATGTTGCCATCAACTACAGTAAACGAGTCGTCGATTTTCTCGGCACCACTTATACCTTCATTAGTTTGTCATTGCTTTCTGAACGGTGAGGTCTACTTTTACCGTTCGTAAAAATCCACACGAACAGATTTGCTTGGAAATTGGCAGTCGTGGAGTTTGAACCAGATACGCTTGGGTTGTGGTTGAGGTCACTTCTGCTTAAGCTACAGATGCCAACATATTAGAAGACAAAAAAAAAATGATTCAGTCACTTAATGAGAATGAAACCAGATCTACTATCATCTCACGCCTATAACAACCTGCAACCTGGACGCAGAATCCGAGGAGAAAGGCCAAGAACCCGATGGATAGATAATATCACAGGTATCCGGCGTCATCAAAGACTAACAACTACAGAAGTAACACATCTGACACAGGATAGAAAACTGAAACTCACAACGGCGCTTCACGGAACATGTAGATAGACACGACAAGATCTAATCAAGTAGATATGACGGTTACTATTGTCATTGTATTTCAGGTGGACGATGGAATTGGTTGTCCACTCTTACCGTTAAGTGTAGGATGGGAGCTTTAATTTGCGTTCCAGTGTCAGATGAGTCACCCTTGTTGTGTTATATTCATGTTTATGAAGTGTGGTCTTGGTATTGTCTATCCATCTTTTTCTTGGCGATCCATTGGCTCTAGTACCTGATCTATTTTTAGTGAATGCTGTTATTGGTGGTTGGTTGTATTTCATTTTCTTTAAATGTCTGAATCACTGAATTTGTTGTCTTTCAATGTATTCGGTGCATGAAGTTATGCATACTCTGCTTCTGATGTCCTCATTTCGTAATCTGGGTCATCATGGGTTTCTGTCCTATTGTTATCCACAGTTCTGTGTTTGCAATTATGTCATACTATCTCAGTCTGAGAATACGCAGACGACTTATTTATTTGTTGGAGAACTGAACATCAAATAAAGTAACTTGTCTCTTGAGTCAGAATATACCAAATCTAAAGCCGAAGAACTGACTTCATTGTACTGTGTTCTACCCCAAATGGCACTGTCCCTTTCCACAGAAATGATACATCACCTGCGAAGAGTATTGCACAAAGCACGAATTCCATACCTCCTGCAACAATTCTAGGGATCTCTGGAAAAAATGCACTCATGAATAAATGGGTGGTCCGGCTTAGAGCTCACGATCTTCTAAACACAAGTCGAAAAGCTTAACCACTAAGCCACAGAGACCCCCGACAAAGAAGTTTTAAAAAACCTAGTCTTATTACATTTTCAAATACTTTTGCGAGCCTGATAGAATCAAATAGCGGACCGTAGAATTCCGCTTGCCTGGAGTCGACAACATATTGAGCAAAGATTGATAAACTTTGATTGCATCAGTACCAAGTTTGGAAACGTTGTTGTGAGATAGAACGACAATTTAAATTATCATCGTCATACGGTTCATGGATTTAACTTCTATCTTATTTTGATGGATAGATAGAAGGTGTAAATATAGTAGTGACGTAACTGTGACAAGGTCACTGTTTCAGCAACTCTTTAACATCAGTCAGCACTTGACCTGGTGAATTGAATAAATCTGGGAGTGTTACATACTTGAGCTAAATCTGAACGTATGTAACATATTGTGATTGCGAAATTTATGCTCTTTTCTTTCTCTAATCCTGGTTTTCCTCACAGCGTCTGGATAAGAAGAGATTTCTAGAACGGGCTTTTGTATGCGCTTTATAAACAGTGGGTGGCGTCTGTAGCATAGGGATAGTGACTCGGTATACTAACCCCGACGTTCTGAATTCGAATCACGCGGCGGACATTTTTGTTGCAAATGGTTTCTCGTGGATTTTTACAAAAGATCGATGGCACCACCCGTTCAGAAAGCAATGGCAAACGTAATAATGCCTAGAAAAATCACAAACAGCGTTAAAAACAGCGCAAAATCCTGCAAAGGATATGCATTTAACTTTTTAAATAAACAGTAACTTTCGTTACCTCTGTTATCTTTGAGGTCCACCTTTAGCGTGGCTGGCTTTTGCTTTGTATCCATTGTATCAAGTAGCATTGCTTTTGAAGTGCACTGTCTGTTGGTAATCTGCTTATGTGGCCGAACATTTAATTTATTGTTTCTTGATGAAGTTTAGTACTGATGTTGTACCCACTTTTTCCTGATGTTTTCATTTCGCAATCGGTCTCTTCCATGTTACTTCCAGCATTCTGCGTAGACACTTCTTCTCTGTCGTGACTAGTTTTCTTATATAGTTTGAAATTCATGCTTGAAATAGTTCATTGTAAACGTACACTTACACACACTTTTTGTGCTCTTTGTTTCTCTACCACTTCTTAAATCTCTTATTTTGTCCAGTAATGCGATCGAACCCACGACATTCGCGTTATTAGCACGACGCTCTAACCAACTGAGCTAACCGGCCTATCTTATGGGGTATCTGTGGTGTAGAGGCTAGGTTCTCGTCTCTCGTTTCATAGGTACTCGGTTCAATCCCTCGTAGAGCCATTTTTTTTGCATAGACTCCTGATCTCAGTGTAGGTGAGGTCGAGTTCATAGTCCTATCGGAGACGGCCGATAAAACGTAGGCCCCGTGTTCAATTTGAGCACGTAAAAGAAACCTAGGCTGTTCAAAATCGAAAAAAGCATGGAAAGCCGCTGTCGGACAAATTCACAGAAACATTAATACATTAAATTCTTACCAAATATTTTCCCATTTTCGAAATTACATCGGGGACTCTCGCCGGTGCTATGGAATTTGTGTACTGCCGCTGAGATCTTTCTGTGCAAGAAAGAGATCAGAGCACACATGGTTACTCATCTCTTGATAAGTGCAATGGTGATGTTCATATCAATCAATCAATCAAATCTTTTATGATACATTTCTCACACACACACATACACACAAGCTGACAGGCTCTTTACCTTATACACGGTCTTTCTAACACACACTCTTCACACATGCTCTCGTACACACACTCTCATGCATACACACACTCTTACAAACTTCTTATGCTATCTCTCTTACACATACTTTCCAACACACACATACACAATCAAAAACTTTGAGACAACACAGAAAGGATGGGACTAGTCGCTATACGCTGCTAATGGTACTGGGAGTAGATCGGAGCACCAATGAACCTATCCGGAATACTGCGATGATAACCCCTCACCTTCTTCACCCTTCGTCCCCAGGGAAGCATAGGTCCGCAACCAAGGCCTTCCAAGCCCGCCTATCCAAGACCATCTTTTCCAGATCTCCTCCTTGCAGAGTCCTACTTCTTCCTCGGGTCCTGGTTGTGCTTTCTGTAGCTATCTAGTGTTTTGTACGAAGTGGGGTAGCTAGCCCCACGTCCTATCTCCTTAATCACCTCTTACGACATTCGTGGCAGGTAACAGTGGTTCTATTCTTTACATCCTAATTTGGGCCACTCGGGCGATGATAATTCTTTAATAATCATTAACCCTAATCACTAAATGACTTTTCCCAAGTCCACTAGGAGTTAATCACTAAACGACATGACACAAGCAAAGAAATAAAAGTAAGACTTCAGAGAACATGTATATTTCATGTAGCAACATATCGATGTGAGTCGTGGACCATAACACAAACATTAAAGAACAACATTGAAACTTTTCAAACAAGGTGTTACAGAAAATTCCTTAGAGCATCCTGGACAGAGAAAAAAAAAAACAACCCAGACATGCTACTAGAAGACCTGCAAATCAAGGATAATTTTTTTTCATAAATAACATCATGTCCCGGAAGATGAAATATTTTGGCCGTGTTAAACGTCACAGTGGTTTGGAGAGAACGGTAATGACAGGCGTGGTTTTTGGAGTACGAGGCAGGGGACGACCAAGAGGAAGGTGGCAGCAGGACATCAAAGAAACCTTGAATTGGAGGAGGTATGAGAACTTGCAGGCTGGCTGTTATAAAAGTGACGTTCCGCAAGGGACATGATACTACTTGAATCACTTCGTCTTCTTCTTCGAATGCTCCAAATCGACCACTTGTTAAACCACTCTTTGTGATTTGTATGTGATCTGAGTCGAAGATCGATTGTGCGTTGTGCCAGTTATGCGCCTATAAGTAGGCCAATATATCTTATTTCTGCAACGCTTTTTATTTACTAAAGCAGCTTCCCTAGACTCCTACCTTAGTCGCCTCTTACGACATGCCTGTAGGTCGTAGTGTTACTATTCTTTGCTCCCCTGTGAGCCCCGACAACACACGTGTGACTTGAATCGCTAACACTTCTACTTTCTCATCCTGGCTTGGGACCGGCCGTGGCCGAGTTATCCCATCTCTATACATTAGAATTATATCGTGAATCAGTATGCGGTATCATTTAACGTCTGGTCTACTCTATGCGTCAACACATCAAAGCCCTTGTCTACTTTATCCGTCAACACATCAAAGCACAGGATGTTATTCTATCGTTAAAAGCACTCGTATATCCTATTTGCAAGTCATATAACAAAGGAATATTTCTGTGACATATACGATACGCAAGGGCACAAAAAAAAACATGCCTACAGAAACGAAGTGCATTGTGGAGAGAGCAAAATTTTAAAATATTAGCGTAAGAAAATTCTTATCCTCTTATCGAAATAGGGGAAGACTGCAGTAAAACTTGGTAAATAGTGAAACACGTACAAACAAGTACTATAGTTTTACAAAATACAGAAAGAAGCTGTTTATCGTCACTGTTTCTGTATTTTGTAAAACTATAGTACTTGTTTGTACGTGTTTCACTACTTATCCTCTTATAACGTTAACCGATAGAAGTGTGCGTCCATTTTAAAAATTACTTCATGACTTGAAACTGTTATGTGCTTTGATCTCTTTCTCACACAGGAAGATCTCAGCTGAGGGAGGGGGTATCTGTCGCTTAGAGGTTAGGCGTTCCAAAGGTACTCGGTTCGCTCCCTCATGCAGCCATCGGGATATTATTTCACAGATCCTTGATCTCAGTGTAGGTGAGATCGATTTCCTAGTCCTATCGGTGACAGACAATAAAACGTAGGTTCTGTGTTCAAGTTGAGCCTGCAAAAGTACCATAGGCACTTCAAAATCCAGAATAGCAATATGAAAAGCCGCTGCCCTGGAAAAATTAATTAAGAAGATTTAAAAATAAATTTGCTACAAAATATTGTCACTATCTTTTAAATTACACGGCGAACCTCGCCGGTGCTAGGAGATGGTGTACTGCCACTGAGATCTTCCTGTGTAAGAAAGAGATCGGAGCACATATGGTTACTCACCGAAGTGCAATGATGATGGTCCAATCAATCAATCAATCAATCAATCAATCAATCAAAGTCGTTAACCCATTCAATACCACTAGCCACTATAGCGGCATACATATGTGATCCAGTCACATCACCAGCTCATACTGTTACTGCTCACACATAGCAATTTCTTTATTTTTATAATAGACTTTCCAAGTTTTTATAATAGCTAAAAATATTATTACTAGGATCTTTTTCTTTTGTCATCACAATGTGACCGGGTTGTTGCCCAGTGTTGGGTTTTCTGTTTTTGTCTTGCGCTGTTCTAGAGGCTTGGGGTAATAGTTATTTTTGCGTTATGACAGGATTCTGCTATGTCATCTAATCATTTTTTTCGTGGTCTTCTTTTCACCTTCTTCCTCGATGTGCGGTTGTAGAAGCTGTTGTAGACACTGGAGTTTTGATTGCTCTCTTATTATGTGCCCGAACAACTTAATTTGTTGTTTCTCGATGACGTTCAGTACTGATGTTGTACCCACTTTTTGCATTGTCTTCACTTTTAAACCGGTCTCTTCTTGATACTCCCAGCATTCTGCGTAGACACTTCATCTCTATCGTTTATAGTTTTATTCTATCGTTCGATGTCAGCTTCTAGGTTTGGCACTGATAGCATAATGTCGGGATAATGTTTTGTGATTGTTAGTGTTAATATGAAAATATAACAATCAGGAACCATAACTTGTTCTGTATGATTAGAAAACCAATCAAATATCCTGATATATATCTGTCTATTCTCCAATCCTGTTTTTGCTTTCGGCGTCAGTTCGAAAAAAGTGCCACAAGGAACGATCGTCCTTACGCGCTTTGTACAATGTGGAATTTAGTGCCTCGGATATTCTGTCGATCCATAGTTTACGTTGTCGTCCTCTGGGACTGTTGCCGTTGTATCTGAGTGCTAGTTCTCTTTGTGTGAGACTGTCTTGTAGTAACCTTCGCTCGTGTGTTGCTGGAGCTTACAAGGGGAGCAAAGAATAGTAACACTACGACCTTTAAGGCATTTGGTAAGAGACGACTGAGGTAAGGCCTAGGAGACTACCTAGTAAATAAAACGTGTCGCAGAAATAGGATGTACTGGCCAACTTTAGGTGCATAACTGACACAACGTGTTATCGCTATTAGACTCAGATTACATACAAACCACAAAGAGAGGTTAATAATTGGTCGATATGGAGCGTTCGAAGAAGAAGAAGAAGTAGCAACCTTGATGCGTGTCCTAACCATTTGACCTGCTGTTTCTTTATATATTGTATGTAGCACCGGCAACGATCCCACTCTTTTTCTGATTTCGTCGTTTCTGATCAGGATGTTTGCGTAACAAATTGTTACACTTACTAACAAACCAGTCCGGAACAATATTAACATACACACAGACATACACACAGACATACATATTAACATACACACAGACATACACAAGGAGTGTCGGTCGGTTCTATTATAAACAGTTTCTTCACACTTGCTCGTGCGTACAAACTATAAAAACATAAACATGACCTTTTATTTCAGAGGTTACAGAGAATGCACCGAAAAATAAAACTAACGCACAATCGTCTAGTTTTCTTATAATATCTTTTTCTTTTTCTATCGCTCCATATCGAACACTTGTTAACCACGCTGTGTAATTTGTGTGTGATCTGAGTCTAAGAGCGATAGTAGTACAAGTAGGAAAACACATCCGATTTCTGCGACGCTTTTTATTTACTAGGGTAGCTTCCCTAGGTTTCTAACTCAGTCGCCTTTTACGACATGCCTTGTATGTCGCAGCAGTACTATTCTTTGCTTCCCTTGTGGGCCCTGGCACCACATGGCGGTTTTCTTATAATAATTCTTCTTTCTTCTCTTCCTCCGTTATTATCGTGTGAGATGGTGGAGAGGTGAGAGGGGGGGGGCGGTGATCATGTGAGATGTTGGGAGAGGTGGAGGGGGAGGACAGCGTTTTTAATTATAATAATTTCCTTCTCCTTCTCTTCCTCCATTGTGTCTCAAGGGCGTGTTTAGCGGCGGTGTGAGGGTGGCGGGTTAAGAATTGTGTGTGCGTCTTGTCTAATTCACATTGTATGTTGATATTCCTTTCGTTGGATGTCTGCAGCTTAATGTGACTGTTCTAAACTAGTAGGGACCTAGCGGGAACACAACGTTCTAATTGTTCTTGGCAAAAACTGTTGATATATCACAACAAGAATGATCCAAAACTGTTGATATATCACAACAAGAATGATCAAAAACTGTTGATATATCACAACAAGAATGATCAAAAACTGTTGATATATCACAACAAGAATGATCCAAAACTGTTGATATATCACAACAAGAATGATCAACATGAACGAGAACAACGTTCGCAAACAAACAAACAGCTCGATCACAACCCAAACGTATCCGGTTCAAACCCTGCTGCCGGCAATTTGGAAGCAAATTTGTCCGCGTGGATTTTTCCAATCGGTAAAAATAGACCTCATTTTTCAGAAAACAATGGCAAACTACTGAACATATAAGTAATGACTAGAAAATCAACGATTTGTTTACTGTGGTTGATGGACAAGTCCTGTAAAGGATATGTCACGATTTTCATTTCCATTGATTTCGTTAAAGCTGTTCTTGACGCTGTCGTCCAATTTTCATTGATTTCATTAAAGCTGTTCTTAACGCCGTCGTCCAATTTTCATTGATTTCATTAAAGCTGTTCTTGATACCGTCGTCCAATTTTTTCGTAGTCTTCCTCCTTCTCTGTACTCATATTTTTTCAATGTGACTATCTGGGTGAGACGATTCCAGGACATTCTTGTCAGGTGACCAGCCTATTTAATCTGCTGTCCTTTTATGAATTAAATAATTGGTGTCATTCGTAGTTTTCAAATTTCTTCATTTCTAATGTTATAATAATGTTTTTTTTCTATTATTTTCAGTCATCAAATAGCTTGTCCTGAGCAGAACTTTGCCACCCTTATAGTCCTTTACTATTTCTCTCTATCTCATATGCCAGATGTCTCTCACCTGAGCAGAACTTTATCACCCTTACAGTCCTTTACTATTTCTCTCTCTCTCTCATATGCCAGATGTCCCGCCCATGAGTAGAACTGTGCCACCCTAACAGTCCCTCAAAATGTATCTCTCTGAAAGGTCAGATGTTCCGCCTCTACAGCAGTCACACTCAAAACATCAGCTACATCCTGAATTATTATTATTATTTTATTATTACAATTATAATTATTATTATTATTTTATATGGAGTTATTTTATGATAAGATTCGAATGTAGAGAGCTGGAATAACTCCGCCATGTCCCGTCCCAAGCCAGGATGAGAAAGCAGGAGGGTTCATGATTAGAATTAGTCAGGATGTTATGTTATGTTATCGATCGACGTCATGGCACATTGGGCATTCCCATTCGTGCTCTATCCTCCGTTTCCAGCAGCCATCCCAACGTCCATTTGCTCACAGTACCCATGAGAAGTTGATTACTATATCTTTTCTTTCTACCACGAAGACGACACTGTCTGGCATGTCCAAACTTAACGCTTAATTCTCGAACTCGTTCCAGTGTCTGAGAACCGCCCATGTCACACAATTGAGAGCGTACGTCATTGATGATATCGGCTCTGTCCATGCTTCTGCCCGCATGAGTCGGGGCATTGTTTGCAAGAAAGTCAGAACGCTCATTACCCCGCACTCCAGCATGTCCAGGTGTCTACAACCAAGTCATTGTCAGGATTATCAGTGGGAGGGATTAGCGAAATGCATAAACGTTCGACTATCGACTCGGACACAAGAGGGTTTTGGGTTCAATCCCACACTCAACGTTCCATACGTGATGAAAGGGATTGGCCCTACTAACTCCTGTATATTAATGATTAGAAATGTAAAGTGACAGGTACATCATACCCCAAGGTATGAGAAGGCTACGGGAAATAAGACAAGAATAAATATCATCGCAGTATTCTGGATAGGTCCATAGGTGCTCCGATCTTCTCCCAATATCGTTAAAATCATTATCATCAAATAGCTTGTTCTGATCAGAACTTTACCACCCCAACAGTCCTTCGTAATTTCTCTCTCTCTCTCATAGGTCAGATGTTCGGCCTCTGCAGCCGTCATGCTCAAATCATCAGTTACATCATACATCCATCTTCTCCGTGGTCTTCCTCTTCTCCTCTTTGCAGGGATGCTTCCTTCCGTGATGATCATCTCCAGCCTTCGTATCTCTTTATATGTCAAAAATACCTCAATTTTCTCTTTCTTATGTGTAGCATAGAAATATATAACGATGATTACAGTCGTTCTGTGTTGATTAATCAAATGTCTCACTCGTCTCACAAAGTATTCATATCGGCAGTTCCATTTTCAATCTTATTTTATTCACTCTGAATAGAGATACAGATATAAAATTTTGTGCAACGTCATCTTTACAACCTGGAACTGTTATGTCATTGATTATATCCGAACTATCCATTCACTGTCCTTCCTTAACCATTACTGTTTCAGCAGATGATCTGCTTACTCCCGTCCATGCAAAGTGAACCACAGAATTAACAGAGGCCGTGAAAGATACAATACAAACGCTGACACAGAAGACCGTTATAGAAATCTTGTTTTCTCCTGACACTGTGAGTTTGTTTCTCCTGACACTGTGAGTTTGTTTCTCCTGACACTGTGAGTTTGTTTCTCCTGACACTGTGAGTTTGTTTCTCCTGACACTGTGAGTTTGTTTCTCCTGACACTGTGAGTTTGTTTCTCCTGACACTGTGAGTCGAAACAGGATTAGAGAGAACGAGAAAACAAGAGAGAAACAAATACTGCTAGTCCATGTTTATTTATTGATGAAAAGTGTTCATAATACTGATATATGTCTAAGCGTTAAATTTAAATTGTGACACAATATCACCTTGTTTTCGCACGTTGTGTCATTTTTTAGAAAGTCTTTTCCATAATCATATCCAGTGTTTGTCTTTCAGTCTACTGCAGATTTTCTACAATCATATCCAGTGTTTGTCTTCCAATCTGCTGCAGATTTTCTCTTTATAAGATTTTTCATTTGACCTGAATAGACAGGGGTTGGTAAACTTGATCTTAAGCACTGCCCTCCTTAACCAAGACATCGGCGCTCTCGTTGCCTGCAATGCCACAGAGAGATGGAATCAACTGCAATGGAATTTCTGCCTTTTCTGAAAGCTGAGCAAGTACTCTGTTTAGGTTCTGTACTGTTCTGTCAAACGTAAAAACAAAGGACTGTAATTTAAAAAAAAAAACAATAACAAAATACAGCATCGTTTCGACCAAAAGGCCTTTATCAAGCTAATTTTAGCCCTCTGAGAGTGCGGGTTCAATTCCGCGGGCTGGCAGAAAAGCCACAGGTTCCCAGATTCACGGTGTTCGTGGTATCGAACCGAAGGGTTACGATGTCCATGGCACTGAGTCGAAGAGCTGAAAGCTCAAGTGCTTCTGGATCGGGAAAAAAAAAATCAAGCTAAGTATACAACAGACACAACATATAGAATACAACAAACAATTCCTAACAGCCCTAAAATGACAAGTTTTACTGCAATCTTCCCCTTTATCGATAATACTGTGATGTCAGCGGATTTAGCTCTGGGCTTGTGTAGCTGACAGTGTCAGCAGTATAGGTAAAAGTCAAGCAGTCTACGAATTAGTCAAACAGCTCGCTGCCAGTATCAGCAGGCGGAACAGACACCGGAGCATGTCCTGCAAGACTGTTCTCTCCTGTATAAACTGAGAAGCAACATACGGCCACACTCAGTCGAGCTAAAAACTAAGCTTTGAGGAAACCTGACAGACCCGAAACTGATCGCCCAGTTTGTGGTCCACAGTAAACTAAGCGCATGACCAGAGATCGATGAAGAGGAAGAAATGTAGTTTTTAAAATGAATTCATTTTTGTACTGGAATACAACACTGGAATGCAACACTGGAATACAACACTGGAATGCAAAGGTCACATAACGGGAGGGGTCTAATTTCCATGAATTTCCACTTGAGTTGATGAATACAGGGATTGTAAATATTGCAATGACCTATTAAGTCCTGGTGTGTCCACTTATTATTACACACTATTGAAAGTGGCAGGGCGACACATACGTCAACTTGAACTTTGACGCGGTGTCCTAATAGAGTAAGAAACATTCTGCATTCAATTTCTCAAACCGATATATTCTAGGAATGCGTTCAATCTTTCTATAGAATTGAGTTCGATATTTTTCTCTCATGGGTAAATTTACTTGTTTTGTTGAATATAAAGAACTGAATAGGGCGTCTCTATGTGTAAATTTACTTGTTTTGTTGAATATAAAGAACTGAATAGGGCGTCTCTATGTGTAAATTTACTTGCTTTGTTGAATATAAAGAACTGAATAGGCGTCTCTATGGGTAAATTTATTGCTTTGTTGAATATAAAGAACTGAATAGGCAGGCCAAAGCAGCGTTCCAGAAAATGAGAAGCATTATATTCAACAAGTCATTGTTAATTGATATTAGAATGTGGAGGTGTTGAGTGAGGTCAAGACACAGAGAAAGCTTATCATGAATATAAGAAAGAGGCAGTCATCATTTTCCGACATGGATGAGAAAGGTGTTGAGTGAGGTCAAGACACAGAGAAAGCTTATCATGAATATAAGAAAGAGGCAGTCATCATTTTTCCGACATGTGATGAGAAAGGAGATTTAGAACACATTGTAACAAGGTGGTACTTTGTCATTAGCCGGCATGCAAAAGACCTGAACAACGAGTTCCGGGTAAACCCGGACAAAGTACCGTGAGAATAGAAGCGGGATCATCAGGCTGGTTTGACATAGGACAAGGAGTTAGACAAGGCTGCATTTTGACCCTCATATTCAATATATATGCTGAAAACATCATGAGGAGTGTCAGAGAATCTGAAGAGATGGAAAAATATGACGCTCTGATGATCGGATGTCACGAGTTACCAGAAATAAGATATGCTGACGATACAGTGCTATTATCTACATCACATAATGATAAAGAGAACTTGATAAGGTCACTTCAATAAAGAAGCGAAAATCAAATAGGTCAGCATGGTAACCGTATAATGTAGATTTAGACAGATTCGGATTGTGTATAAGATCACGCGTCTCTGATGAATGGATCTTGGCGATCTTATCGACTGTGTTTGAACGTGACCTTGATCCTTAAACTTCGTCTTCTCTTCCAACATTAACTTATAAGTTTTTCTTGGTAGGGATAGAGTGGTGAGGGAGTGGGGGGTGTAGTGATCTTGTGTGTGCTTGCTCTAACGCACGTTGTAAGCTGATATTCAATTTCTTAAAGCTGTTCTTGATGCCGACGCTCCATGTTTTGTGTGGTCTTCTTCTTGGTCCGTACACGTTATACTTTTTTCTGTGTGGCTCTCTGTGGTGGTCGATACCAGAGCATTCTTGGCAGGTGTCCAAACCATTTAATCTGTTGTGGTTTTTTTTTTATGAATTACATGACTGGTTTCACATCCAGTCTTCTTCTGATTTCTTCATTTCTAATTTTGTCTCTTATTGTCACACCTGCAGCTCTTCTAAGACACCTCATCTCTGTCGTTATGATTTTTAGCTATGGTTGACACTGGTAACATAGTGTTGGCAGAAAATCGTTCTTATGAGATTTGCTTTAGTTGTTAGTGGTATCTCTTTATGTGACAACAGTGGTGTTAACTGTCCCAGTACCCGGTTATCACTGACAGGTAAACAACAGATGATCAACAACATTTTCATACCTATTTTGTGTTATCAGAGCCAAACATGGACAATGAGCAAACCGCAGTCGCCAAAAGTAACTACATGTGAAATGCGGTGCCTGCGAAAAGTTACCAACAACACCCGAAAATATGAGTCACCAACATCAGCATAAGAAAGAAAGTTGGCACAGAAACTTGCTTGAATTACATTGAGAAACAAAGTCATCAACATCAGCATAAGAAAGAAAGTTGGCACAGAAACTTGCTTGAATTACATTGAGAAACAAAGTCACCAACATCAGCATAAGAAAGAAAGTTTGCACAGAAACTTGCTTGAATTACATTGAGAAACAAAGTCACCAACATCAGCATAAGAAAGAAAGTTGGCACAGAAACTTGCTTGAATTACATTGAGAAACAAAGTCACCAACATCAGCATAAGAAAGAAAGTTGGCACAGAAACTTGCTTGAATTACATTGAGAAACAAAGTCACCAACATCAGCATAAGAAAGAAAGTTGGCACAGAACCTTACTTGAATTACATTGAGAAACAAAGTCACCAACATCAGCATAAGAAAGAAAGTTGGCACAGAAACTTGCTTGAATTATATTGAGAAACAAAGTCACCAACATCAGCATAAGAAAGAAAGTTGACACAGAAACTTGCTTGAATTACATTGAGAAACAAAGTCACCAACATCAGCATAAGAAAGAAAGTTGACACAGAAACTTGCTTGAATTACATTGAGAAACAAAGTCACTAACATCAGCATAAGAAAGAAAGTTGGCACAGAAACTTGCTTGAATTACATTGAGAAACAAAGAATAAAGTGGTTTGGTCGCTTCTGAAGAATACAACCAAACTTCACATTTACAGTCTTCTACAACAAAACATCAGGAAGAAGGCAAGAGAAGACACGAAAAGATGGTTAGATGACATAGCAGAATCCGTCAAAGAGCAAAAATAACAATTACCAAGCCATCAGAACAGCGTAAGACAAAGATAGAAAACTGCGACACTAGGCAACAATCCGGAGCAGTGATGACAAAAGAAGAAGAAGAACATCGTTGGTGAAAATCGTTCTTATAAGATTTGATTTACTTTTTAGTGTTATCTCTTTATGTGACAACGGTGATGTTAACTGTCCCAGTGTCTGAATAGCTTTTGTGTATACATAAACGATTGGGATATAAGAGACTGTATTCAGGAAGTTCAGCACCAGAAGATCGTTACAAGTGTTCTGCGGTTTCCCAGCGTGGATGGATCGTGATATTTTTCCAGAGATCGGTGATCTCAGTGTAGGTGAGATCGAGTTCCAAGTCCTATCAGAGACGAATGATAAAACGGAGGTCCCGTGTTCAAGTTGAGCGCATAAAAGAAAATCAAGTAGAGAACGTTAAAGAAAAATCAAGTAGAGAACGTTAAAGAAAATCAGCAGAGAACGTTAAAGAAAATCATGAGAGAACGTTAAAGGGCACAGTTGAAAATAGATATGATTAGGCTGCAAAGAAGCAGTCCAGGCTAAATTCATTTTAAAAAAATAGAAATTCCTATAAAATCTTCCACAATATCTTCCAAATTAAATCGGATAACTTCGCCGGTGCTAAGGAGTTCATGCACTGCCGTTGAGATCTTCCTGCGTAAGTAACAGATGATAGTATACATTTTTATTTTCCAAAGTGCCATGATGTTAACAATTAAATAAAAGTGATGGGGTCCACAAGGAGTAAATAATAGTACCACTGCGACTTACAGGCATGCCTAAGAGGCGCACTGAGATAGGACCTAGTGAAGTTATCCAAGTTAAAAAAGCGTCACAGAAATCTGATGTGTTGGCCTACTTGTATACGCATAACTGCCACAACATAGAATCGTATAGGCTCAGATCCCATACTAATCACAAAGAGTATGTGGTTGGACCACAGGAGACCTTGATGTTTTATTTTGGAATCTATATTACAAGTAGCTCTACGCCCGTGTTACCGGGGCCTGCAAGGAAGCAACGAATAGCACCACTGCGACCTATAAGGCATGTCGTAAGAGGCAACTGAGGTAGGAGCCTAGGAAGTTACCATAGCAAAAAAAGAGTCGTAGAAATCGGATGTGCTGGGTTACTTGGGGCGCATAACTGGCACAAAGTAAAATAGATCTTAGGCTCAGATCACATACTAATCACAAAGAGTGATTAACAAGTGGTCGATATGAAGCATCTGAAGATGAAGAAGAAGAAGAATCAATTAAGATACAAAAACAGTGGACACCAACTCAGTAACAATATGACAACAAAAGAAGAAAAGAAGAGCCAGTAAGAGCAGTTTTGAATCTTGTGAAGGATCATACTCCATAGCAACTTATTTATTGTATCAACCTATGAATGGTTACTAACTTCCTTTTCTGTTTCATTGGTTTCCCGTCTCATCGCATCTACTTCCTCATGTCAATACAATGACTTTAAGTATTCATTCTAACTTATGGCTCTTACTTATGACCAGTGCGGATGCACTGACGGGCAATGCTATGATGAGAATGGGTCTTCTATGGATAAAAGCGACATCATCAACGTTCTAAGAGAAAGCATACGCTCTGAAGATTTCAACGAAGAAGATCAAGAGTATTCTCTGTCTCGGTTGCGCACGTTATGCGCACCGATCAGTGCGACAAGACAGGAAAACAATGAGAGAAACAAGAGTAGATACATCAATTAACACAGAACGTAAATTGTTAATCGAAACACACTGCAAGTAACTTTTGATTCTATCATTACTTCTTGGTCATGTTTTGTGTTAAATAATTTAAGAAACTATTTGAACGCTAGGGCTTACATGCTTAGTAGCCCACCACACTCTGGTGTTGTTTAAAAGGTAAGGACATAATCACAAAGTACTGTAGTTTTACAAATTACAAAACAATGACAAAATACAGCAACGTTTCTACCAACAAGGTCTTTATCAAGCAAACGAACAACAGGAGTGACGAATTGTAAAAAACACATGGACGACTACATACAAACGTTTCTAATGAAAATCTGGAATAAAAACGAATAACGAAATAAATGTAACACAAAAAGACACACATAAAAACTAGAAATAGAACGGAAGAGAACAATGAAAAATCTAGTAAATATATAACTTGAATACATGCAACATATACCCATATAGATTACAAGGCATGGGAAGAGAAAGTACTAAGAAGCATTGGAATGTAATACGTTGAGCCCACGTGGTCGCAAGGTACCATACAACGAAATCAACCGATTCTCCAGAGCAAATCGACTGCGATCATCCGAGGCATGATCGGATGGCTGTGACCGGGAACATCGTGATCTCCCAAATGGCCAGTATCTCTTAAATGGGTGGCTACATGGGTCAAAGAGCATCGGCGTATGTCGCGCAAGTGGTGGGGGAATCGGTCACTGAGCCTCTTGCATGTCTCGCCGATATAGCCTTGTTACACACGCTTACAGATAATGGCATAGATAAGATTACGGGACTCGTACGTGAAACCATCATCAATAACAAACGTGGCTAAAGGAAAAGATACAGTGTGCGTATGTATCATATAAGCACATGTGTTGCAACACCGACGGCCACACTGGACAGTGCCAAAATGAGTCTGGATATTGGACTTAAGGCGACTGTGTACCAACATATCCTTAAGACTTCTGTCCGTCTGTAAGCCACCAAAGGATAGTTTGGAAGACAGAACGGGTCTCAGGATCTGATTTAAAGATAGACAGATGACGGAATAAAACATTTTTCACCAGTGAACTATGGGGGTGGAAAGTTAAGATAAGTTTTACTCTGTCAGAGTTATTAGTCCTATGCTGGCTGGTAAGGGCCTGCTGGTGAGTGATTTTTGAAAGATACGAACCATGTTTATCTATCTTTTCTTCCATTGAGTTGCTACCGAGAGAACCTACCGTCTCTTCCTCCTTGATGTGTGCTCATTATACACTTCTATACCCCATCCTGACGGCCTTAAAGCTCTTCAGTTCTTTCTCAATAGGAGAACTAATCCACTTGTGTCAACTTCTGCTCTCCTTCGTCTTGCGGAACTAGTTCTCATTCTAAACTCCTTTCAGTTTAATGACCAATTCTTTGAGCAGATCAGTGGGGATGCCATGGGCACTAAAATGGGACCAAGTTATGCTTGTCTGTTCATGGGTTATCTTAAACACCTAGTATGGACTACATATGATGGTCCCCTTCTGTCTATCACAGATACATAGATGACTGTATTGGCATTACTGATATGCAGAGCCGGATTAGCATAGTAGCAAGTAGCAAATGCTACGGGCCCCGCGCTTTGGGGGCCCCGCCTCTGGAGCTAAGTTGTCACTAGTCATAAACAAGGAACCAAGTTTGGGAGGTGGGTAATAATTTCCCCCTTCATTTTTTTTAATTGAGGTTAGGACCAAGGTCATGTTTACTCAATTTCGGACTAATTGAGCGATCACACTGAGCTCATTAACAACGTAACAGTTTTTACTTTTTGTATGGAGTGTCTCTTGTGTGCGCACGCTTCTAATAAACGAAAACTTGAAAGCTTGAACAAAAGAACAATTAAATTTGACTCATAACCCAGTTCAAGTCTCTGTTCGTTCAGTAGTTTTTGCGCGCAAAACTTAGTTTAAAATAAATGCAAGTGGGCGTATGAAATATTGTTCTAAGACATGAGCAGATCTGGGCACTCCTAAATAAATTTCATGTCATTCACGTGTTTTGTGAGAAACTGTTTTGCACTCGACTAGATGTCCCAGAAAATAATGCGAAGGAGGGCCAAATGATTAAACAGAAAACTTGGACACACTTGAAGGAGCCGCAACAAGAAGCCGCAACACAAAGCTGCATAATTTTACAGAGAAGCACACAAACGGACACAGAGAGTAATTTTTATTTGTTCTGCTAACTTTGAATGTATTTAAATCCTCCCATCTTGTTATTTTATTATTATTTTATTTTACATAGCTAATTTTATGCTTCAGTGAAAATAAATTTTTAAAAATAGTTTCTATCATTTTCGTTTTCAATGAATTCAAATGTTTTAAATCAGAGTTATGGGGTGTTGGGTGAGAAGTAGGGGTTAGTACCTCATGGAAAATGACAGCCGTATCCTGGTTGTGTCCACGGATAGTCATGATCCTATTTGGTTCCCACTTCTCACCTAGCTCATGTTTGGCTCCACGTGCCACACCCGGGCAACAGTCTCGGCTGACTGGCTAAACAACATGAGTGGGCAGGAGTAATCCTGCTAACCCTCCACGTTCCCCATTTCCCCCCCCCCATTTTCCCCTTATGTCCCTTTCCCACTTCCTTCCCAGTTGCGACAAGAGGTGATAAGACACTGGCATTGCACCGAGCCAGATAGGGTCACACTGCTTGCAGGGACCCATGGTGAAGACGGACTCTGTGTGTTGGAAGGGAATAGCTGGATGGGTGGAGATGCACAAAACACCTATCCATGACGTGACACGGCCATAGTGAATAGCCCAGAACCAGAGCTAGTGATAAAGGCCTGCAGCATGGTGCACCTATGACTAGCAGGGATTGTCAGAGTGAAATGTGCTCCCCAAGTTCGATCCAGTGACACCCTGATACCACATATCTGCCCGAAACTACCGGGGGCCCCAGATCAAGTTAGAGATCTATGTCTGACAACCTCTTTGGGATGAAGTTGTCGCAACAAAACTCCAGACATAATGCCAATACAACACAAATATATTAGATACGAGCTCGGACGTCGCCTCGGTCAACAAGGTCGCGCACGCAGTGAACCCCCTCGCTCCGTGTGAAAAATATGTAAAGGGGGTCCATTAATATACTACAGATAAACATATCAGGACTACAGAATAAAAAGATGGAGCTCGAAAGAACTCTACAACAGAATAATGTCCACATTGTCCTTATACAAGAAACCATCTTACCTCAAAGAGGAGTTAACATCACAGGTTACACCAATACAAATGCGAGTGCAACAGATGTCAAGGACTCATGACACTGATAAGAAATGATGTGCAGGCAGAAGTCCACAACAGACCACACAACAACATAGACACCCAGACCATCCAAGTGTGGTTTGATGGAGTGAGATATACTGTACATAACATCTATTGCCCACCAACCTGCACCTCTGACCAGCCATTCAAGGAACCCATGTACACCAGAACAATTATTGCAGGAGACTTTAATGCACACACACCAGCCCTAGGTTACAAAGATTACAACAAAGAGGGAGAGACATTGAAGACCTGTGTAACTCATCCAACCTCACGGTAATGCAGAGCTCAGAAACCAAACCAACACTTCTACACAGAGCCCATGGTACGAATAGCAGACCAGATCTTACCATAGTATCAGCTGACATTATAGATGCAACAACTATCACTGTCTTGGATGATATAGGGAGCGACCATCTCCCCATACTTATCTCTGTTACCACCAAGCAACTCAGAAGCTCAGTCTATAGAAATAGAAAGTTCTGGAATTTCAAAAGCAGACGGGCCCTGCTCTTCGAGAACCAGACCAACATAGGCATGGACAAAATTGACCTCACTGGAAATATCGATACTGTCTTTGCTAACATATGTTGAAAAAATACTGGAAGCTGCAAGAAAGGCCATTCCAAATGGAAACACCAGAAAATATAAGCCGTACTGGAACAAAGATCTAGAAAAAGCAGTGATGGATAGAAGAAAAGCAAAGAAACAAGCTGAAAAAGAACCTAATCGAGTTAATAAAACCAATTATAATCGCTTGACTGCTAAAGTTCGCCTTCTAATTAAAGCAGCAAAGAAGATGAAGTGGCAAGACACATGTCAGAAACTTGACCTAAATAAAGATGGCCACAAGGCATGGGATCTGATAAACAAACTGACAGGCACTACTAGAAAGAAAGAAAATCCCAGACCCATCAAAAGAAACAATGAAACCATCATAGATGCAAAAAGAAAGCTGAAATATTCAACAAGCACTTTGCTAGCGTTAACAGAAGCATAAGAAGAAAACAGCTGGATAAAGCTTTATGGAAAATCTTTAAAAGTAAAAAAATGCACCAGTAGCGAATGTATGTGCATTTGAACAAGATTTTAGTCTATGCGAGATGGAAACAGCAATGAAAAAACTAAAACCTCGAAAAGCCCCAGGCCCAGATAAGATTAAGAATGAAATGTTATGCCATATGGGCAAGAAGGCTAGGTTGATATTGCTGTTCGCTATAAATAGAACTTGGAGAGAGGCCAAAATACCTGCTGCTTGGCAGACAGCCCAAAATCACTCCCATCCTCAAGAAAGGGAAACCAGTAGACGACCCCCTAAGTTACAGGCCCATCTCATTAACCTCATGTTTAGGTAAGCTAGCGGAGAGAATGGTTAATAACCGACTTTATTGGTGGCTTGAAAAACCCAGTCACTTGATAATACCCAGGCAGGGTTTAGAAGGGGGTGCAGAACAGAAGACCAACTCTTCAGACTTGTGCAGAATACAATTGATGGATTCCAGAATGAAAAGCACACAACCGCGGTTTTCATCGATCTACAGCAAGCATATGACAGAGTCTGGAGGAAGGGCCTCTTGATGAGATGCTCATATGGGGATCCATGGAAAGATGTTACAATGGATACAAGCTTTTCTCCAAAACAGGACAATTGGAACATCTTTTAGTGGGGACAATGTCCTCCAAGAGAACACTAGAGGGAAAGGGCTCCCACAGGCTCTGCCCTTAGCTGCACCCTTTTCCCCATCTTCATCAATGACCTCCCATCCCTTCTAAACACACGAAAGCCCTTTTGTTGATGACCTTGTAATATGGACAAGCGAGAAATACCCTGTACTAACTCAGGCTAAACTTAATAGAACCCTTGCCATAATCTCAACATATTGCAACCTATGGAAGCTTAAAGTCAATGAACAGAAAACTGTGTATACTACATTCTCCCCCAGCCCAAAACAACTCAAAGAACCTTTCGGCTTACAATGAATGGAGCACTGCTGAAAAAGAGGAAAACCCGACTTACCTGGGAGTCAAGTTAGACAAACAACTGAGGATGACAGAACACATTAACAACATAAAAGAAAAAGCATCTAAAAGACTCAACATGGTTAAAAGACTTGCTAGCACCACCTGGGGTGCAGACAAGAGCACCCTTAGGCAACTATATCTTGGCTGTAAGATCTACAATGGACAACTGCCTTCCTCTCCAAGCTATAGCAAGTGAGCACATCACAACATCCCTGGACAGAGTGCAGAATCAGGGTCTCAGGTTTATATGTGGGGGAATGAGAACAAACCCCAACTGCTGCTTGTGAAATCGACGCCAACATCGAACCACTAGATATTAGGGGACGAAGGGGACTAATAGAAGCAGTCGAGCGATATAAAAGAATAGAAAAAACCATCCCAACAGACAAACTATTGACAGGTGGAAATCCAATCAAAGAATCCAGCAAAAAACATTGCTGGAAGTTGGGAAAAAACTCGAAGAACACTACCATCTCCCAACTGACAGAGAACCGATCACAAGATGCCCCGGCCCACCACCATGGCTAAACATAAAACAACCAGTAATCCAGAAATACCTCCTTGACAAAACTATAAACAAAGCAACACTTGCACCGATCTTAAAAACACTGGAGACAATAGACAGTTATCCAACTTCCTCTATCCATGCCTACACTGATGGTTCAGCTTTCAAAGCCACTACTTACGCTGGCTTCGCATATACCTGAAATATCCAGATGGAACTACCTATAGTTACTGTGCTCCTTGTGGTAATATATGTTCCAACTATGAGGCAGAGATTATAGCCATAAAGACCGCTGTAGAACTAGTCCACCAGCAGTTTGAACTTGGAGAAAATATTGTCCAAGACATGATAGTATTCACTGACTCACAGTCCACACTACAAGCTTTAGAAGAACAGCAGAATCAGTCAAGCGAGATCCAGTCATTGGCATTAGTCATCCACAATCTGATTTCCTCCTTTGATATTAATGTCGTTCTACAGTGGATTCCTGGGCACACAAATATCCCAGGAAATGACAAGGCAGATCATCTGGCCAAACAGGGATCATCAAAACCACAAATAGACAAACCTGTTAGCATACAAAGTATAAAACAGATTCTGAAAAACAACTCCAGAGAAGATTGGCTGAACCGATGGGCTATGGGGACGACTGGTCAGGACATGTATGCAGAGATGAATAGACCAAACCCCAAGGACAATATAAATCTGCTACAAAGAAAAGATCAAAGCACTATCTTTCAGTTAAGAACAGGACATGTTGGACTGAATTACCACCTACACAGAATAAACCCCACACACCTACCACACTGTAGAAAGTGCAGTCACTCATGTGAGACAGTACAGCATATCTTGCTTGAATGTCCTGGACTGCATAAAGCTAGACAAGAACTCCTCCCACCACACCCATCTGTTCATAATACCCTTTACACTAGTCTCCACAATTACAGAACACATGCAGATTCTACAAACTGGCATTGGCTGCCCAAGAGTGAAAACTCACAGCTCTGGTTAGAAGAAGAAGAAGAAGAAATCAGAGTTATAGTCATGTTAAGTGGTTAAATTTTTTCGATTTTGTTGAAAGTCTCTATACATTCTTTTCCGCTTCTACCTATCGATGGGGCATTCTTACAAAAGCACTGGAAGATACAGGTTCAAAACTCCGACTTTGAAGAGACTGTCGGACACCAGGTGGTCTTCCCGAGCTGATGCGACAAAGCACTTTTATGTGGTTTTACCATTATCAAACAAGTTTTGGATGACATCTCAAATAACATGGATCAAAAGGTAGAGTGTCGTAATCAAGCGTATGGGCTAGTTTTGGAGATGAGTAAGTTGGAAACGGGAATAGTTAGCATTTTTTTGGAACGGAATTCTAGAACGCTTGCAAGCGTCTAGCGCTTCATTACAGTCACCTGATCAAGACCTTAACACGGGATATGCTCTTTATGAATCGTTACACGGGTATGTTCAAGCAATGCGGCCTACATTTTCAGATATTGAGGCCAAAGCCAAAATCCTGACTCACTGTCAAGAATATCAGCAACAAACTTCACGACGACGCAAGCGAAATACTAAGTACGACGATTTTAGTGGCTCTACTACGCTCGATGAAGTTGTAGAAAATCAAACACCCAAACAAAAATTTGAAAGTCAGGTGTTTATTGTCATAATTGATAATGTACTCTCTGCCTTAGCTAAACGCATGGAAGCGTACCATAGAGTGACTGATGTATTTGGAACATTTCGGCAGTTAAAATCTCTTACAGCAGAAGAGATCTTGAAAAGAACTCCAAATATTGTCAGCTCTTACCAAGAGGATTTGGAAGAAAGCCTAGGCGACGAACTTGTGCAGTTCGCTGAATTTCTTAAAACTAATGGAGCTGCTGCTATTAGCAACGAAAAGAATGAGGCCCTTGAACTGCAATTTTATAAACTTATAATGGAAAATTCATTAGAGTCGTGTTTCCCAAATGTAGAAATAGTCTTACGAATTTACTTGTCTTTAATGATTACTAACTGCAGCGGAGAACGTTCTTTTTCAACATTAAAGCGTATAAAAACTGAGTTAAGAAACATGATGGGACAAGATCGTCTAAATAACCTCACCTTAATGAACATTGAATGTAATTTACTTAGAGAAATTGATTTGTCTAGTATTATCTCTAAATTTGCTCACATTAAATCGAGACAAGTTTGTTTGTAAAATTTATGTTTTATTATTTATTATCATACAAAACTTAGGGCCCCGCGCTAAAATTTGCTACGGGCCCCGCGCTGGTCTAATCCGGCTCTGCTGATATGCCTGAAGCCGATTTGTCACGCTTCATAAATTTCATTAATGTTGTCAACCCTTCTATTCGTTTTACTTCTCACATCTCCACTACTTGTGACAACATTCTTGACATTACTATCACCATGCGCATATTCATTATCACTACATCAGTATATTACAAGCCTACTGATGCACATAGTTTTCTCCTTTATACTTCTTCCCATCCCCAGGCTTGTCATGACTCTTTGCCATTCTCGCAGCTCTTGCGCATTCGTCGCCTTTGTAGCGAGGACGACGATTTTCTTGAGAGAGCTCACGAGATGCTGGATTTCTTTCGCTGGCGCCTATACCTGGAGAAGGTGCTTGTATCGGCTATGCATCGAGTTCAGAAAATCACTCGCCAGCAGGCCCTTACCAGCCAGCATAGGACTACTAACTCTGACAGAGCAAAACTTTTCTTAACTTTCCACCCCCATAGTTCACTGGTGAAAAATGTTTTATTCCGTCATCTGTCTATCCTAAGTTAGATCCTGAGACCCGTTCTGTCTTCCCCAACTATCCTTTGGTGGCTTACAGACGGGACAGAAGTCTTAAGGATATGTTGGTACACAGTCACCTTAAGTCCAATATCCAGACTCATTTTGGCACTGTCCAGTGTGGCCGTCGGCGTTGCAACACATGTGCTTACGTGATACAGACGCGTACTGTATCTTTTCCTTTAGCCACGTTTGTTATTGAAGATGGTTTCACGTGCGTGTCCCGTAATCTTATCTATGCCATTATCTGTAAGCGGTGTAACAAGGCTTATATCGGCGAGACATGCAAGAGGCTCAGTGACCCACCACTTGCGCGACATACGCCAATGCTCTGTGACCCATGTAGCCACCCATTTAAGCGATACTGGCCATTTGGGAGATCACGATGTCCAGGTCACAGCCATCCGATCATGTTCCTCGGATGATCGCAGTCGATTTGCTCTAGAGAATCGGTTGATTTCGTTGTATGGTACCTTGCGACCACGTGGGCTCAACGTATTACATTCCTATGCTTCTTAGTACTTTCTCTTCCCATGCCTTGTAATCTCTATGGGCATATGTTGCATGTATTCAAGTTATATATTTACTATATTTTTCATTGTTTCTCTTCCTTTCTATTTCTAGTTTTTATGTGTGTCTTTTTGTGTTACATTTATTTCGTTGTTCGTTTTTATTCCAAGATTTTCATTAGAAACGTTTGTATGTAGTCGCCCATATGTTGTTTTTTTAATTTGTCATTCCTGTTGTTCGTTTGCTTGATAAAGGCCTTGTTGGTCGAAACGTTGCTATATTTTGTCATTGTTTTTGTAATTTGTAAAACTACAGTTCTTTGTAATTACGTGCTTTGCCAATAAAATAGTTTTACTGCAGTTTAATCTATTTTGTACATAAGGTTAAGGAACCTTTTCTCTAATCTTGTTTGACCTCACAGCGTCAAGATAAGAAGAGATTTATAGAAAGGGCTTTCGTGTGCGCTTCATAAACAATATTGTTCACAATGCTTGAGGGGCTACCAGAGTCATTGACTCATAAAACTGACAAGTGATAGAAGCCGACATGAATCACAGCTGGAACACAATGCAAAAGAAAGCCAGGAATAGAGATGAATGGTGTGCATTTATTGCTGCCCTAAGTGACAGAGGCGTCATAGGCTAGAGAGAGGATATCATCATCCATTATCTTGTCTTAAGTAGAACGTTGCCATCCTAGGCCACTATTACCATATAGTAGTATGTAAGAATTTCTTTCTCTCATAGGCTAGATGGTCCGCCTCTGCAGCTGTCATGCTCAAATCATAAGCTTTCTTTGTTCGCCCACTATGAACTAAGCAGTCATAATTTTTTCTTTTAAAATAATAACTGTCGTTACTGACTGTAGTACCGCTTTTTAGTATGGTGTATGATATGTGAGACGAGAGCATGAGGAATTTAATGGCCGTATGGCTAATGCAGTTGCCACGAAGCTGTTCAGGTTAGGATTTGTCATTTATGCCCACAACAGAAAAAAACTCATTGGCCTTATCGTGAATTGAACAAGGGTCTCCCTCATGGGAGCCGCGCTCTGCTCCAGTCGACCAGACGCTCTACTTATTTGATAAAACATGTAAAAACAAAGTAATCTCATTTTACAAAGTACAAAAAAACAAGATACAGCATCATTTAAGCCAAAAGGCTTTTATCAAGAAAAGGATACAAAACAAAAGGCCTTTATCAAGAAAAGGATACAAAACAAAAGGCCTTTATCAAGAAAAGGATACAAAACAAAAGGACAAGATGGAGGCTATTCTTATACTTCTTCTTCTTCTTCTTGTGTTCTGTATCAGACCACTTGTTAAGCCACTCTTTGTGATTTGTATGTGATTTGAGAACCAAAGAGCTATTTTACGTTGTGCCAGTTACGCGCCTACAAGTAGGCCAGCACATCCGATTTCTGCGATGCTTTTTATTTACTAGGGTAGCTTCCCTAGACTCCTACCTCAGTTGGCTCTTACGATATGCCTTGTAGGCTACATAGTTACTATTCTTTGCCCCTTGAGGCCACGGTAACACGCGGGAGATATAACTCAAAATCCAAGAAAACTGGCTGATGCTACAAATAAGAAAGATCAAATTGAAGTATTTTGGACATATAAAGACCCACGAAGCGCTGGAGAAATCCATTATGGAAAGAGGCATCCCGGCAAAGAAGAAAAGGGAAGACCACGGAGAAGATGGATTCAGGATGTAACTAATGGTTTGAACATGACTGCAGAGTAGGGACATCTGGCCTACAAGACAGAGAAATTACGAAGGACTGATAATTTGTCAAAGTTCTGCTCAAGACAAGCTAATTTGGTGATCAGTTATCAGTTCCGCTCAAGACAAGCTAATTTGATGATCAGTTATCAGTTCTGCTCAAGACAAGCTAATTTGATGATCAGTTATCAGTTCCGCTCAAGACAAGCTAATTTGATGATCAGTTATCAGTTCCGCTCAAGACAAGCTAATTTGATGATCAGTTATCAGTTGTATGATGGCTATCATCGTAACACCCCGGGACACGTCCATAGGTGCTCCGATCTCCGCCGCAACAAATCCAGCAGCGTACAGTGGCTCAACACGACATTTCGATGTTGATTAATCAATCTCCTTGCATACTTGGTATGTCGTTCTTTTCGGGCTGCACCAATATCGACACCCATCTCTCTCAATCTGGTCAGCGGGATTCACAACCCCGAAACTGTATTTGGAAAGACTCTCTCAGTGCGTTAAAACTGTCCTTTCAGTCCATGGCAGCACCCTCTGATATTGTAGCTATGCTAGCCAATCTATCAACGCGTTCATTATCCCTGACTCCAGCATGACTAGGGACAAAAATGAAGGTGATTTCTCTGATCACTGTCTGTACCAGTACCTCTACCAAGTTTCGTCTCACCATTCCTGATTCATTATTTGATGATAATTCATTGTTATTTGTAACATCCGCCAGTTTTATTTGATTTTTGAATACTTTCTAGAACGATCTAAATTTAACATAAACACGACCAGTCATCGGGAATTGTCCCAACCAGCAAAACAATTTCCAGAAATAGCAATCATTCAATACATTTCTGCTCTATATATTTACTACAATATAGATAAGAGATATTCAAGTGTTCATAGCATAACATGCGCTGCTAAATATAACAAGCGTTTTGACCTAGATTAGTAGCATTGATCATCAGGTGCCGTGCAGGCTGGCGTAGGCGATTATTTTCTTCATAAATCTCCACCCGTGGTGTTTGCTATCATCTCAGACGTTGACGATCTTCCGTGCCATGAAGTCAGGCTATCCATAGTTTTCTCTCTCTGTTTTCCAGTTGTTGCGGTATTCCAGTCTACTCTTCCCGAATTTGAACTGTCAATGGTTCTTTTACGTGCTCAAATTGAACACAGGACCTACGTTTTATCGCCCGTCTCCGATAGGACTAGGAACTCGATCTCACCTAAATTGAGTATGAATATGGGGTAGATGTGCCAAAGAATAGTTTGTGGATAGATTTACAAAAGAGGAGGCGGTGGGGAATGTAGTATCTTATTTTAATGATGGCTACTCATCGGTTCTGGAGCTTATAAAATAACTTGGGTTACATGTGAGCAGATTTACTGTGAATACACCCGTGTGGTACCGGAACCTGCAAGGGAAGCAAAGAATAGTACCACTGCAACTTACAATACATGTTGTAAGAGGTGACTGATGTAGGCATTATGGATGTTACCCTAGTAACTAAAAAGCAGCACAGAAATCGCATGTGCCGGCCTACTTGTAGGCGCATAACTGGCACAACGTACAATCGCTCTTATGCTCAGATCACATACAAATCACACAGAGTGGTCGACAAGTGGAGCGTTCGAAGAAGAAGAAGACTGTGAATATGTATGAAGCTGCAGAACAGCACAGAATCACAAACTACATAAATAAAATCATCAAACAGGGCAAAGCATGAAGAAAGACCTTAAGAGCCATCAGAAAAGGATTTACATATGAAGCAGAAGAAAAGGAAGGAGATGTGTATACCCTCGAAGGACATTAAGATGATGTAGGTACTCTACACAATATTTCTTCTTCTTCAGCGATCTCTGGTCATGCGCTTAATTTACTGTGGGCACAAACTGGCCTGTCCGCTTATGGTCAGGTTTCCCCAAAGCTTAGTTTTCAGGTCGACTGGGTGTGCCCAAATGTTGCTTCTCAGCTCACCCAGGAGGGAACAGTCTTGCAGGATATGCTCCGGTGTCTGTTCCTCCTGTTGACACTGGTAGAGAGCTGTTTGACTTATTCCTAGTCTATATAAGTGTTGAGTCTGCAGTGTCCGGTACGTAGTCGAAATATAATGATCTGGTCTGTTCTGCTTAGGTCTTTGAGGAAGTCTTTTCCATAATCATATCCAGTGTTTGTCTTCCAGTCTACTGCAGATTTTCTCTGTATGAGGGTTTTGACTTGAAAAGACGGGAAAAGTTGGTATATTTGCTCTTTGACACTCCTTAGCTAGGACATCGGCACTCTCATTGCCTGCAATGCCACAGTGAGAAGGAATCCACTGCAAATAAATTTCTGTCTTTTCTGAAAGCTGAGCAAGTTCTCTTTTTATGTTTTGTACTGTGCTATCACCGGATTTAGCCTCCATGGCTTGTATAGCAGACAGTGAGTCTGTAAGAAATACCACACATTTTAATGTTTTTTCTTATTTTTCTCACCTTCCATTTCTAGCACTACCTGTACATTTTGAAACGCAATATCTCAGAAATGACTTTATTGAAATGATCTAAGATTTCGCATTTTATTTCTTAACATGTGAAATCTTGTCCTGAATATCTTTATAATTTGTAATTTCAATTTATTTTATTTGTTCACATGTTGCGATACTAATGAGGTTCCAAGTTTTTTTTTTTTTTACAAATAGCCACACACAGTGGCGGCTCGTCATTAGGGGCAAGTGGGGCCGGACCCCACCAAAATAATGTGTAACGTGTATTTGTTTTATGAATTAAAATATAACCTAACCCAAAATCATGATTTTTTTCAGCGAATTTTTGTCGGGGCCCACCTACAAAAATGGTCACGAGCCGCCACTGGCCACACACATAACATGCTATATCCTTTTTATATCTCAAATTTATTTGGTTTAGGACTTGTTGCATTCATTTGTTGACTTCTATGCACAATTTTCACTTTTGTATGTTTAGAAATAAGAATGTTATGTGTGCTTAAAATAACATTGTATTTTCTTTTACATTGTGGCGGCCATTTTGATGAGATAATTAGTATACTTACATATTCACTCATATGGTTTGATTTCTTTCTTACTAAGGAACATTTTGATCTATATAGGCAAAATGCAACGTTTTCAGTGATCAGTTACATGAGGACTATCATCATAGCACTCCGGACATGTCCATAAGTGCTCCAATCTCCGCCTCAGCAAATCCAGCAGCGTCCAGCGGCCCAACACGCCAGTTCGATGTTGATTAATCAATCTCTTTGCATATTTGGTATGTCGTTCTTTTCGGGCTGCAGCAATATTGACACCCATCTCTCAATCTGGTCAGCGAGTGAGATTCACAGCCCTGAAACTCCTCTGTTCGGAAAGACTCTCTCAATGCGGAAAGAATGCCATTTCGATCCATGACAGCCCCCTCTGATATTGTAGCTATGCCAGCTAATCTATCAGTTCGTTCATTACCCCTAACTCCTGCGTGCTCAGGGACAAAAATGAAGGTGATTTCTCTGATCATTGTCTGTACTAGTACCTCCACCCAGCAAAAGACTTATTAAAACACAAAATCACTTTTCACACCTCTCTAAATACTGACGGACTCCTCCCTGTGGGAGACGCGGCTCATAGGTTAAGAGACACTGCTCTAGTCTTAAGTTCACGCCTCTCTAAATACTGACGGACTCCTCCCTGTGGGAGACGCGGCTCATAGGTTAAGAGACACTGCTCTAGTCTTAAGGATTTACTTCATTACGCCGGGTTTTACCCCATGGGGCTTAGCCCCCTCCGCAGAAATTGAGCGCCACCTGCCGAGAGTATTGCATAAAACACGAACTCTGTATCCCCCCAAAACAATCATAGGCGTCTCTGGAAAAAAAATGAACTTGTGAACAGAATGACACGGTCCGGATTCGAACTCACGATCTTCGGAACTCAAGTCAAGGGCTTAACCACTTGACCAAAATCTTCTCTAGTACAACTACTCAACTACTAATATAACATCTAAGTAATACATGCTAACATACTCACTTTTCAACGCGTCTTATCTTGGGTGATGTTGGCGTGCATGGTTCACTTCTTTTACCTTGAGAACTTGCCAGAGAATGAAAATCATCATCATCATCAGCATCACTGCTCTCGTCATCTGCAACACATCCATCAGATGTTGGTTGAGGTAACGATATGTCGCAAACATCACCCTTTCTCTTACTGAGTTGGCGTCGAAGATGTGCTGTAGGTTGTGTTCGGTTCCAAATAGGTTCTGATGTATGAAGTTCTTGTTGGGAAATTCGAATTTCTTCACATTGGTTCTGATACTCGATTATTTCTGTGTCAGGGAAATCGAAGGTACTGTTACCGATGACATGCTGTGTACTTCTTAAGTCTGAACTCTTAAATGAAAAGTCACATATTATCTTGCCTGTATTTTCATGACGATTGGGGTCATGATGGGTTGATGTCATTTCGTTAACGCTAGAGTCTTTGTGAATTTCACTTGTATACCTACACGAGCTTTCCTCTTCAAATGATAAATTAATCATGTATCCAATGAAGGAAGCACGAGGAAGTTCTGCATTGCGTCTTTCGAGTAAAACCTCATTGACTTATTAAAACAATATTTGACTGGTCTGTACATCTATACAAGTCGCTGTATCACTAGCATTATCTTCACTCAACAAACTCATCACTGTGTTCTTGTCAAGTGTACTTTTCAAATGTCGATGCTTAGTGATCACATCACTTCAGACTTGTTTTATAACCTATCCGGATATTATTCAAATGTCATTGTCGAATTAGCGTGTTTTGTAAAATTACCACAATAACTATAGACCTATTACTTCGTTCATGCTCTACTTTATAGTTTATTACTGCCCGCTGCTGTCTCGGGATGTGATGTTTCACTGCAGACAGCACGATCTACTTTAAGGTTTGATGAATGTGAGAAACAAGTGAGCGAGTGAAAACTTCTTCCGTCCTGGTAAGATAGGCGCGAGCAATATCCGGGAGCAGCATTTCTCTAGTTGTCAATTATGAAAACAAGGACAGTTCTGACATGACCTCATTCTATATTTATGTGTAACCATATGTCCCTTTTATAACTAAAGAAAAGACATTTCTTATCTCCAATATATTGTGCTTTAACCTGGTTAACCCGATAAATAATGGTTAGAGGATCATGGGCGTCGACATAATTTTCCCACACAGCAAAATGAAGGGGAAAAAATTGTTGGTAGTTTCAAGTAGTAGCGTGTACCTTGTGGAACATCGCTTTCATCACAGCTCGCAAAACTTCTTTTCCGATGCATCTGTTCTACACTAGTAGGGGTCTAACGGAGGCGAAACGTTCTAACCACTTTTTATATAACATAATAAGATTGATCAAAATGGTCGAGAAAAGAACGAAACCAAAAAAAAAAAAAAAGTACAGCCCGTCTGAAAACCTCTGTCTCTAGTAAGCTCTACCGCCTCCTCCAGCGTCATGTTCAATGTTTCTTTGATGTTCTGCTGCCACTTTCGTCTTGGTCGTCCCCTGCCTCATACTTCAGGAACCAAACCTTCCATTATCGTTCTCTCCAAATCACTGTGATGTTTAATTGCTATTACTACGCGGAAAGTGGAGAAAGTCAGATTCAGATCAGATTTCGATTGCATGCTCCATGTATAGAAATGTTAACGTCTTATAAATGTTGAAACAATAGCTAGTTAGTAACAATCAATCATATATTTCATCTATCATATAAAATGCAGGTGCTAGTCAGAAAGAAATTGGATCGAACATCTCTCCGATTAACAACTGATGAGAGAAAAAGACGGATTCAGTTCAGTTTCAGTTTGGATTATCTTCATTGCACTCCAGACATGTCCTTAGATGCTCCGACTCTTCGTAATATCTCCAACAGCGTCCAGCTACTAACCGTACCAGTTCGATTTTGATTGATGAGCCTATCATATACCTTTGTGCTGTTCTTTCTGGCACCAATCTTCATTCCCAGCTCCGCAATCTAGTAGTTGATGTGGAATGGATTAAATGAAAATCTTTTTCAGGCCACACTCTGAGGGTGTTCAAAATGTCAGCTCTATCCATCGGCTGGCACCCTGATATGGTGGCAGAGCCAGCCTGTTCGCTCTCTCATTGCCAACGACACTCATGTGCCCAGGAACGAAGATAACTGTAATTCTGAAAGACCTGATGTTCAATGAAATGAGAAAACTGTAGAAAGATAGTTCAAATATTGTTGACTGGTATGGAAATAATTAGTAGAGCGGCGGCAGAACGACATTAATGAAAATATGTTACGCAAACTGTGTGTATCAAACGGAACACAAAGATGACATAAATATATTACAAACTGTTTTATCAAACGGAATACAAAGATGACAAAAATATATGTACAAACGTGTGTATCAAACGAACACAAAGATGACATAAATATATATGCAAACCGTGTATATCAAACGGAACACAAAGATGACATAAATATGTTACACAAACCGTGTGTATCAAACGGAACACAAAGATGACATAAATATGTTACAAACCTGTGTATCAAACGAACACAAAGATGACATAAATATGTTACTGCAAACCGTTGATCAAACGGAACACAAAGATGACATAAATATGTTACGCAAACCGTGTGTATCAAACGAAACACAAAGATGATATAAATATATATAAACCGTGTATCAAACGGAACACAAAGATGACATAAATATGTTACGCAAACGTGTGTATCAACGGAACACAAAGATGACATAAATATGTTACAAAAACGTGTGTATCAAACGGAACACAAAGATGACATAATATTATACACAAACTGTGTGATCAAACGGAATACAAAGATGAACAAATATGTTAGCAAACGTGTGAAATCAAACGGAACACAAAGATGACATAAATATGTTACACAAACCGTGTGTATCAAACGGAACACAAAGATGACATAAATAAATAACGCAAACTTGTATCAAACGGAACACAAAGATGACATAAATTTTTAGCAAACCGTGTGTATCAAACGGAACACAAGATGACATAAATATGTTACGCAAACGTGTGATCAAAGGGAACACAAAGATGACATAAATATGTTACACAAACCGTGTGTATCAAACGGAACACAAAGATGACATAAATATATTACCAAACCGTTTGTATCAAACGGAACACAAAGATGACTTAAATAGATAGTTAGAATAAGAGGCTATTAATAAACTAATTAATGTACAAGTAGCTTCCCTTTTATTGAGAATAAAGAACTCATTACGAGGAAAGTGTGTAGACTCAAGAGAGGCAGATCCTGGCGTTTTCTGTGGAAGATACTCTGGAAAATATGCGAACCCTTTCCCGGGGATTGAATCAGGAGTGAGATGGATTGCGGCACCTCACTCAGATTGCTTTTACAGTTATTACATCCATTAAGAAAATCTGTAAACATAATAATCCATCACAAATAAACGCTGAGGTTAATGAGACTCTTGAATGACAACATCAACGAAACAGATGTAGTACTTTAATGAGACTCTCTTGAATGACAATATCAACGAAACAGATGTAGTATTGTAAATGAGACTTCTTGAATGACAAATCAACAGAAACAGATGTAGTTATTATGTACATCAACTATTCAGTCATTCACCAAGACTGATGTGCATGAGGTTATCTCGGCACGCTCAAGAGAAAAAAATAATAAGAGATGCCAGTGGGAGTCTATGCTTCTATTGATTGATTGTACCATCATTATTGCACTCGGTGAGTAACCAGTGTGCTCCGATCTCTTCCACAAAGGAAGATCTCAGCAGAATTGCACGAGCTTCGTAGCACCGACGAGGATTCCTGATGTAATTTAGAAGATGGTAAAATAGTCTTCAGAAATTGTTTTAAAATCGTTCTATGAGTTTTAGGCGGCAGCGGCTTTCCAGCCTGACCTCGATTTTGAACAGCCAAGTTTTCTTTTACGTGCTCAACTTGAAATGGGACCTACGTTTTATCGTCCGTCTCCGATATGACTAGGAACTCGATCTTACCTACACTGCGATCAGGGGTCTATGGGAAAATCTACTCCACAGAGACCACTAACCACAAGTATTTAACAATGAGGTACAGATGGTTACAGAGGCAGTGATGTGGTTGGCATCTCATAACTACTCTAGTATTTTTATACTCAGTGACTCCATGAGTGCAATCTGTAAAGTCAAAACAGAAATGGTGAGACGAAACTCGTGGAGGTACTAGTACAGATAGAAATAGAGAAATCACCTTCATTTGTGTCCTGTGCTCGCTCGAGTCAGGGTAATGAACGAATTTATAGATTGGTTGGCAAGGCATGATATCGAGGACATTGTAATGGAGCGAAATGATATTCTTAACGCATTGAGAGAATCATTCCGAACAGAGGAGTTTAAGATTGTGAATACCAGTGCTGACCAGATTGAGAGAGATGGGTGTCAATATTGGTACCTCCCGAAAAGAACAACATACCAAATATACAATAAAGGTTAATAAATCAACATCGAACTGGCGTGTTGGCTGCTGAACGCTGCTAGATTTGTTAAGGCGAGCCTCGGAGCACCTATGAACTTGTCCGGGTGCTATGATGATAAATGGGCATAAAGCTGGGAGGATTGACTTCATTCCACCGGGATTTACCCAATATGGCTCGGTCCCTCTCCGCAGAAATGGCACGCCATCTGCGATGAGTATTGCACAAATCTCGAACTCTGTAACTCAGGCAACAATCCTAAGGGTCTTTGAAAAAAGTACACTAGTAAACAGAACGTCGCGGTCTGGATTCGAGCCCACGACTGCTGTGATGATAGTCCTCATATAACTTGATAACTAATCACCCATTTACTAAAAAACTATTTAAAAAACACTTTCTGGGGGAGGGGGGTTGGACTCACCTTAACGTATGTACGCCCACGGAAAGCACATACTCGAGTTAGTCATAGTCCTGTAGTTTGTTCCCCAAAACAAGGGGTGTAATACAATTATAGCATAAAACAAAAACCAAGGACTTTCCACTTCAACTTAAATTCAAGAAAACAAACATATACAAACCTACCCCCTGCTAATATACATGCATTGATGACAAGTTCTGAATAAATGTCTGTACTAAAAGGGGAAAACAAAACAGATGGTAAAAATGCAACTAAACATTGCTAAACAGAATGTAATTTACAGTGTTTTTTTCCTAAGTTAGCACTGTTTTCTTTAATGAATAATGGAAATAATATGGGTCAATATGAAACAAGTGAAAGAGTACATATGTTGTTTATCCACAAATTAGTGGCCCGAAAAGAAATTTGGACATTTTAAAAATAAAGTTAAATATGTAACGAAAATCGTTTGTTTAATTACTTTATTTTTACTATTTTAAAATCCTGTTTTGTTTCACAGCGTCAAGAAAAAAGGGTTTTTAGAGAACGCGATTTGGTGTGCTCTTCATCAATAGCGTTTTACTGAATCTGTTATTTCGGTCCATCTTTTGCAAGTTTTTGCTTTAATCCACTGTATCGGAGTAAATTTGTCTGTTATCTGTTAGCAACTGCTTAATGGCCGAACCATTTAATTGTTGTTTTGATGAGTTCCCAAAACCGATGTTGTACCCCTTTTTCCTGATGTTTCATTCTAAACCGGTCTCGTCTTGATACTCCCGCATTATGAATAACCTTTATCTCTGTAATGACTAGTTTTCTTATCATTTGATGTCAGTCCCGGATTGGCACTGATAGCAAAATGTTGAGAGAACGATTATGTTTAACAATGTCTTTTTAGTGTTCATGGTGCATGTTTACATTTCCCAAATTTGCGCTTATTGTTCTATGATTTGATTTGTTTATGAGATGACTTGGGAAAAAATAAAATGGTAGTTTCTAGTTGCTTTCCGCCATGTTGTGCATGGTCTTCTCCGCTTCCCCACTTCCAGTTTGTGACGCCCCTTTACGTTTAGAACAGCAACAAATAAACACATTACTTCTCTATTCGCCGTCGTCCCCATATTATGTTCTAGATATGATTCGTTTCTTGTAGTTCTTGTTCTACTGTTATCCAACTCTCGTTTTTAGGTCTTTCACGTTTTCGATTTTACTGCAACTATTCGTCGTGACCTAGACAAAGAGGGTGGAACAGATAGAGCTGTTTAAATAAGAATACAGAAGGCAAGAGAAGCTTTCATTGCACAGGGAAACATTTGGAAGTCTAAAGAAATCAAATCTAGAACAAAATTCGGATATTTAACTCTAATGTTAAAGCAGTTCTACTGTATGGGTCAGAAACATGGAGAACAACTAAAACAATAGCGCATAAATTGCAAACATTCATCAACTGTGTCTGCGCAGAATAGAGGGAATAAGATGGTATAATAGGGTCACAAATGAGGAACTTATGGAGAGAACAAGACAGATTCCAGTGAACGAACAGGTTAAAAAGACGCTGGCGCTGGATATGACACACTTTGCAAAAACCAGGGGGAATATAACAAGAAGAGTCCTTGCCTGAACCTGCAGGGACAGCGAAAGAAGGGATTCGAGAAATACATGGAGACGAGATTTGGAGGCGGAGATCAACAATATAAAGAAGAGCTGGAGGGAGCTGCAGGAGATAGCTAGAGATAGGAAGACTTGGCATGAGTTGGTTGAGGGCCTATACCCAACCGGGAAAAAAGGCAAAGAGAGAGAGGATTCTCGTGACGCAGTTAGGTTAAATTTAGTAGTTATATTTGTTGTGTATTTATAATTCTCATTGCTATCCTTTACTTGATACAGGCATTGTGGTCGAAACGTTGCTGTGTATTGTTATTGCTTTTATATTTTGTAAAACTACAGTACTTTGTTTTTACATTTTTTTTTCATTGCCAAATAGTTTTACCGCAGTCTTCCCTTATCAATAATACTATTGTCCATCTCAGCGCAGTTTTTCTGACAAAGTTAGTCTCTATTCGCATCTCATGTCCAGGTCATCTCCAGCGTCTCTTGAATGATAGTGCTCATATTTTCTTGCTAACACCGCGCAAGTAGTTCTTTTTTAGATATAGTGTTTTTTGCTAGAACACGCGTAAGATCTTTTGCATACAATTTGTATTGAAGGTGGAGAGTTTAAACATATCTTGTACTGTCATTCTCCAACATTCTGATCCGTATAGTAAAGGTGATAGCACACAGCTGCGGTATCTTGTATTAATCTTGGTTCTGTTGAGGAATTGGGTTGGTTTCTAGACCTCGGGAAAGGTCATGAATGCACCTTGTGCCTTACTTAGTCTACTTTTAGTGTCAGATCCAGCTCCTCCTTTGTGGCTGATAACACTTCCAAGATACCGATCTTTTTCCCATTCCGCTTACCTTTCTATAAATAATTTGACTTGTAATATAATTATTTGGTCACCTTTGAAAAAGAAAAGATTAAATAATGTGGAAGCGGTAACATACAGCGGAAGAGAGATTGAGGTAGACAGGACACAAAAATAAGGCAGCTTAACATCATGACACGGCGCGAAGACAGTATCAGAACTCATAGCAAGAAGACGCAGAGATTTGTGGAAGAATATGAGATCTTACGCCTTGTTGACATGTCACTTGGGTGATGATGATGAGTTGAATGTTATCTATAATCTGAAACTTATATATGGCCTTTTCCGTCTTTACAGACGGTCAATTGGCAAGTGTTTTACTATGACAACCTCTGAGTTTTCGCTTTTCTCTCTTGTCCTTCAGCTCATACAAAATCGTCTCTTCTATGCGCCCTGGCGCAATATCGCTTTCCACGCAACTCTTGTCATCAGCTAGTTTTTCCATGTACAGGACCTATAGAAAAGTTCTGGTACTGTTTCTCTCCGAAAGTTCACATAACAACAGATGTTTTGGTATGCGACAATTTACCATTCTTCTCACAGGCTCTAACCATCTTAGTCGTCTACTGCTGAGCATGCCCATGATGTAAGGCAGGTTTGCACGTTGCAGTACTTCTGAGTTGGTTATCTTGTCGTACCACCTGATGCTCATAATCTTGCGGAGACATCGAAGGTGAAAGATGTTAAGTACCCTCTCGTGCCTTGAGTACGCTGTACGTGTTTGAGTCTATAGTAAAACTAATTACACAGGCTCGAATATATTTGAATCTTCGTCTGCAATGCTAGTTTTGTGTTGTCCCACGGTCGCTTTGATAGTTTGCTGAATGTAGTAGCCGCACCCCCTATTCCAGCGTTGATTTCTTCATCAAGATGAAGGCTGGTAGTGACCATGGGCTCAAGATAGCAAAACTTTTGAACTGGTGTTAGATGGTTACCAGTGGCGGCTCGTGGTCATTTTGCTTGGTGGGGCCAGACACAAATTTTCGGAAAAATCATGGTTTTTAGAGTATTTACTATTATTTGTCTAATCCGGAAGTTATCCTTTCGGTTTTTGTTGGGGCCGGGCCCCACTGGCCCTTAATGACGAGCCGCCCCTGATGGTTACCATTTAAAGTGATATTTGTTGTGTTACTTCCCTGATATAAAATAACCGTTTTGATGACACTTATGACAGCAGTAAATGTAAGTATACTTATCAAACTGTATATTCTCCTTCTTCTTCACCTTTCAACTCCCAGAGGAGCACAGGTCTTCAACAAACTTCTTCCAGCTCTTCTTTTCTCTTGCTATCCCTTCCAACTCTTTCCATGTTTTACCTATCCTTTTAATATCAACCTCCAGCTCTCTTCTCCATGTCTGGCTATGCCTTCCCTACCCATCTTTCCTGCGGGTTCCAAAACAGTGCCTGTCTTGTAATGCTTCCGATCGGTCTTCTCAATGTATGTCATATTCATCGCCATCGTCTCTTCCTGATTTTTCTTTCTCCACTGGTATCTGCTTTGTTCTTTCTCTGAGTTCCTCGTTTGTAAACTTATCTTACCATCTCAGTCCCTCTATTCTACAGGGTGTTCAAGATAATTGCAGCCCCATTGACAATTCCAATGTTGCCAGGTAAAATTGAGTTGTGTTTATTTACTATTTAAACCGGTTCTGACTAGCTCGTCCTACGTCACATTTGTTCATCGCCCCTTCCGCACTACAATTACACACCGTCACACAACCTTGACCTATACTACGTCATAACTGAACCTTCTCATTTTCATACATATCTGCCAGATTAGCTCTATTCACGGGCTGCAATTATCTTGAACAACCTGTACGTGAATATCCATTTACAAAGGTCCAGTGTTAATGTATAGCCAGAGCCGGATTAGCATAGTAGCAGAAGTAGCAAATGCTACGGGCCCCGCGCTTTGGGGGGGGGCCCGCGCCTCTGGAGCTAAGTTGTCACTAGTCATAAACAAGGAACCAAGTTTGGGAGGTGGGTAATAATTTCCCTTTCATTTTTTTTTTATTGAGGTTAGGGCCAAGGTTATGTTTACTCAATTTCGGACTTAATTGGACGGTCACACTGAGCTCATTAACAACGTAACAGTTTTTTTGTATAGGAGTGTCTCTTGTGCGCACACGCTTCTAATAAACGAAAACTTGAAAGCTTGAACAAAAGAACAATTAAATTTGACTCATAACCCAGTTCAAGTCTCTGTTCGTTCAGTAGTTTTTGCGCGCGAAACTTAGTTTAAAATAAATGCAAGTGGGCGTATGAAATATTGTTCTAAGACATGAGCAGATCTGGGCACTCCTAAATAAATTTCATGTCATTCACGTTTTTGTGAGAAACTGTTTTGCACTCGACTAGATGTCTCAGAAAATAATGCGAGGGAGGGCCAAATGATTAAACAGAAAACTTGGACACACTTGAAGGAGCCGCAACAAGAAGCCGCAACACAGAGCTGCATAATTTTACAGAGAAGCACACAAACGGACACAGAGAGTAATTTTTATTTGTTCTGCTAACTTTGAATGTATTTAAATCCTCCCATCTTGTTATTTTATTATTATTTTATTTTACATAGCTAATTTTATGTTTCAGTGAGAAATTAATTTTTAAAAATAGTTTCTATCATTTTTCGTTTTCAATGAATTCAAATGTTTTAAATCAGAGTTATAGTCATGTTAAGTGGTTAAATTTTTTCGATTTTGTTGAAAGTCTCTATACATTCTTTTCCGCTTCTACCTATCGATGGGGCATTCTTACAAAAGCACTGGAAGATACAGGTTCAAAACTCCGACTTTGAAGAGACTGTCGGACACCAGGTGGTCTTTCCGAGCTGATGCGACAAAAGCACTTTTATGTGGTTTTACCATTATCAAACAAGTTTTGGATGACATCTCAAATAACATGGATCAAAAGGTAGAGTGTCGTAATCAAGCGTATGGGCTAGTTTTGGAGATGAGTAAGTTGGAAACGGGAATAGTTAGCATTTTATGGAACGGAATTCTAGAACGCTTGCAAGCGTCTAAGCGCTTCATTACAGTCACCTGATCAAGACCTTAACACGGGATATGCTCTTTATGAATCGTTATACGGGTACGTTCAAGCAATGCGGCCTACATTTTCAGATATTGAGGCCAAAGCCAAAATCCTGACTCACTGTCAAGAATATCAGCAACAAACTTCACGACGAAACAAGCGAAATACTAAGTACGACGATTTTAGTGGCTCTACTACGCTCGATGAAGTTGTAGAAAATCAAACACCCAAACAAAAATTTGAAAGTCAGGTGTTTATTGTCATAATTGATAATGTACTCTCTGCCTTAGCTAAACGCATGGAAGCGTACCTTAGAGTGACTGATGTATTTGGAACATTTCGGCAGTTAAAATCTCTTACAGCAGAAGAGATCTTGAAAAGAACTCCAAATATTGTCAGCTCTACCAAGAGGATTTGGAAGAAAGCCTAGGCGACGAACTTGTGCAGTTCGCTGAACTTCTAAAACTAATGTAGCTGCTGCTATTAGCAACGAAAAGAATGAAGCCCTTGAACTGCAATTTTATAAACTTATAATGGAAAATTCATTAGAGTCGTGTTTCCCAAATGTAGAAATAGTCTTACGAATTTACTTGTCTTTAATGATTACTAACTGCAGCGGAGAACGTTCTTTTTCAACATTAAAGCGTATAAAAACTGAGTTAAGAAACATGATGGGACAAGATCGTCTAAATAACCTCACCTTAATGAACATTGAATGTAATTTACTTAGAGAAATTGATTTGTCTAGTATTATCTCTAAATTTGCTCACATTAAACCGAGACAAGTTTGTTTGTAAAATTTATGTTTTATTATTTATTATCATACAAAACTTAGGGCCCGCGCTAAAATTTGCTACGGGCCCCGCGCTGGTCTAATCCGGCTCTGTGTATAGCCCGTTATTCACAAGTATGTAACAGGTAATAGCTAGCAATACTTATACACAGTAACTGGTACTAAGTAACAAGAAATTGATGAACATGTAACGTTAGATGCCAATCCACCTCAAGTGCTAGAAAGCAAGAGCAGGGGTTGAAGACTGGAATGGCAAGAAAAGAACAGCACAACAGTCGTATGAGTAGGATCATCAATCAACATCGAATTGGTACGGTCAGTCACTGGACGCTGTTGAAGATAAGCAAAGCGCCCGAGTGGTTACCGGGGCCCAAATTTGGGGTGTAAAGAATAGAACCACTGTTACCTGCCATGCATGTCGTAAGAGGCGACTAAGCAGGTTTGGCTGAAATCGGATGCACATGTCCTAAGCGTGTAGAAGTTTATGCGTTTAGGGCCTACCAAACCAATGTGCAACGTATACACGTTCTTGGCAAAGATCAAACATATCACAAAGAGTGATACAAAATTGGTCGTAAAGAACGAACGCAAAGAAGAAGAAGAAGAAGAAGATAAGCAAAGGAGATCGGAGCACCTATGGAGATGTCAAGAGTGCAATGAAGATTTTCACAGCAATGAGCAATAGCTTCGCTGCCTTGTGGAGCCTCGGGAAGACAAATGCTATGGGAGAAAACCTAAACAGAAAATCTGGAGTGGAGCCCCTAAGGCGGACATGCATTATGTGTTTCCCTACAGGCAGCTCCTGCAACCAAACTGATACAGACGTCGTGCTTGCACTCCTCTTGACTCTGTTAGCGAAGTCGACAGGGGGTAGTTGACGTTTGGGCAACTCACTGCTACTTCATAAAAATTTCCCAGGCATGCATCACGGAGAGGTCACTTCGTGGTCGACTTTGTGGAATAGGCCTTACAACCACAGAGAGAGAGAGAGAGATGTTGTGATTCAGCGCAGAACAAACTACGTGACGCAAAATCTATCGTCTCCTGAGACAAAGAGGCCAATAAAATGAAACTATTCCAAACTGAAACCACAACAAGAAGATATGACGCTATCGAGAAATACAAAAGTTGATATCAAATGATATGGCAGGGAAAAATTACGTGAGAAATTATGAATCTTTAAAATGTTGTCATTTTTACAAATCAATTTTAACAAAAAATTTTAACTAGAAATTATTAAAATTAAAGGAAAGAGAAATCCAGTTTAAATGCTGAATAAATTATGTTTCGTTTCGTTTTGTTATGTAGAACATGAATGTTAAATTTGTCAAAATGGCTGTTTGACATAAAGTAGAAGAAATCTATCCCAGTCTGTTCTTTCTTATGATACAATTATTTGATTGTTTAGCATTTGTTTGTTTATAAGACCTGGATATAATTTGGATGAATGGTAAGTTTATTTATTGTATGCATTCGTTTTGCACATTTCGAGAAGACTTATTGTATATGATACAAGTTTTAATAACAACACAACTAATTTATGAAAAAGTAAATAAAGTTGCAGCAGTCGGTCGTCTGGTTGTTGTGACCTTCTTTGTTGTTGATTGATGAGAATGTTAATTAGATCTATTTATAGTGCAATAATCCATTAAATGTAGACGCGATGTTCATAATAATAGTATGTGACATTTGTTTGGCAGTTTAAAAGCAGTTGAGTATATTACATGTTTTCATAAATTATTTTTTAAAAAATAATAACTTCTGATTATAATTATTAATATTATAATAAGCATTCTTGATTCTCATATTCAGTCAGTCAGGTGACAGTCATTCATTGACATTTTTTGTGTGATTCATTCGATTATCAACATATTATCATGTAATTTATGATAACTATCATAATAGCTTAGTTAATGAAATAACGAATCTCCTGACAGTATTCAGTATTAGTCTAGTACCAGCTGAGTATTAATTAGGCACTGAGTACCACTTCTCCAGCACAGTAAATTTATCTCATTTCATGATATTGTTGTTCATTCTGAATGTAGAGTTGTATATATATATATCTATTGCTGTGTAATATGTACCACTCAACTTCTCATGCTATTAAGCATTTGTCATATCATATATACTTTGGTGTTTTAGTTATCAGGTGCCATCTTTTCATTGCAGGTTGGCTGCAATGGGTTCCCATTATCCCCTGTCTCTTGCCTTGATGTTGCAGTCTGCCAGGCCGTAATTTTTACATCTCTTAATGTTTCCCACTTGTGTGTCTCAGTCTTGCTTGTCATCTTTAAATACCCCTCTAATAAGGTTTTGATTAATTTGTCATGTCTCTTAACCCTTTCAGTCCGTAAAATTCTTTACCTTCGGCATTTATATTACAAAATATATGAAAGCCAGTTGCTGATCTGCATGATCTTAAAAAATATATTTGAGCCACTATATTGGCTCAGAAGGATGAATGGGTTAATGTGTTTACAATATTTTGTTTGTTTGATAGTTATTTCTTTCAGTAGCTCTTAGTATACACACAGGGAGTCTCAATGGCAAAGTGGTTAAGTCGTTTGCCTGCTGTACTGAAGATTGTAGGTTTGAATCCAGACTGAGACACATGTGCAATTTTGTAATGAGATCCCTAGGATTGTTGCCAGAGTTACGAAGTTCGGGCTTTGTGCAATGCTCTTGGCAGATGGCATGCCGTCTCTCCCGACAGGGACGGAGCCATATGGGGAAACCTGATGCAAAAAAGCCAATCCTTCTCCTTTAGACCCCTTTGTTTTCCTAGAATACACACATTAAAATGTCTTTATTTACATGCTTCTCTTAGAATAATTTTTAAAAATATGTGGGACATTGCTTCTTCTTCTTCTCTCAACTCATCTTGAAACATAAGACATCAACAAGCTTCCTCCAACCAGATCTGTCTTGAGTAAGTCTGTTTAGCTAAATACAGGTCATTCCTGTCTCCTTCTCTGTCTACAGTTCATCTCCATATCTCTCTAGGTCTTCTTCTACCTCTCTTGTCTCCTGGATTCCATTTCAGAACCACATTGGGTGTCTGGTCTTCTGTATAAAAATCAGTAAGAGGCAGGCAGCATGAGTATGCCTGAATTCACAGTGGACAAGCAGGAAAAGAAATTCACTTTACAGAGAATCTTCTACTTCTTGCTCGTCTCATACTCCTGTTGACCATAGCAGGATACAGTCCGGAAAGCGGAATATGTTGTGTCACAGTTTTCAGCATTAAATGTCCATGTCCAAATTTCACATCCATATGTTGCCACTGGAGATATGGATGCTCTTAGTATTCTGATCTTTGTTTTCCTATATCATTTTAAAATTTAGATACAACATACAACAAAGGTACAATAGACAGTTTTACTAAAGCAAGGACATAATAGAATCAATAAAATCAATGTATTGATTAAAGACCTTCAGCTGGGAAACAAGACACACACACAAAATAATCAATTGAAATATTAAACTTGATTTTAAAAAGGAAATGGGCTTCGTGGCGAACACCAATTTACACAGTAACACATGTAGGCTGTTCTATCTCAGTCAAACACACATACACTCTCTATGTCTCTTACTACTATAAGATACCCACTACACACTGGTTTCACTGTTTCTTATTTGACTTGAGCGCCTGTGTGTTGCCTGCACAGAAAGGAGAGTAAAGAATAGTTTGGATGTCGGCAGAAGTGGACTTTGGGATGGCTGCTGCATCAGAAGACAGAGAATACCCTATGTGCCATGACATCGATCACATAACATAACACTCACCATTTCTTAACTTTTAAACCCTGATCCGTCTGTTTGTTGCTGGTCCCACAAGGGAGTAAAGAATAGAAACACAGCAACCTGCAAGGCATGTCACAAGAGATGACTGAAGAAGGCCTAGGAAGCTACCTAGCAAATAAAAAGCATTGCAGAAATCGGATGTGCTGGCCTACTTGTAGATGCATAACTGGCACAGCGTACAATTGTTCTTAGGCTCAGATCACATATGAATCACGAGTGGTTTAACAAGTGGTTGATATGAAGCGTTCAAAGAAGAGGAAGAAGAAAAAATTTGAATTTGATTGAGTGCAGGAATTAGGAGTTAAGTTTGAACAAGTGGCTGTATTAGTCCGAACACAAAGAGGAAGCATATATACTAACTGACAGAAAAACTGTTTCACTCTTACCACGTCAACCGCCGCACACTGCGCCACAGCATATTCTGTTGAACGCCATACACTGTGCCATTCGAGTTGTTTCTCCTTATACAAGTCTTTCTAGTTTTACATCTACCATTTTTACTTTTACAACTTTTTAGCCTTGCTATTCTAATAGGTTGTCCAGTTTTCTTCAAATTAGTATATAGTAAGATTATTTATAGTATATATTTATTTATTAATGAATAGTTAAATGCTTTTTTAAATGTTTTTTTGCCTCCTTTGAATAACCGTGTACAACTGAGGAAATAACTGCGTAAGAAAGAGTTAACAATGTCATGAGAATGAGAAGTCACCAACGTCAGCATTAGAAAGAAATTTGGGTCAGAATCTTGCTTGAATTACATTGAGAAACAAATAACGAAGTGGTTCGACCACTTAATGCAACTGTATGCAGAGTCTTCTACAACAGAACATCAGGAAAGAAGTTGAGAGGAATACCACAAAAAAAAAGATGGATAGATGACATAGAAGAATCCTGTCAAAGAGCAAAATTACTATCACTCAAGCTCTAGAGAAGTGAAAGACAAAAACAGAAAACCACAAAACTGGGCAACATCTCGGTAACAGTGTTACAACAATAGAAGGAGAAGAAGGAAGAGAGTGTTTGCTGTTTGACATCAAATCAATTAAGTGCCATTTCTATCGACGTAGACGATCATGTCTCTGCACAATTCAATCACTTTGGTGCAGTTAATCATTTCTTATATTTATCTCTTGTCGAACTGCTATGTCAGACCATCAAACATCTTCTCCCTCTGTAACAGATTTCACTGTCACTTAAGGGCAGTCTGAAATAGGTTTGGTACCCCTGGACTTATTAAACATCAAAATGATGTCGTGGTAAAACAGCTCAACAGGACTTATAAAAAATACTGTGGGTATGAGTTGATTTCTGATGATGTTGAGTGATAATCGATATTAGAGGATTTTAAAATAGGTTCAGTGGTCCCAATGCCCTAAGTTACAGTGAATACTGTTACACCTCTGCCTTCCAGGATCTCTCCTTCCCTGTATTTTACCTTCTTCTTCAAACGTTCAAGATAGACCACTTGTTAACCACACTTTGGGATTCGTATGTGATCCAAGTCTAAGAGCAATTGTACATTGTGCCAGTTATGCGCCTACAAGTAGGCCAGCACATCCGATTTCTGCTACGCGTTTTATTTACTAGGGTAGCTTGCCTAGACCTCAGTCACCTCTTACGAGATGCCTTGTAGGTCACAGTTTTACTATTCTTTGCTCCCCTCTGAGAGCCCCAGCAGAAGGCTAACCAAATATTAAAGAACAAAATTGAAGCCTTTGAAACAAGGTGTTTCTGAGAAGTTCTTAGAACATCCGGACAGAGAAGAGAAAAAACAAAGACATCCTACAAGACTTGCATACCAAGGAGCATTGGCTCATAAATAACATCATGTCCTGGAAGATGAAATATTTTGACCATGTTAAACATCACGTGGTATGGAGAGAACAGTAATGAAAGGCATGATTCCTGGAGTACAAGGCAGGGGACGACAAAGACGAATGTGGCAGCAGGACACCAAATAAACCTTAAATTGATGTTGGAAAGAGAGAGGGTTTTCATGCAGGCTATGATGAAAGTGACGTTCCGCAAGGGACATGTTACTACCTAAGGCTCACCAAATATTTCAAACCTACTCTTCGCATTATGTGTTTGAAGAACTTGATTCCTGATTCATATTCTTTTGACATGGTATGAGTGGATGTTGTCTATTGAAGTTTGTAATCTCCAGAGGTTTACGTGGATCTACTGCTTGGCCATGCAGGTGTTTCCGCAATGAGACGGACAGGCTTGCATCAACAACATTGATTGTTGGGGAGTTGAAGATAGATAAGGGGTTTTCTTGCGCTGCCTGTTAGATGAAGACATTAAAATAGATGTTGAATCGATTCACCAATTAAAACCATGTTGTACGGGTAGAACATGATGTCTGAGGAGCAGAGTGAGGAGCATGTTTAACACCTAAGTCAGAGGAACCATCAGTATGCATACTCTTCAATATCTGTTGGGGAGATTGAGCACCTATGGATCTGCCTAGAGTACAATGACGTCAGTTTAGTAACCAATAACTATTATTTTGATCAGGTTTCTTTGTATGCAGGCCTCTTCTAAAACTTAATCATTTTGTGTTTCGCTTTCCAAGGGATTTTCAGCATTCTTCTATAAAACCACATCTTTGTGGCTTCCAACAATCTTAACGGTTGTTTGCTTATTGTCCATACATTCGCTGCCAGACATAAATATTGGTTCAATACAACAATGGAGTATTCTTTTCCACAGTGTCGTTGGTAGTAAATTAGCTTTCTATAATTGCTGCTTTAGCTTATCTTTTCTACGAGGGGTAGCCAGCCCACATCGACCCTCCTTAGTTGTCTCTTATAATATACTTGGCAGGTACACATTACTGCATATTCTTTCCTCTCCTTTTGGGCCCCACAGCACACGCGGGTGAGATAGAGGAAGAACTAGAAGAAGTTTGTTGAAGACCTGTGCTCTGTTTAGAGTTGAATGGTGAAGAAGAAGTAAATTGACACACGTTATGTGTTGTTTTTTTCAAAATTGCGTGTTAAATTATTTATGTTTAGGCACAATGCAAATTTGGACAAGTGCTTCTCGTGTTGACGCCTGTTTATTGTAATATGATTCCTGGTATTCTGTATTTTATCTCATCCTCAATCGTGTGGGGTTTTAATATAAGTGCAGTCATTAGTAAATGTACATGGTATAAATGAATTTTTAGTGGACTGTTTGTGTACTTTGAACTTCGTAGTCTGCTGGGTAAGTTCGGTAGTTGATTGTTAATGTCTGACCTGATACAATTGTACATAAATATAAGCGAGTCTGTGTTGTAGATACTTGTCTGTTACAATGAATGTAAGTTTGATTTCTTACAGTCGCCCGTGTGTTGCCGGGGCTCTCAAGGGAGCAAAGAATAGTAACACTGCAACATACAAGGCATGTCGTAAGAAGCGATTGAGGTAGGGGCCTAGGAAGCTGCCTAGTAAATAAAAAGCATCTCAGAAATCGGATGTGCTGACCTACTTTTAGGCGCATAACTGGCACAGAGTGCAATCGCTCTTGGGCTCAGATTAGATACAAATCACAAAGAGTGGTTAACAAGTGGTCCATATGGAGCATTTGAAGAAGATCTCTCACAGTAAATGCAAACCTGTTCCCTCAAAGTAAATGTACACATGGTATAAAGAAAACTACTTCTTTTACTTACTACTTAATTTGAAAACTTGCACCATTGTGGTGCCGGGGTCCGCAATGGAAGGAAAGAATAGTACCACTGCAACCTACAATGCATTTCGTAAGAGGCGACTGATGCAGGCCCTAGGGATGCTACCCTAGTAAATAAAAAGCAACGAGAAATTGGATGTGCTGGCTTACTTGTAGGTGCATAACTGGAACAATGTACGTTCGCTCTTAGGCTCAGATTATATACACATTTTTGCGGAAATAATACAATCAACTCTAAAGTGGGATGTAAAACCAGCAAAAGAATTCATCTGGAGGCAACAGGTCAAATATTTCAGTCATATAACACGATTGCCTACAAATAGGATAGCACAATAGGGGTCTCTGTAGCGAAGTGGTTAAGATGTTTGTCTGTTCTGAAGGTTGTGGGTTTGAATCTGGGCAGTCATTTTTTCATGAAATCCCTAGGATTGTTCCAGGAGCTACAGAGTTCGTCTTCTTCTTCACCCTTCGCCCAAGGAAGCATAGGTCGCAATCAAGGCCTTCCACGGCCATCCTTTCCAGATCTCTCCACTTTCTCCCCATTTTCTTGCATTCTGTCTCCAACTCCCGTCTCCAGGTGTTCCTGTGTCTTCCTCACTTCTATTGCTCGGGGCTCCATCGAGAGCTAGGGGCTTCCTCTGTGCATGTCCCATCCATCGCCTTCCTCCGCTCCTTATCTCTTGTTCCACCCTTCGTTGTTCTGTTCTATCTCAGAGTACTCTGTTTGTAGTCCTGTCATACCATCGCAGATTGAGTATCCAGCGCAGGCATCTATTGATGAATGTCTGCAACCCTTGAGTGTTCCCTAGGTGTTCTCCATGTCTCACCATATAGAAGGACAGCCTTGACATTTGAGTTAAATATCATTATCCTAGTTTTATTGCTGATCATTCCTGAACTCTAGAACAGCAAAGGCCGATCCCCTTTTGTATTCTAACCCTAACATCTTCATCTGAGCCACCTTGATTGTTCGTGCCCTGTACAGTATTCTTGGTAGATTTTTGCTGACAGGAATGGAGCCATGTGGGAAACTGGGTGCAGTGAAGTCAATCCTTTTTCTTTAGACCCTTTTTTTTGTGTGGCTAGAATACTACACAGAGTAAGTAGAGACATGGATAGAGGACCGGTCTTGCAAGCACTGAACTGATGAAATAGCAGAGTCCCTGAACACTTCTGTATACAACTCGGGAGTTAGAAACAGAATGCAAGAAAATAGGGAGAGAATGAAAAAGATCTGGAAAAGATGGCCTTTGATAGAAGGGGTTCAAGAACCTTGTTTGTGGACCTATGCCTCCCTAGAGGTGAATAAGAAGAAAACAGTTGATGTATGATGGGCTTAAAGGGGCAGATGATCAATTGTTGACAGAAAAACACTATAAAGACACTTGTAAAGTGTCCCTGAAATGCTTTGACAAGATTGCCAAATGTGGCGCTGTAGCAACACAAGAGGAACTTGCATATCTGAGAATCATTTGCCATTGAGGCGCAGAGAAAGCGAGATGCATGTAAATACAGAACACACAACACTCACATGTTCAACCTTGATCATCTATGACCCATCTGTGATAGGGGAATGTATTTGAGAATTTGACTCTAGTCACCTCTGCACACACCATAGAGGTGTAGCAGCACACACTCGCGTCTGAGGCTGTTGTCATCATTGTTTGCGATGGACAGCTATTATTTTTATATGAAATGCAGCAGGAAAATAAGAAAAGATAAGAAGGTTAAATGAGGCGCTAAGAACAAGGGTAGGGTTAACACTAGTCCACAAGTTTATACAACATCAAAGACTTCAACTAGTAATGGATTCTTTTGTTCACATTTTTTCATGAGCGATGTAATAATTGAAACTGAGCGTCTGTAGCTTAAGCTGTAGTGAGCTCAATCACAATCCAGTCATACCTGGTTCAAACTCTGTGGCGGGCAAGTTTGGAAGCAAATTAGTTCCCTTGGATTTTTATGAATGGTAAAAATAGACCTCACCGTTCAGAAAGCAATGGCAAACTACTCAACGTATAAGTAGTGCCTAGAAAATCAATGATTCGTTTACTATGGTTGATGACAACGTCCTTTTAAAAGGATATGCACAGGATATGCCATGATTTTCATGTATTTCAATAATTGAAAATAATGTGTAGGAAATTAATTAGGAATTCGCCGAGTGGTTACTGGGGCCCAAATTTGGGGTGTAAAGAATAGAATCACTGTTACCTGCCACGCATGTCGTAAGAGGCGACTAAGGAGGTTTGGCTAAAATCGGATGCATGTGTCCTAAACATGTAGGAGTCTATGTGTTTAGGGCCTACCAAAACAATGTGCAACTATACACGTTCTTGCAAAGATCAAACATATCACAAAGAGTGATTAAAATTGGTCATAAAGAATGAACACAAAGATGAAGAATTTAGGAATAATCTTTTACTAATTAATGTAGAGGTTGAGTCACTCTTGAATGACATGCCAACGTAACAAATGTGGTTACTTCTACAGGATGTTCAGTAATTTACCACTAACAATGTGCGTGGGCTTATTTGACATGCTCAGGGGGAAAAACATTATAAGTGAGACTGGTAGGGGACTTGGCTACAATCACAAGTAGTTTGGTGCTGGAGGTGGTGGGCGGTTATGTTAGCTTAGTGGACATCTCATAACTCCTTCATGGTGTGTGTGTGAAGCATGAATATTTAATAAGGCAGTGGAAAAACATATATGTGCTTTTGAATATAAGTGTGACAGAAGAATCCTTCAAATATCATGGACAGAGAAGAGAATAAATAGTTCTATCCAGAAAGAACTCAAAATCAAGAAAACTTGCTGATGCTCAAATAAGAAAGAGAAAGTTGAGGTATTTTGGACATATAAAGAGACACAGAGGGTTGGGGAAGACCATCATGGAAGGAGGCAGACCGAGAAAGAGAAGAAAAGACCACAAAGAAGATGGGTTCAGGATGTATCTGATGGTTTGAACATGACGGCTGAGGGCGGAACATCTGGCCTATGAGAGAGAGAAATTCAAGGACTGTTGGGGTGGCAAAGTTCTGCTCAGGACAAGCTACTTGATGATGATGACCTTCATGTTTCAGTGACTATGAGTATGAATAGTACACTGAAATAGTGCGACGTCATTGGGTTATTTTACTGGCGCAGATGTTGTGAGACAGCTCCAGCGCCTCCCTATGACCAATCAAATTTATACCATGCTACGATACTCCAGATGTGATACTTTAAAGTGGGGTTTTTCTGTTTGTGAAATCTTACAGTTACCTGTCTGAACAAATTTGCATGCAGTTGGATAATATACACGATATTTACGCCTTACTAGTGATAAGGAAACCAAGCCTTCACACAAAAATCAGTAGAGGCACAATATTAGGCGCCATAACTGCGCCTGATTTCATAGTTTGCACTGCTTCTATATTTTTTATGTTGTTACTCATTCCTGTATCATCATCATCAAATAGCTTGTCATGAGCAGAATTTTGTCACCTTCACAGTCCTTCGGAATTTCTCTCATAGGCCAGATGTTCAGCATCTGCAGCTGTTACGCTCAAATCATCAGTTACATCCTCAATCTATTTTCTCCATGGTTTCCTCTTCTCCTTTTAAGACATGGAGCATCAATCGAGGATGGTCTTCTCCAGCCTTTCATGTCTCTTTACATGTCCAAAATACTTTAATTTTCTCATTCTTATTTTTAACATTAGTTTTCTTTAATTTTAAGTTCTTTCTGGATAGATCTATTTATGTTTCTCTGTTCATGACATACGAAGGACACTTCTGTAACACTTATATTCAAAAGCACATATATGTTTTTCCTACTGCCTTGTTAAATGTCCATGCTTACACCCACACGTTGTCACTGGAATATGCATGTTTTTAGTATTCAGATCTTTGTTTTCAGTTACATTCCTGTGAATAGAGACATTTTATACAAAATGTTTGAAAATTGTATGATTCCTCAGATCTCAGTTTGATCAAGAAGACTTCAAATTCTGTACATTGTGACCTGTGATGGAGATTGTGGTCAGTTTCCTGTCCATAGCACTTAAGGTTGTGTCCCTGGTTTTTGATACAATTACATATGTTCCTTACTATATCATCCAGAGACCGGATAAAATATGTAAGAGATCTAAACGGATTAAGGTAAGTCTTGTATTAGTTATTGGTTATTAGTTACTAAACCGACTATAGAAATTATGGACAGTGCTGGAATTCCAAGCATGTACACCTTGCTGAGTCATCGACATCTGAGATGGCTGGGACATGTGTGCCGTATGAGTGATGATAGTATCACAAAGAACATTCTATATGGTCAACTCGCAACTGGTACTAGACAGCATGGGTGCCCATTATTATGCTTCATTGACACCTGCAAGCGTGATCTAACTTCATGCAGCATAGACAAAGAACTTTGGGAGGCTGGCAAAGACAGGCAAGCATGGCGAGCAGCAGTGAGGGCGGCTCAAAAGAAAGAAGAAAACATCATCACATATAGAGGCAAAAGAGAAGGCAGAGAGAACATCCTATGTATCATCTCCAGTCTCCAGTTTTACCTGCAACTGTGGCAAGGATTGCCACTCCATTACAGCCACAATAAACATTGTGATTCAGCGCAGAACATACTATGTGACGCATAACTTATTGTTTCCTGAGACAAAGAGGCCAATGATGTTGATTAGTTACTAAACCAACGTCATTGCATTCCGGGCAGAATCATTGGTGCACAGTCTCCCCCAATAGATATCAAAGGAGTATACATACTGATGGTTCCTGTGGCTTACTGGTTAAACACACTCCTCACTCTGCCCCTCAGGGATCCAGTTCTACAGTACAACGGTAACTCCAAACTGCTTAAATCGCTGGATCGATTCAACATCTATTTTAGTGTGTCTTCATAAAACAGGCAAGTTGCAAAGAGACAGAAGAACACCACCCTATATCTTCAATTTCCCTCAACAATTGATGCTGTTGATGCAAGCCTGTCCGCTTCTATTGCTGCAAGCACTTATATGCCTAGGACAGTAGATCCATATAAGCCTCTGGAGGTTATAAACTTCTATAGACGACATTCACTCATACCAAAATCTGCCCTTTTGGATCTTGTGAATCATCAACTGAGGGTCAGATGCAAAAAACGGCCCCAGTAAACGGAGTCCCAGAGAGCCAATTGAGGGCAGCAGTAAAGGCCTTAACCTCCATCCTTTTCTTGAATTAGAACACAGCTTTATAGTTTAGTTTTGTACCAGGGCATGCAGGTTTGATTGATTGATTGATAAGACCATCATCATTGCACTTCGGTGAATAACCATGTTGGCTTCTTCTTCTTTGAATGTTCCACATTGACCACTTATTAACCATTCTTTGTAATCTGTTTGTCATCTGAGCCTAAGAGTGATTGTACGTTGTGCCAGTTATGCTCCTACAAGTAGGTAGCAAATCCAATTTCTGCTATGCTTTTTATTTACTGTGGTATCTACCCATGGCCCTGACCTCAAGTCGCCTCTTACATGTTTTGTAGGTTGCAGTGTTTCTATTCTTTGCTCTCCTTGCGGACTCCAGCAACACACTACTGTTTTGCATTTTATTTTCATTATTTGTCTTTCTTTTTTCATTCTACTTTCATTATTTGGCTGTCGTTTTGTTTATTATTCAAATTTTTGTTTATTTTCACAACAAATCTAGTATCTGTTCATTGTAGTGTTTGAGAAACAGATGTCACAAATGCTTCACTTTTTAGCCATAGTGATAGCTGCTGGTGCTCGACATGTTACCTTAAGAACAAGATATTCTTTTATGTTTACTTAACAGGTCAAGCCTGGATCAGGAAAACTATTAGATGCCTGAAGATAGTCATCCACTAGCCTGACTACTTATGTTTTAGCCATAGCAACAGCAGCTGTTGCACACACACACATTTAGTCCATGTTACAGAGAGAATGAGATATCCCCCTTTTTATGTTTACTTATACAGATCAAACCTGGGTCAGGTAAACCATTAGATGCCTGGAGATCAGTTGATGTCTCATCCACTGACCTGACTACTTCAGTTTTAGGCATATCAACAGCAGCTGTTGCACACACACACACGTTTAGTCCATGTTACATAGAGAACAAGCTCAGGAAGACTGAAACGGCTGGGCTCTGAAACAATGGATGGAGTCTATGAGGAGTCTAGGTTGACAAAAATCAGTTTTATTTTTGTGTCAGTGCATGCAGGTGTAAGGGAAATGAACGCCAGATATGCTTGCAGGTATGGCTGATGTAAAAGTGGGTGAGCAATGGACCAGGCTGATATTATAAATTCCCTAAGGGAGAGAGGATGTGTACATGTTTCAAGTAATAGTGGTGAATCTACAACCCTAACCAGACTGCAAGAATTCTAAGTCAAATGTGGTGTAGCTAGACAAGAGCACTATATTGGTAGCAAAAGAAAAATAGTAAACCATCACACAACCGGTGCCGTTAGTTGCCACATGCTGAAAGACATACTGAGGAGGAGATCATAGCCACTTATGGACAAATTGGTTTGACATGCAGTGATGATGATCTGACAACTAAACTAAACATAGAGAATAAGATATTCTTTTATTTTTTACTTATACAGGCCAAACCTCTGTCAGGAAAATCATCAGATGCCTGGAGATCAGTCCCACCCACTAGCCTGACTACTTAAGTTTTATCCATAGCGATAGCAGCTGTTGCACACACACACATTTAATCCATGTTACATCGAGAATGAGATATTCTTTTATTTTTACTTATACAGGCCAAACCGGTGTCAGGAAAACCGTCAGATGCCTGGCGATCAGTTGATGTCCCATCCACTGGCCTGACCACTTCAATTTTCCCAGAATGCAAAACCCTTGATGACCTTTTTTCACGTGCCTGCAGTATCTATGTTGATCAGCCATGTCTGGGAACTCGTGATGTCATCAGCGAGGATGAGGAAGTTCAACCGGGAAAGTTTTAAAAGGCATGTTGTATTGTGTCTTGTTTGTTTTTGTTTATCACTCTTCATGTTTTATATATTCTTTCTTTCTTTTGTTGTCACACTGCTACCAGGTTGTTGCCCAGTGTCATGGTTTTCTGTTTTTGTCTTCTTGTGTTGTCACACTGCTACCAAGTTGTTGCACAGTGTCATGTTTTTCAGTTTTTGTCTTGTGCAGTTCTAGTGGCTTGGGTTATAGTTATGTTTGCTTTTTTACAGGATTCTCCTATGCTATATTTTGTGGTCTTCTCTGCTTCTTTCCTAATATTCTCTTGTAGGAATTGAATCTCTGTATACAGTGAACTTTTGTTGCATTATATTAAGGGGCCAAACCACTTTATTCTTTGTTTCTCAATGTAATTCAAGCAAGGTTCTGTACCAACTTTCTTTCTTGTGCTTTCTTGTGCTGATGTTGGTTACTTGTCTTTTCTGGAGTTGCTGGCAACTTTTGGTAGGCACTGCATTTCACATGTAGTTATTTTTTGTGTCTGTGCTTTGCTCATTGTCCATTGACCATCATCATTGCACTATGGTGAGTAACCGTTTGTGCTCCAATTTCTTCTTACACAGGAAGATCTCAGCTGCAGTGCACGAACTCCGTAGCACAGACGAAGGTCCCAATGTAATTAGAAGATGGCGATTTTTGGAGGAATTTTAAACTCTAATCTTTTTTTCTGAATTTTGCCAGCCTGCTCTTCTCAATTTTGAACTGCCAAAGGTTCTTTTACATGCTTATATTGAACACTGGACCTACCGTTTATCTCACCCACACTGAGATCTCTGGAAAATTATCCAGATGGCTCCATGAGGGAGCGAACCTGGTACCTATGACATGAGAGATGAGCACCTAACCTCTACACCACAGAGACCCATGAAATGAAATGCTTGGGCAAGACGGTGGGGTCACCAGGAACATAGACTATGAAATGAGGACATCAGAAGCAAAGTGGTCATAACTTCATGCACCGAATACATTGAAAGACGACACATGCAGTGGTTTGGACATTTAATGAGAATGGAATACAACCAACTACCAATAACAGCATACAATAAAAGAGATCAGGTGCTAGAGCTAAGGGAAGACCAAGAAAAAGATGAATAGAGATGATCAAGACTACACTAAATAAACACAGATATAACACTTCTTCTTTGAACACTCTATATTGACCACTTGTTAACCACTTTTTGTGATTGTATTTGATTTGAGCCTAAGAGCAATTATACATTGCGCAGTTATGAGCCTACAAGTAAGCCAGCACATCCGATTTTTGCTACACGTTTTATTTACTAGGTAGCTTACCTAGGCCCCTACCCTTGTAGGTCGCAGTGGTACTATTCTTGCTTTTCCTTTGCCGGACCCGCACCACACGGCAATAACACAACAAGGCACTCATCTGGCTTGGGAACGCAAATTAAAGCTTGCATCTAGACGCTTAACGGCAAGAGTGAACAACCAATTTGGTCATCCACCTGGGGAAAGACAATAGAAAATTATAAGGATATCAACACTGAGAATCAAATTAAAATTTGGGTGGAGCAGAAATTTTTTAATCGATTGATATTCAAGCTAAGTTTGTTGCCTTTGAAGATCAGATTACATTTGATGGTTGTACAGAGGCGTGTCTCATGTATTGTATAAAGTAAATTTGATACAGGTTATTCTCTGGCAAATATATTCAGATATGGAATTAAATCGTTATTGGTTATTGAACCGATGTCAAAGCACTCCGGGCAGACACATATGTATCTAGTCTCCCCCAACAGATGTTTAAGAGTATGCATACGGATGGTTCCGTTGCTCTGCTGGTTAGCACACTCATGCAGTGAGTGGTTACAGTGCCCAAATTGGGGTGTAAGGAATAGAACCACTGTTACCTGCCACGCATGTCGTAAGAGGTGACTAAGGAGGTTGGAAGTGAGGCTATCTACCCCACACCGTAAAAAACACTATAATGCGTTTCAAAATGATTTTCCGCTGGGAAAATTTAATATCTCTGCAACCGCTTGACCGTAATTGTTGTAACTTTGCATATGATCTAATGATCGTAATGTCCCGAGGTTGATAATTTTTTACTCAATAACAAACGTATGGTTTCAAATTTTCTGTATGTAAAGTATATAAAAGTGACCATCTCCTTAGCCAACCATATAATGAGAAGTATTAAACCTTCATATTTGTGAGATGTTGCAAGTTCCACGACTTGCACGTTTTCACGTGGTTTTCCCGATTTTAATCGCACTTTTAAAAATGTATAATGATCCTTCCGGTGTCTTTAGTTACAATTTACCGTTTGTGTTTTCAGAGCATAGGTGTATTACAAAACGTTTAGTATTCTAGATTTGTTATACAATGGGTAAGAAAATCAAGTTTCTTACACTGCATACAGTGGCTGTGAATATTTTATCAGAGAATCTAATCGTGGAAAACTGTATCGGAGTATATCAAATCCTGAACAGAGAACTATTCATGCTTTGGGCTTAAGTAAAAGATATCTACATAAATTACTCAATATTAATGGAGCTGTCAGTACAGTCAATACATTGACTCAAGGCAGAAAGAAAGTAGTAGACAATTTTGACAGGGATGTGATTAGAAGAGAAATTTGCAGAATGTTCGATTCCAAAGAAACTTTGACACTAAGAAAGCTGAAAATTAGGTTAAGAATACACAATGACATTGATGTATCGAAATCAACGTTATGGAGAACTGTTAGAAGCATCGGCTTTACTTTTAGGAAGTACGCTAATGGGAGAAATGTCATCTGCAAGAAGCCGCATTTAGTACGTCTGAGAAGTAAATATTTACGTGGAGTACGGAAATGCGTAATCAAGGTTACGATATTGTGTATGTGGATGAAACCTGATCAATACTCATCACACTAATGAAAAGGAGTTGCAGTTATCCGATGGAACAATTAAACGATATGTACCTAGTGGAAAGGACAACGTCTGATAATGGCACATGCAGGCAGCAGACAAAATGGGCTTGTTAAAGATGCTGAACTTATTTTCACTTCCAATTGTACGGACAACAGGACTATCATACCGAGATGAACGGTAACATATTTAGAGATTGGATTGAATATACTCTTCTTCCGTCCCTAGACAGACCATCCTGTGTGATAATGGACAACGTATCATACCACAACACTGTGTCAGAAGAAGACAAAATCCCGACATCTTCGAGTACAAAGATGCTATAAAACTTTGGCTCAGAAAGGAGAACATTCCATTTAACGAGGGGGTTTTGAAGCCTGAATTACTATCTATTGTTAAAACATCACAGAAGACCAGGGTATTTCAAACAGACAAGTTGATTCAACAGCATGGTCATGTGTGTTTGAGACTACCACCTTATCATTCACACTTAAACCCAATTGAACTCATTTGGGCCAAAGTTAAAGGACTGGTAGCAGCTGAAAATAAAACTTTCAAGCTAAGCAATATGAAAGAACTAACATATGCCGCCCTGTCGAAGATAGACAGAGATTATTGGTGTAAATGCGAAGACCATGTCTTAAAGGAGGAAAATGACTACTGGGACAAAGATGGACTGTCGGTCGTGCAGCCAAGAATAGTCATCAATATGTTAGACTCATCGGACTCAGAATAAGTGAGTAAACACTTTATATGATTTATATAATATGAGTTATCTCACTCTCCAAAATTGAATTGTATATACGCCTATGCCGAAAATATGTGATTTTTAAATTTACGGTAAATTATTTTCTTCCAGCACCAAATAATTACTAGGTTTGAAAAGATCAAAGGAATTCCCGTTCAAGAAAAGTACACTACCTGCAACATTGAATTTTAGAAAATCGTTGGGACATCGGAAATACATCACCACATGCAAAAAATCATGTTCATCCATGCAATGAATATGGAGATATTTGAGGTCAATCGTTGACCGAACGTTTTGAAACGCACTATAGATGGCTACAGAACGGAGAGCGAACCAGTAAACGCTGGCTGAAACCGGCAGATCGCCCAAGGACGTAAAATACACCAATGCTAAGGCTGCATGAATCAGATTTCCAAATGAATAGAATTTATGGCGAGATCTGGTACATCGGTCTGGGCGGTGATCGCAACAGAGAGAGAGAGAAAAACACTCTTCACTCTGTCCCTTAGACATCCAGTTCTATGTGAAACTAACTGCCAAGTTTGTGGTCGACAGTGGATTCTTCTTCAAACGCTCTATACCAACCACTTGTTAACCACTCTTTGTGATCTGTATGTGATCTGAACCTAAGAGCGGTTGTACATTGTGCCAGCACATCCGATTTCTGACACTTTAAAAAAACTAGGGTAGCTTCCCAAGGCCCCTACCTCGATCACCTCTTATGACATGCCTTGTAAGTCGCAGTGTTACTATTCTTTGCTCCTCTTCCAGGTCCCAGCAACACATGGTCACCACAGTGGATTAAGCGCATGACTAGAGATCGCAGAAGAAGATTACAGAATAAGAAAATTTTTAAAAGTGTTAACATGTTCTATGCCGATATCTTTACAGCTGGTCCTTGGTCACTATCAGTGGGAGACGTACGCTGAAGTTTCCACTAGAGTAAACAACTTTGGCAGTGGATTATGTTCTCTGGGTCATCAACCACGGTCAATGCTGGTCATTTTTGCAGAAACAAGAGCTGATTGGATGGTATCCGCACAGACATGCTTCAAATACAACTTCCCCAGTAAGTGGGTGTCTAGATTTTATATGCGTTGTTAGCATTAACTTATTCATGTATGAAACACTAATTTCTTCCAGTTTGGACAATAAATGTACAGTGAACAAATATTTAGGGCTTCCAGGAAAAACAGATTACCAAACACAGGATTTCAATTTTGAATCTTTTCAATGCACTCCAGACATGCCCATAGGCGCTTCGATCTTCTTCGCAATATCTTCAACAGCATCCAGCGGCTAACCGTACTAGTTTGATTTTGATTGATGAACCTACTCATATACCTGTTGTGCTGTTATTATCTGCCACTCCAATCTTCAATCCCAGCTCTTGCAATCTAGTAGTTCACATGTATAGGTTTAAATGAAAACCTCTATGAGGGCGTTCAAAATGTCATCTCTATCCATTGGCTGGCCCACTGATGTGCTGCCTCAATTCCAACAACATCAATTTTCCCCGGAACGACGGTAAGTGTCAAACACAGGATTTAAACCACAAACCATTTTTTACAGCACAAACCATTTTTTACAGCACATATTGCCTAACCCAACAGTTGAGCATTTTTAAGAGCACAGCCATGTGTGGTTCGAGTTCTGTGTTTGGTAATTTTTTTTTTTCATCAGCCTAATACTTGTACACTGTCTATTTATTGATCATATTCATTGTGTTCTTAAATGTTCTTAGCAAAATTTCTTACTCTCTTCCTGTTTGATTGATTGATTGATAGGACCATCATCATTGCACTTTGGTGAGTTACCATCTGTGCTCCAATATCTTTCTTACACAGGAAGATCTCAGCGGTAGTCCACAAACTCTGTAGCACCACCGAGGGTTTCTGATATAATTTAGAAGACGGCAAAGATATTTTGGGGGAATTTTATTTTAAAACTTTTTCATGAATTTTGTCCAGGCAGTGGCTTTCTAGCCTGCTCTTTTAGATTTTGAACTGCCAAGGGTTCTTTTACGTGCTCAACTTGAACACTGGTCCAATGTTTTACCGTCAGTCTTTGATAGGACTAGAAACTCAATCTCACCTACACTGAGATCAGGATCTCTGGAAGAATATCCAGATGGCTCCACAAGGAGGGAACCTGGTACTTTGTCATGAGAACCAGCACATAACCTCTGCGCCAGAGACCCCTCATACTGTAAGTAGTTGTCTTGTATGCTCCACTACACTCCACAACGACCCTACCATGCGCAGAAAACCAAAGCTAACTTTTCACCACAATGCACCAACTCATCAGTATATACAACAACAACATTGTCCCTTGCATTATCATTTATCAGCTGATTAGCTGCGACATCAATACACAATAAGATGATACTACTGTCTGTCTCCTCCATTCTGCAGTGGTGACCCTGTATGCTACACTTGGAGTCGATGCAATCATACATGGAATTAAAGAAACTGAAGTCTCACTGGTCATCACAAGCTTTGAACTTCTACCCAAGTTTCAGGTTGGTGTCTTTGTATGCAAATATGTTATTGGGCGTGGAGCTAGCTGCCTCACCTCGTAGAAAAAAATAAGTCAACAAATCTTTACAAACATAAAAAAAAAACATGAGAAATAACCTAACTCAACCATCCGAACCAGGGGAAGGTCTCCCAACAGGGAGGCAAATGACATATCACCATGAAAGCCAAAAGGATCTGGTGATGCTGACTAACCTTTTTTCCTGTTGGGAAAACTGCCAGAATTGGTTTCTGGATCGTGACAACGTTGCTTGAGCTGGGCAAAACAGCACGCTGGCAACAGAGATGAAGAATTACGGGATAGACATTCTGGAATCTCCGAAACAAGATGGAAAGGGATAGACAAAATTAAACTGCACACAGGCAAAATGATGTTGTCCTCAGGATAAAAAGAAGAAAACACTCATCATAGTAAAGGAGTTGCCCTCATGTTGTCTAAGGACAAGGATAGATAAAACATGGAAAAAATTGACTGGGATGGCAGGAGAGAGGAAGAGCTGGAAGATATTTGTTCAAGACCTCTGCTCCATAGGGAGTTGAAAGGTGAAGAAGAAGAAATGTTAGTGGGACATATAAATACAAAGAGAAGATTTATAAAGATCTGGTAACATAGGGTAACTTACAGATAGGAGAGATCAATGAGTCTTTGCAGTGTGGAGGTAAGGTGCTCTCCTCTCATTCCAAAGGTTCGCTCCCTTGGAGAGCTATCAAGATATTTTTCCAGAGATCCCTGATTTCAGTATAGATGACGCCCGTGTAGGCCGGGCCCGCAATGGAAGTAAAGAATAGTACCATGCAACCTACAAGGCATGTCGTAAGAGGCGACTGATGTAGGCCCTATGGAAGCTACTCTAGTAAATAAAAAGCATCGGATATGCTGGCCTATTTGTAGGTGCATAACTGGCACAGCGTACAATCACTCTTAGGATCAGATCACATACAAATCGCATAGAGTGGTTAACAAGGAGTCAATATGGAGCATTCGAAGAAGTGTAGGTGAGATCTAGTTCCTAGTCCTAGCAGAGACAGACGATAATGCCACTGCCTGGGCAAAATTCATTAGAAAGATTAAAAAATAAACTTCCTACAAAATATTTTCACCATCTTCATAATTGCATCAGGGCGCTTGCGGTGCTGTTGAGTTCATGCACTGCTGCTAAGATCATTCTGTGAAAAAGAGATTGAGCACACATGGTTACTCACGAATGAAGTGCAATGAAGATGATTCTGGGACCCATGTCGGTGTATGAAATTGTATGCCTGAAAAAAGGTTCTAAAGGTGAAGGATTGACTTTATTGCACTGCATTCCTCCATATGTCTCTGTCGAAAGAAATGGCACGCCATCTGCCGAGAGTGTTTCACAAAGCATGAACTCTGTAGCTTCAGCAACAATCCTATAGATCTAATATCTTCCTGTGTAAGAAAGAGATTGGAGCACACATGATTGTTTACTTAAGTGTAATGATAATTGTTCAATCAATCAATGAATTTATCATTTTCTTCAAAATCTTCATATCGACCACTTATTGAACCACTCTTTGTTATTTATATGTGATCTGTGCCTAAGAACGATTGTATGTTGTGCCAGTTATGCACCTACAAGTAGGCCAGCATATCCGGTTTCTGCAGCGCTTTTATTTTATTTACTAGGTAACTTCCTAGCACCTACCTCTGTCACCTCTTATGACATGTCTTGTAGGTTGTGGTGTTACTATTCTTTGCTCCTTTGGTTTCCTGGCAACATGTGGACGATGAATTAATAAAGGTTACAATATTGTTTGATTTATTCACGTTCTTTGAGGAAGTGCTGCCGTCTGACCTATGATTTTTTTTCTATTTCTGTGTACAGGATGTTCTACCTAAGACACCAAATGTCCGTTACTTAATTGTGATTGGATGTACCAAAAGCAAATTGCAAAGTCTCCATTTGAAAATACCAGATGGTGTTACAGTTCTGTCTATGCAAGAAGTTGAGAACCTTGGAACTTTGCCCAAAAATCGTAAGTTTCATTCGAAATATTGTTGAATTTAAAAATCAGTCGCTCAGAGTTGGCAATCATATCAACAACAGAAGAACAGCTACAACAACACATGAACAGACTCCAGTTAACATGTAATGAATACAACATGAGAATAAACATCCACAAAACCGAAGTAATGACATTCGCCAGAGAGGAAAATGCTACCAATATCTACATCGACAATCGCCCATTAAAACAAAGACTTCACATACCTGGGGAGCATTTTTCAGCAAATAGAAGAATAACTAATGAAATTCAACACAGATGCAACAAAGCAAATCAAATGATAGGGCAAATGGTGCCAATTTTAAGATGCAAACAGTCACCATGAACACAAAAAGAGCAATGTTCAACACAATCTTTCTCCCACATTATGCTACCAGTGCCAAACCTGGACGCTGACAACAAATGATAGAAGAAAACTAGTCATGACAGAGATGAAGTGTCTACGCAGAATGCTGGGGTAACAAGAAGAGACCGGTTGAGAAATGAAGACATTAGGAAAAAAGTGGGTACAACATCAGTACTAAACTTCATCAAGAAACAACAGATTAAATGGTTCGACCACATAAGCAGATTACCAACAGACAGACAGTGCACCTCAAAGAGCAATGCTGCTCTAATGCAATGGGTGCAAAGCAAAACGCCGGCCACTCAAAAGATGGACCTCAGAGATAAAAAAGGCGATGAAAGACACTATCTACGAAGTGCACACAGAGGCCCGTTTTAGAAATCTCTTCTTGACCTGACGCTGTGAGTCAAAACAGGATTAGAGAAAAGATAAAGAAAGAAAAGTACTGTAGTTTTACAAAGTACAAGAACAATAACAATACACAGCAACGTTTCAACCAAAAGGTCTTTATCAAGCAAAGGATACAACAGAAGTGAAGAAATTCACTTCTTACACACTACATATATCGATATCTTATATCGATAATACTATTCACCATTTTGCTGTGCAACTATTCATCGTGATGTAGTTAGGTTAGATTTGGTAGTTATATTTTCGTTAGTCATTCTTGTCAAAGATCAATTATATATCATAATAAGAATGATAAAATTGAGAACGAAGAAGAAGAAGGTAGTTATATTTGTTTTGTATTTATATTGCCAATTACTATTTGTTTTTAGTCACAGATTTTCATTTTAGGGCTGTTAGGAATTTATTGTGTGATACTACATGTCCCTCCATAGAATGGGTCTCAGAGACTCAGCTGCCTGCACCTGTGGAGCACCAGAGCACATCATGTAAGACTGCCCCAGCATGAGCAACATGAGAATATAAATCTAGCCAACAAAAATAACCCTACAAAATAAACTAAGGGGAACCGATGAAGACCGAGCACAAAGTCTTGTTTATAACACATACGAGTAGTCACAGAAGTTGATGAGAAGAAATGAAGAGGTGAAATTGTAAGTTTGAAATTTATAGAATGTTAGAAACTTGTTTACTGAGATTATAGGAACTATCGATATAGAAACTTGATTTATGAATATCAGAATTGATATAGAAATGAAACTTGATTTATGTAATTGAATATAAATTCAGAAACTTGATTTATGTAGAATATCAACTTGATTATAGAATATCAAACTTGATTTATGTAGAATATCAGAAACTTGATTTATGTAGAATATCAGAAACTTGGGAAGATTTGGATTTTGCAAATGAGAAAGAATCGAGAATAGCTTTTAGAGGCACAGAAACTAGAATTAGCTGTGTAAATTTTGTTTTTAAATCTGGTTGTCCATCTACTTGTACTCGCTACACAAATCTCCTTCAAGGCTGGTAGCAAAGGCAGGACCAGGAAAATGCAGAGTAGAAATTGCAATTACCAAGTGCGACACGCGCTCAAATGGCTGAGAATGTTCCTTCTGGAATAAACTCACAGTGGCTAGAAAAGTAAGGCCAATAATGCAAGGTATGTCTTCCGCAAAACCTAAACATTGACAAAGGCTGATGAGTCACTTTGTCCCAGGCTAGCAAGATTACAGCCTAAAAATTGTCTCTGTAGAAACCTGTCCAGCAGGCGCGTTTTAGGTCCACGAGTCAGATCAAACAGTCAAATTAAACAGCCGAAAATTGATCGTTCGAGTAAACGCAAACGCACTAAGCATAGCACTACACGCCTAGAGTTTTCTGGGTCTGCAAGATAGCAAAGTACACTCCCCCACACACTATAGGAAAAAGGGTAAAAACACAAACTTCCTGGGGGTTCAACAACAATCTCATTGACTATATAACTTGTCATGATGTCTTCTCTATCTCACAGGAAGCATTGTTCCAGAGAAACCCAAGGTTGATGACACTGCTGTGGTTATGTACACAAGTGGATCTACAGGCCTGCCCAAAGGTAAGACTTTTAGATTCAGTAACGGAATGACTCCATGCATCGGAGATGGATGATAAAACGTAGGTCCCGTGTTCAATTTGAGCACGTAATTTAGAACCCTTGGCAGTTCAAAATCGGAAATAGCAGGCTGGAAAGCCGCTGCCCGGGCAAAATTCATTTGAAAATATTTAAATTATAATCCCTACAAAAATATCTTCACCATCTTTAAAATTACATTAAGGACCTGCCGGTGCTACGGAGTTTGTGCACTGCAGCTGAGATCTTCCTGTGTACGAAAGAGATTGGAGCACACATGGTTACTCACCAAAGTGCAATGTTGATGGTCCTATCAATCAATCAATCACATTCATTGTTAATAGAGTCAACTGTTCTCATAACCTTGTAATTTCTTATTTGCCATTTCAGGTGTGATCATATCCCACAGAAACCTGATGTGTGGTACATCTGGTCAGATACAGAGAATTCCTGGACTTGGGTTAGTGTTGTTTAGTCTGTTGTTCAGTATGCTGTTAAGTGTGTTGTTTAGTGTGTTGTTTGGTATGCTGTTCAGTGTGTTGTTAAATGTACTGTTCAGTGTGATGTTTAGTGTGCTTTGGGTGTGTTGTCCTGGGTGCAGTTCAGTGTGTTTTTATGTGTGCTGTTTGGTGAGGTGTTCAGTGCACTATAAAAGAGTTGTCACCTGAAAGTGAACAGAAAAAATGTGAACTTTGTTCAAAACAAAACAGAAGACCAAGTACAACCAATTCACCGTAACAACCAACCAACCAATTCACTTAACCAATCCACCTTAACTATCAATTTCCTTAACAACAATTCCCAAACAACCAATTCCCCTTAACAACCAATTCAATTTAACAACCAATTCACCTTAACATAGAAGTAGAATATCTTTCAGTATATATATATGGAACTGCAGTAAAACTATTTGATTGGCAAAACACGTAATTACAAAGTACTGTAGTTTACAAATTACAAAAACAATGACAAAATACAGCAACGTTTGACCAACAAGGCCTTTATCAAGCAAGCGAACAAACAGGAGTGACAAATTAAAATGAAACACAAATGGTCGACCAAATACAAACGTATCTAAGGAAAATCTGGAATAAAACGAATAACGAAATAAATGTAACACAAAAACACACATAAAAACTAGAAATAGAAAGGAAAAGAAACAATGAAACATCTAGTAAATATATAACTTGAATACATGCAACATATACCCATATAGATTACAAAGCATGGGAAGAGAAAGTACTAAGAAGCATAAGAATGGAATATAACATGAATACATGCAACATATACCCATATAGATTACAAAGCAGGGGAAGAGAAAGTACTAAGAAGCATAAGAATGTAATACGTTGAGCCGCGTGGTCGCAAGGTACCATACAAAGAAATCAACCGATTCTCCAGAGCAAATCGACTGCGATCATCCGAGGAACATGATCGGATGGCTGTGACCTGGACATCGTGAGCACCTAAATGGCCAGTATCATTGAAATGGGTGGCTACAGGGTCACAGAGCATTGGCGTATGTCGCGTATTAGAATATCTTTAGAAGCCAGAAAAGTCCAAAATACCAAATATGCGTAAAGTTTGATGTATCAATATTGAACTGGCGTGTTGGACCGCTGGGCACTGCTGAATTTGTTCAGGCAGAGATCAGAGCACCTATGGACATGTCTGGAGTGTTATGATGATAGTTCTCATGAAACTAATGTCTTTAGAGATACAGATGTGTCATGATCAAGAAGTTCAACCCTTACAGACCAGTCTTCTTCTTCTTCATTTGCTCATGTCGTTCACTTGGTTAACCATTCTTTGTGGTCTGTGTGCGATTTGGTTATTGGTTATTTAACTGAAATCACAGTACTCAGGCAGACCCATTTGTGCTCAGTCTCCCCCAACAGATGTTGAAAGGTATGGGTCACAATCTGTGAAAGCATTCAGAATGTCAGTTCTATCCATTGGATCAGCCCCATTAATTCTGGTCACATTAAGAGACATGATTCTGTTGAAAATCATCTTGGAAGGGAAGGTGGAAGACAGGAAAGCAAGGGAAAGACAAATACAATTGGGAGGGAAACATCAGGAAGTGGACAGGCTGAAGCACTCTGGCCAGACCCATAGTTGCTCATTCTCCCCCAACAGATGTCAAAGGGTATGCATACTGTTCTATATGCATATTTCTTTGCTTGATCTGCTGGAGAACCAAACAGCATTGCACAAACTCTGTAGCGCCCTCTGGAGCTCATTGGACATAACAATCCTAGGATTTTTGAGTCATCAAAACTTAATGTAAACTGTTGTTTAAGCAGAACCTAATGGTAATTGTTTGTTGGTCTTTTCCTCGCCGCTAGGAATTTAGGCGTAGTCATGGCGCCTAATCTGGAACCTCTGACTGATTTTTGCGGGCAGGCAAGCCTTACTTCAACTTCAGAGATACTTGTAATTTAGATCCTCAAGCAAAGGATCACCATTTCCTGTAATTCAACCTTGCACCATATGCACACTGAGAATTTTGTCAAAGTTTACCTTTAACCTCAGAATTTCCATGGTCACTGGCACATCATGTTATCAATTTTGCTATCAACGACCCCAGCGGTAATAGTGTTTTTAAATCATGACCTAGGTTGAGTGTCTGGTTGAATGGATTAGAGCATGGGCTCCATGCAGAACCTGGCTTCAATCCTGGTAAGGTCAAGGAGTTTTTTCTGTCGGAAAAATTCAAACATGAAAAGTTTTGTGCCGACTGCACTAGACATGCGCTAACTGCACTAGACATGCGCTAATTAAATTCCACAGGCACATGTCCACCTGTCCTACAATGTCCTAAAATGCGGTATTACAGGCAGTAACAAAAGTGTTTTGTTGTCTTAATATGACCTAATGTTGACTTTAATCATAAACTAATGGTGACATTTTTTTGGTTTCAGAGAAAAGGACTCATATGTTGCCTACCTTCCATTGGCTCACGTATTGGAGCTAAGTGCAGGTAAACAAACTATGGGGTCTTTGTGGCGTAGAGGTTAGATGCTCTGCTCCGTTCCAAAGTACTCTGCTCGCTCTTTCATGGAGCCATCAGGAAATTTTGTCCAGAGATCCCTGATCTCAGTGTAGGTGAGATCAAGTTTCCAGTTCTATCAGAGACAGATGATAAAGCATCGATCCCATGTTCAAGTTCAGCATGTAAAAGAATCAAGAAGAGCAGAGTGGAAAGCCACTCTGGCAAAAGTCATTAGAAAAATAAAATTTCTACAAAATATTTTCACCATCTTCTAAATTACATCGGGGAACCTCGCTGGTGCTACAAAGTTCGTGCACCGCCACAGCAGAGATGTTCTTGTGTAAGAAAGAGATCAGAACACACATGGCTATTCACTGAAGTGCAGTAATGATGATCCAATCAATCGATTATATCAGCAATAATAATAAAAATAATAGCCATCCATTGCAAGCAACGATGACAACAACCTCAAATGTGTGTTGCTGCACCTCTGGTGTGTGGAAATGATTGTAAAGTCCAATCCTGGAATACAATCCCCTACCACAGGTGTGGCATACATGATCATGGTTGGACATGTGGGCATTGTGTGTTTTCTCTTTTCACCAGCTGTCTCTGCTCCTCACATTGTACAAGTAGAGCTGGATGCTTGAGGGGCAGAGAAAGTAGTGTTTTTAACCAGCTAACCACAGGAACCATGAGTATGCATACCTTCTGGCATCTATTTGGGGAGACTGAGCACCTATAGGTCTGCCTGGATTTCTGTGATGTTAGTTCAGTAACCAACAACCACAAGGTTTATTAAAAATTAGTTAATTGTTACTAACCTTTTTCATTTGGTTGAGATAATCATTTGGTTGTTTTAATTAAACAACTAAAAAACAGTATAGAACGGAACTGATAGTAAAACAAAGATCAGAATACTAAGAACATGCATATTTCCAGTAGAAATGTATGGGTGGGAAGCATGGACATTTAATAAGGCAGTGGAAAAACATATATGTGCTTTTGAATATAAGTGTTATAGAAGAGTCCTTCGTATATCTTGGACAGAGAAGAGAACAAATAGATCTATCCAGAAACAACTCAAAATCAAAGAAAACTGGCTGATGCTACAAATAAGAAAGAGAAATGGAGACATTTTGGACATATAAAAAGACACAAAGGGCTGGAGAAGATCATCATGGAAGGAGACACACCGGCAAAGAGAAGAAGATGAAGACCATGGAGAAGATAGATTCAGGATGTAACTGATGGTTTGAGCATGATGGCTGCAGAGGTGGGACATCTGGCCTATGAGAGAGAGAATTCCAGAGGACTGTTGGGGTGACAAAGTTCTGCTCAGGACAAGCTATTTGATAATGAAGAGATATATCATTTGTTATTAATACTAAATTACGAATTTTCAATTCCAATGTTGTATCAATCCTAATATATGCCAGCGAGAGTTGAAAAATGAATATAGGTATAGAAAACAAATTGAATGCATTTGAAAATAAATGTCTCGAGAGGTAGAAATATCGGACTCAGTTCCATGGAAGAGATTGAGTGAGTTGCCAAGGACCGAGCGGGATGGAGAAATTACTTGCAGATCCTAAGTAAGGTAACAACACAAGAGCCTGCATAGCTGAGAATCATCCTGTCGTTGAGGAGCAGAGAAATTGAGCTGGCAAAAAACAGAACACACAACACCCACATGTCTAACCTTGATCATGTATGCCCCACCTGTGGTAGGGGATTGTGTTCCAGTATTGGACTCTACAGTCACCTCTGCACACAACAAATAGGTGCAGCAGCACATGTCTGAGACTGTTGTCATCATCACTTGCGATAGACTGCTATTATTATTATGTAACATATACGGTATGAGAGGAATACATATATATATCATTTGTTGTTGCTTGTTTGTATACTTGTGTCTCCCATCAACATTCCACAAGAACGATGAATGGACATAGTCTAGTCGTCTGTCTTTCTCTATTTACAGAAGTCTCCTGTGTTGCCATGGGAACCAGGATAGGTTACTCTTCTCCGACAACACTCACAGACAAGGTCAGTTGTTTGTTTGTTTGTTACTTCTTCTTCTTCGAACGATCCACATCGACCACTTGTTAACCACTCTTTGTGATTTGTATGTTATCTGAACGTAAGGGCTATTGTATGTTCTACCAGTTATGTCTGTATAGGCCAGTATAGGCCAGTACATCTGATTTCTGTGACTTTTTTTATTTAATAGGGTAGCTTCTCTAGGTCCCTATCTAAGTCGATACTTACGTCATGCTTTGTAGGTTGCATTGTTACTAGTCTTTGCTTCCCTTGTGGGCCCTGGCAACACACGGACGGTTTGTTGTTTGTTTGAGTTTGTTCTTTACAACCAGTTTGATTACACTTAGTGATATTCTTCTTCTTCGATCGTTCTAGGCCTGTTTTAATCATTCTCATTGTGATATATAAACAGCCAAACATCAGAACGTGATGTACGTGCACCAGCCTTCAGCACCTATTTGAGCTCAGTTGCTTATCCTTCGGTGGGGTGTTCGTTTTCAGCCAGCTTTGATTTACTAGGGTGAGCTTTCCCTAAGGTTCGATCAGCTTTGCCGTATTTTTGGGCTTTGTGATCTACGCCGGTACAGTGAGTTACGCTGTTTATGCCCGTTCTGACTGATAAATATTTCTCGGCTTGTAAGCTTATCCTCGGATGGCGTCTTACTCGTATAAAACACAGTGTAAAGTATCAGCCTTCGCCAATGTTCAGACCCGAACTTCCTGTCTGATCCGTACATTGTCGGCCTTGCTTTACCGTACATTTTGAGTTTGATCCGGAGAAGGAACATTCTCGGCCTTTTCTAGACGCGCATTGAGTACGTGGCAATTTGCAATTAACCTCAAAGCACTGGCATGGGGCCAGTACAAACAATGTAGAGGGTTGTTTCGTGGCGCTATCAGCGTAACTGTGGATTTTGCGCTCGCCCCATCACCCCCAGTTATTCCGGGATGTTAGTTACGACTGCAATCGAACCTTGCCCGGTTGCCCCAAGGCTGGCAGTTCCGTTTGGCATCACCAACCTCAGTTCTTCGGGGATGTTAATTTTTTATCGCACAGTACCTTGGACGGTTTTCCCAGGGCGGGTAGTTTCGTTATGCACTAAACGCAACTTGTTCTTTTGCGCTCGGCAAACCTTGCCCAGTACATGTATCTGCACCAGGCTACCGATGCGGGGTCAGCTGCAATCTTCTCTCGCACCAACACGAGGGTAGACTTTTATTCTACGGTCCTGTCTTATTTATTCTTGCCGACGGGCTGGCAATGTTTGCCCCCTCCTCAGGGCTTCGAGCTTCGCCCTACGTGGGCATATGTTTGGTCACTGGATGCACCTCTCATCCATGTCTGAGACGTTTGTTGCTGTTTCTTTGCGTTCAGGGACTTGGGCAATATCTTGTTGGACATCGGTCAGGAGATTTGTGCATTTTGTTTGTATGTCTCTTTATTGTATTTCCGTAATTGCACTACTACCACTACCAGTAGTTTCTCTCCCGATCCCTGCCCTCTTAGCCAGACCGGAACCAGAGTCTGTTTCCAGGGTCACCGCGTGGAGGTTGGGGCAGGGTCTTGGTAGCGCGCCCTCGCTAACCCTGGCTCATGTTACCACCATGACCTCATGAGCCTTTTGACCCCACTTAGTGATATGTTTGATCTTTGCCAAGAACAATTAGCGTTGCACCTCAGTTCATAGACCTCTACACTTGTACGGCAGGCGCATCCTAAATTTTCGACCTATGGGAAACATTTGAGTCTGTCTCACCGACAATCAGTCCCTTAAACTTTACCTTATATCATGTGTTCAACACTCTTCAATGATCATTTTTGTCCCATATCCACAAGGTTAATGATTGACTAACAATCTTAAACAAACCCAGTTCAGTGCAGTCAATCTTTCCCATATCCACAAGGTTAATGATTGACTAACAATCTCAAACAAACCCAGTTCAGTGCAGTCAATCTTTCCATATCCACAAGTTAATGATTGATAACAATCTTAAACAAACCCAGTTCAGTGCAGTCAATCTTTCCCATATCCACAAGGTTAATGATTGACTAACAATCTTAAACAAACCCAGTTCAGTGCAGTCAATCTTTTCCATATCCACAAGGTTAATGATTGACTAACAATCTCAAACAAACCCAGTTCAGTGCAGTCAATCTTTCCCATATCCACAAGGTTAATGATTGACTAACAATCTCAAACAAACCCAGTTCAGTGCAGTCAATCTTTCCCATATCCACAAGGTCAATGATTGACTAACAATCTCAAACAAACCCAGTTCAGTGCAGTCAATCTTTCCCATATCCACAAGGTTAATGATTGACTAACAATCTCAAACAAACCCAGTTCAGTGCAGTCAATCTTTCCCATATCCACAAGGTCAATGATTGACTAACAATCTCAAACAAACCCAGTTCAGTGCAGTCAATCTTTTCCATATCCACAAGGTCAATGATTGACTAACAATCTCAAACAAACCCAGTTCAGTGCAGTCAATCTTTTCCATATCCACAAGGTTAATGATTGACTAACAATCTCAAACAAACCCAGTTCAGTGCAGTCAATCTTTCCCATATCCACAAGGTCAATGATTGACTAACAATCTTAAACAAACCCAGTTCAGTGCAGTCAATCTTTCCCATATCCACAAGGTTAATGATTGACTAACAATCTCAAACAAACCCAGTTCAGTGCAGTCAATCTTTCCCATATCCACAAGGTTAATGATTGACTAACAATCTCAAACAAACCCAGTTCAGTGCAGTCAATCTTTCCCATATCCACAAGGTTAATGATTGACTAACAATCTCAAACAAACCCAGTTCAGTGCAGTCAATCTTCCCATATCCACAAGGTTAATGATTGACTAACAATCTCAAACAAACCCAGTTCAGTGCAGTCAATCTTTCCCATATCCACAAGGTCAATGATTGACTAACAATCTTAAACAAACCCAGTTCAGTGCAGTCAATCTTTTCCATATCCACAAGGTTAATGATTGACTAACAATCTCAAACAAACCCAGTTCAGTGCAGTCAATCTTTCCCATATCCACAAGGTTAATGATTGACTAACAATCTCAAACAAACCCAGTTCAGTGCAGTCAATCTTTCCCATATCCACAAGGTTAATGATTGACTAACAATCTCAAACAAACCCAGTTCAGTGCAGTCAATCTTTCCCATATCCACAAGGTTAATGATTGACTAACAATCTCAAACAAACCCAGTTCAGTGCAGTCAATCTTTCCCATATCCACAAGGTTAATGATTGACTAACAATCTCAAACAAACCCAGTTCAGTGCAGTCAATCTTTCCCATATCCACAAGGTTAATGATTGACTAACAATCTCAAACAAACCCAGTTCAGTGCAGTCAATCTTTCCCATATCCACAAGGTTAATGATTGACTAACAATCTCAAACAAACCCAGTTCAGTGCAGTCAATCTTTCCCATATCCACAAGGTTAATGATTGACTAACAATCTCAAACAAACCCAGTTCAGTGCAGTCAATCTTTCCCATATCCACAAGGTTAATGATTGACTAACAATCTCAAACAAACCCAGTTCAGTGCAGTCAATCTTTTCTATATCCACAAGGTTAATGATTGACTAACAATCTCAAACAAACCCAGTTCAGTGCAGTCAATCTTTCCCATATCCACAAGGTTAATGATTGACTAACAATCTCAAACAAACCCAGTTCAGTGCAGTCAATCTTTCCCATATCCACAAGGTTAATGATTGACTAACAATCTCAAACAAACCCAGTTCAGTGCAGTCAATCTTTCCCATATCCAAAAGGGTTAATGATTGACTAACAATCTCAAACAAACCAGTTCAGTGCAGTCAATCTTCCCATATCCACAAGGTTAATGATTGACTAACAATCTCAAACAAACCCAGTTCAGTGCAGTCAATCTTTCCCATATCCACAAGGTCAATGATTGACTAACAATCTCAAACAAACCCAGTTCAGTGCAGTCAATCTTTTCCATATCCACAAGGTTAATGATTGACTAACAATCTCAAACAAACCCAGTTCAGTGCAGTCAATCTTTCCCATATCCACAAGGTTAATGATTGACTAACAATCTCAAACAAACCCAGTTCAGTGCAGTCAATCTTTACCATATCCACAAGGTAAATGATTGACTAACAATCTCAAAAAAACCCCTAGTTCAGTGCAGTCAATCTTTCCCATATCCACAAGGTTAATGATTGACTAACAATCTCAAACAAACCCAGTTCAGTGCAGTCAATCTTTCCCATATCCACAAGGTTAATGATTGACTAACAATCTCAAACAAACCAGTTCAGTGCAGTCAATCTTTCCCATATCCACAAGGTCAATGATTGACTAACAATCTCAAACAAACCCAGTTCAGTGCAGTCAATCTTTCCCATATCCACAAGGTTAATGATTGACTAACAATTCAAACAAACTCAGTTCAGTGCAGTCAATCTTTCCCATATCCACAAGGTCAATGATTGACTAACAATCTCAAACAAACCCAGTTCAGTGCAGTCAATCTTTCCCATATCCACAAGGTCAATGATTGACTAACAATCTCAAACAAACCCAGTTCAGTGCAGTCAATCTTTCCCATATCCACAAGGTTAATGATTGACTAACAATCTCAAACAAACCCAGTTCAGTGCAGTCAATCTTTCCCATATCCACAAGGTTAATGATTGACTAACAATCTCAAACAAACCCAGTTCAGTGCAGTCAATCTTTCCCATATCCACAAGGTTAATGATTGACTAACAATCTCAAACAAACCCAGTTCAGTGCAGTCAATCTTTCCCATATCCACAAGGTTAATGATTGACTAACAATCTCAAACAAACCCAGTTCAGTGCAGTCAATCTTTCCCATATCCACAAGGTCAATGATTGAATAACAATCTCAAACAAACCCAGTTCAGTGCAGTCAATCTTTTCCATATCCACAAGGTTAATGATTGACTAACAATCTCAAACAAACCCAGTTCAGTGCAGTCAATCTTTCCCATATCCACAAGGTTAATGATTGACTAACAATCTCAAACAAACCCAGTTCAGTGCAGTCAATCTTTTCTATATCCACAAGGTTAATGATTGACTAACAATCTCAAACAAACCCAGTTCAGTGCAGTCAATCTTTTCTATATCCACAAGGTTAATGATTGACTAACAATCTCAAACAAACCCAGTTCAGTGCAGTCAATCTTTCCCATATCCACAAGGTTAATGATTGACTAACAATCTCAAACAAACCCAGTTCAGTGCAGTCAATCTTTTCCATATCCACAAGGTCAATGATTGACTAACAATCTCAAACAAACCCAGTTCAGTGCAGTCAATCTTTCCCATATCCACAAGGTTAATGATTGACTAACAATCTCAAACAAACCCAGTTCAGTGCAGTCAATCTTTCCCATATCCACAAGGTCAATGATTGACTAACAATCTCAAACAAACCCAGTTCAGTGCAGTCAATCTTTCCCATATCCACAAGGTCAATGATTGACTAACAATCTCAAACAAACCCAGTTCAGTGCAGTCAATCTTTCCCATATCCACAAGGTTAATGATTGACTAACAATCTCAAACAAACCCAGTTCAGTGCAGTCAATCTTTCCCATATCCACAAGGTTAATGATTGACTAACAATCTCAAACAAACCCAGTTCAGTGCAGTCAATCTTTCCCATATCCACAAGGTCAATGATTGACTAACAATCTCAAACAAACCCAGTTCAGTGCAGTCAATCTTTCCCATATCCACAAGGTCAATGATTGACTAACAATCTCAAACAAACCCAGTTCAGTGCAGTCAATCTTTTCTATATCCACAAGGTTAATGATTGACTAACAATCTCAAACAAACCCAGTTCAGTGCAGTCAATCTTTCCCATATCCACAAGGTTAATGATTGACTAACAATCTCAAACAAACCTCAGTTCCAGTGCAGTCAATCTTTCCCATATCCACAAGGTCAATGATTGACTAACAATCTCAAACAAACCTAGTTCAGTAGTCAATCTTTCCCATATCCACAAGGTCAATGATTGACTAACAATCTTAAACAAACCCAGTTCAGTGCAGTCAATCTTTTCCATATCCACAAGGTTAATGATTGACTAACAATCTCAAACAAACCCAGTTCAGTGCAGTCAATTTTTCCCCATATCCAAAGGTTAATGATTGACTAACAATCTCAAACAAACCCAGTTCAGTGCAGTCAATCTTTCCCATATCCACAAGGTTAATGATTGACTAACAATCTCAAACAAACCCAGTTCAGTGCAGTCAATCTTTCCCATATCCACAAGGTTAATGATTGACTAACAATCTCAAACAAACCCAGTTCAGTGCAGTCAATCTTTCCCATATCCACAAGGTTAATGATTGACTAACAATCTTAAACAAACCCAGTTCAGTGCAGTCAATCTTTCCCATATCCACAAGGTTAATGATTGACTAACAATCTCAAACAAACCCAGTTCAGTGCAGTCAATCTTTCCCATATCCACAAGGTCAATGATTGAATAACAATCTCAAACAAACCCAGTTCAGTGCAGTCAATCTTCCCATATCCACAAGGTTAATGATTGACTAACAATCTCAAAAAAAACCCAGTTCAGTGCAGTCAATCTTTCCCATATCCACAAGGTTAATGATTGACTAACAATCTCAAACAAACCCAGTTCAGTGCAGTCAATCTTTCCCATATCCACAAGGTTAATGATTGACTAACAATCTCAAACAAACCCAGTTCAGTGCAGTCAATCTTTCCCATATCCACAAGGTTAATGATTGACTAACAATCTCAAACAAACCCAGTTCAGTGCAGTCAATCTTTCCCATATCCACAAGGTTAATGATTGACTAACAATCTCAAACAAACCCAGTTCAGTGCAGTCAATCTTTCCCATATCCACAAGGTTAATGATTGACTAACAATCTCAAACAAACCCAGTTCAATGCAGTCAATCTTTCCCATATCCACAAGGTTAATGATTGACTAACAATCTCAAACAAACCCAGTTCAGTGCAGTCAATTCTTCCCATATCCACAAGGTCAATGATTGACTAACAATCTCAAACAAACCCAGTTCAGTGCAGTCAATCTTTTCCATATCCACAAGGTTAATGATTGACTAACAATCTCAAACAAACCCAGTTCAGTGCAGTCAATCTTTCCCATATCCACAAGGTTAATGATTGACTAACAATCTCAAACAAACCCAGTTCAGTGCAGTCAATCTTTCCCATATCCACAAGGTCAATGATTGACTAACAATCTCAAACAAACCCAGTTCAGTGCAGTCAATCTTTTCCATATCCACAAGGTTAATGATTGACTAACAATCTCAAACAAACCCAGTTCAGTGCAGTCAATCTTTCCCATATCCACAAGGTTAATGATTGACTAACAATCTCAAACAAACCCAGTTCAGTGCAGTCAATCTTTCCCATATCCACAAGGTCAATGATTGACTAACAATCTCAAACAAACCCAGTTCAGTGCAGTCAATCTTTCCCATATCCACAAGGTCAATGATTGACTAACAATCTCAAACAAACCCAGTTCAGTGCAGTCAATCTTTCCCATATCCACAAGGTTAATGATTGACTAACAATCTCAAACAAACCCAGTTCAGTGCAGTCAATCTTTCCCATATCCACAAGGTTAATGATTGACTAACAATCTCAAACAAACCCAGTTCAGTGCAGTCAATCTTTCCCATATCCACAAGGTCAATGATTGACTAACAATCTCAAACAAACCCAGTTCAGTGCAGTCAATCTTTCCCATATCCACAAGGTCAATGATTGACTAACAATCTTAAACAAACCAGTTCAGTCAGTCAATCTTTCCCATATCCACAAGGTTAATGATTGACTAACAATCTCAAACAAACCCATTCAGTGCAGTCAATCTTCCCATATCCACAAGGTTAATGATTGACTAACAATCTCAAACAAACCCAGTTCAGTGCAGTCAATCTTTCCCATATCCACAAGGTTAATGATTGACTAACAATCTCAAACAAACCCAGTTCAGTGCAGTCAATCTTTCCCATATCCACAAGGTTAATGATTGACTAACAATCTCAAACAAACCCAGTTCAGTGCAGTCAATCTTTCCCATATCCACAAGGTTAATGATTGACTAACAATCTCAAACAAACCCAGTTCAGTGCAGTCAATCTTTCCCATATCCACAAGGTTAATGATTGACTAACAATCTCAAACAAACCCAGTTCAGTGCAGTCAATCTTTCCCATATCCACAAGGTTAATGATTGACTAACAATCTCAAACAAACCCAGTTCAGTGCAGTCAATCTTTCCCATATCCACAAGGTTAATGATTGACTAACAATCTCAAACAAACCCAGTTCAGTGCAGTCAATCTTTCCCATATCCACAAGGTTAATGATTGACTAACAATCTCAAACAAACCCAGTTCAGTGCAGTCAATCTTTCCCATATCCACAAGGTTAATGATTGACTAACAATCTCAAACAAACCCAGTTCAGTGCAGTAATCTTCCCATATCCACAAGGTTAATGATTGACTAACAATCTCAAACAAACCCAGTTCAGTGCAGTCAATCTTTCCCATATCCACAAGGTTAATGATTGACTAACAATCTCAAACAAACCCAGTTCAGTGCAGTCAATCTTTCCCATATCCACAAGGTTAATGATTGACTAACAATCTCAAACAAACCCAGTTCAGTGCAGTCAATCTTCCCATATCCACAAGGTTAATGATTGACTAACAATCTCAAACAAACCCAGTTCAGTGCAGTCAATCTTTCCCATATCCACAAGGTCAATGATTGACTAACAATCTCAAACAAACCCAGTTCAGTGCAGTCAATCTTTTCCATATCCACAAGGTTAATGATTGACTAACAATCTCAAACAAACCCAGTTCAGTGCAGTCAATTTTTCCCCATATCCACAAAGGTTAATGATTGACTAACAATCTCAAACAAACCCAGTTCAGTGCAGTCAATCTTTTCCATATCCACAAGGTTAATGATTGACTAACAATCTCAAACAAACCCAGTTCAGTGCAGTCAATCTTTCCCATATCCACAAGGTTAATGATTGACTAACAATCTCAAACAAACCCAGTTCAGTGCAGTCAATCTTTCCCATATCCACAAGGTTAATGATTGACTAACAATCTCAAACAAACCCAGTTCAGTGCAGTCAATCTTTCCCATATCCACAAGGTCAATGATTGACTAACAATCTCAAACAAACCCAGTTCAGTGCAGTCAATCTTTCCCATATCCACAAGGTTAATGATTGACTAACAATCTCAAACAAACCCAGTTCAGTGCAGTCAATCTTTCCCATATCCACAAGGTCAATGATTGACTAACAATCTCAAACAAACCCAGTTCAGTGCAGTCAATCTTTCCCATATCCACAAGGTCAATGATTGACTAACAATCTCAAACAAACCCAGTTCAGTGCAGTCAATCTTTCCCATATCCACAAGGTTAATGATTGACTAACAATCTCAAACAAACCCAGTTCAGTGCAGTCAATCTTTCCCATATCCACAAGGTTAATGATTGACTAACAATCTCAAACAAACCAGTTCAGTGCAGTCAATCTTTCCCATATCCACAAGGTTAATGATTGACTAACAATCTCAAACAAACCCAGTTCAGTGCAGTCAATCTTTCCCATATCCACAAGGTTAATGATTGACTAACAATCTCAAACAAACCCAGTTCAGTGCAGTCAATCTTTCCCATATCCACAAGGTCAATGATTGACTAACAATCTCAAACAAACCCAGTTCAATGCAGTCAATCTTTCCCATATCCACAAGGTTAATGATTGACTAACAATCTTAAACAAACCCAGTTCAGTGCAGTCAATCTTTCCCATATCCACAAGGTCAATGATTGACTAACAATCTCAAACAAACCCAGTTCAGTGCAGTCAATCTTTCCCATATCCACAAGGTCAATGATTGACTAACAATCTCAAACAAACCCAGTTCAGTGCAGTCAATCTTTCCCATATCCACAAGGTTAATGATTGACTAACAATCTCAAACAAACCCAGTTCAGTGCAGTCAATCTTTCCCATATCCAAGGTTAATGATTGACTAACAATCTAAAACAAACCCAGTTCAGTGCAGTCAATCTTTCCCATATCCACAAGGTCAATGATTGACTAACAATCTCAAACAAACCAGTTCAGTGCAGTCAATCTTTCCCATATCCACAAGGTTAATGATTGACTAACAATCTCAAACAAACCCAGTTCAGTGCAGTCAATCTTTCCCATATCCACAAGGTTAATGATTGACTAACAATCTCAAACAAACCCAGTTCAGTGCAGTCAATCTTTCCCATATCACAAGGTCAATGATTGACTAACAATCTCAAACAAACCTGTTCAGTGCAGTCAATCTTTCCCATATCCACAAGGTCAATGATTGACTAACAATCTCAAACAAACCCAGTTCAGTGCAGTCAATCTTTCCCATATCCACAAGGTCAATGATTGACTAACAATCTCAAACAAACCCAGTTCAGTGCAGTCAATCTTTCCCATATCCACAAGGTCAATGATTGACTAACAATCTCAAACAAACCCAGTTCAGTGCAGTCAATCTTTCCCATATCCACAAGGTCAATGATTGACTAACAATCTCAAACAAACCCAGTTCAGTGCAGTCAATCTTTTCCTTTCTATCTTTTCAGCTACAGATTATATTCTGTTGACATTAGCCACAAAATTAAGAAAGCTATTGTCAAGTTCTCAAATAATTGCTAACTTCTCATACACCAACCATTGACTGCAGAAGTATTGTACAACACAATCTGAATCTGAGCAGTTTCACAGCGACTGCCATTAAATTCCACATGCTCATGCCTCCCCTGTCCTACACCGACATAAAAAGTGATATTACAGGCATTAACAACATTATACAGAATTTAGATAAAAGTTGACAGTTCGATACTTGACATCTTCTGTGATACTCTTCTTTTCTTCAACTTCTTTTTTCTAAAGGTAGTACAGCGAAAGATTGACTTCATTGCGCTGGGTTTATAAAACAAATCAAATCATAGGACAAATGTCACCAATTTTGAAATGCAAACATGTCACCATGAACACTAAAGGAGTATTGTTCAACAAAGTCTTTCTCCCAACATTATGCTATCAGTGCCAAACCTGGATGTTAATATCAAATGATAGAAGAAAACTAGTCAAGACAGAGATGAAGTGTCTAAGCAGAATAATGGGGGTAACGAGAAGAGACTGTTGAGAAAGGAAGACATCAGGAAGAAGGTGGGTACAACATCAGCACTGAACTTTATCAAGAAAAATAAATTGAATGGTTCTGCCACATAAGCAGATAACCAACAGACACTCTGCCACAAAGAGCAGTGCCGCTCAAATACAGTGGATACAAAGCAAAAGGTTCCGGGGAAAAAAAGGGACCTCAGAGATAATAGAGGCGGTGAAAAACACTGTTTATGAAGCCACACAAAGCCCTTTCTAGAAATCTCTTCCTATCCTGACTCTGTGAGGCAAACAGGATTAGAGAAAAGAAGCAAGAACTGCAAAAGAGCAACCAACTCAACAGCTGCAGTTCTGAACATCAGTAACTCTATCACATCCAAACACTGTTTACCTATAGGTCTGGTCTTGATCCTGTGAGGTCAGTTATATTTTCCAATAAGACAATAAATAGTGGACCGGGCTGATATTCTGAATTCCCTAAGGGAGAGAGATTATATAAATGATTCAAGTAATAGTGGTGAATCTACAATCCTAACCAGACTGCAAGAATACCAAGTCAAATGTGGTGTAGCTAGATGAGAGCACTTTACTGGAAGTCAAAGACGAATAGTAAAAGAACTGGTGTAGTTAGTTGCCACATGCTGAGAGACATACTGAGGAGTAGATCGGTGCACTTATAGACTAATTGGTTCGATGTGCAGTGATGATGATCTGAAGACTAAACTAAGAACTGGTGTCGTTAGTTGCAGCACGCTGAAAAACATACTGAGGAGAAGATTAGAGCACCTATGGACTAATTGGTTCAATGTACAGTGATGATTCGATGACTAAATTAAACCAAACTGGGTGCACACCAGACAACAGTAATTAATTTGTGTTGTGCACCGCCACACCACATGTATGTTTGTTTAACACATGTGTAGTGATGATGATCTGACAACTTAACTAAACTAAAACTAAGCTTGACACACTTCATACAGTGTCATAATCAAATTTGTGTTGTTGCACTGCTGCACCACATGTATGTATATTCAACATATATGCAGTGATGATGATCCGATGACTAAACTAAATAATAAATCGATTGTTTGCGATCATAGCAGTGTCAGCTTACCACTTTGTGTTTTATTTTGTTGCAGTCTACAAAAATCAAAAAGGGCAGCAGTGGAGATGTGACTGAACTTAAACCATCACTGGTGGCAGCTGTTCCGGTAAGTATTTGTTGATATTTCACACAGAACTTACTGACTTTTTTGGGGGGGTTCACAGTCCACTCTCTTTATAAAACGTGTTCACAGGACACACTCTGTATAAATCATTTATTAAATTCCCACTCTCGCCCACTCTTTTTATAAATCATTTATTCAATGCCCGCTCTCAGAAAATCATTTGTCTACAGTCATTTGTCTACAGATGAAAAGAATTTTGTCAATTGATTTCTTCCATAGGTGATTTTAGACAGAATTTATAAAAATGTGTGGGAGAATGTCAATTCATCATCTGTCTTGAAAAGAACGCTGTTCAAGTTTGCTTACGAGTACAAGCTCAAGCATCTACAGAATGGCTTCGATACACCTCTTTGCAACAGGTCAGTAGTAATAATAGTATTAGTGTTAGTAGTCACACCTTGAGATGAAGTGATCAATGAATATCAAAGCAGGCATTGAAGTGGAATGCATAGGGTTCAAGAAAGAGAGGACGACCTAAGGAGACCAACCCTAAAACAAACTTTGCTCAGAGAGGTAAGAAATATTGGTCTCAATTCCATGGAGGAGATTGAGCGAGTTGCCCAGGATAGAGCGGTATGGAGAAATTGCTTGCAGGCCCTATGTAACGTATAACAGTACGAGAGAAATTATTATTGTTAGTATTATTAGTAGTAGCAGCAGTAGTTATGTTATGCGATCGACGTCATGGCACATTGAATGCATGCTCTGTTCTCTTCTGCAGCAACCATCCCAAAGTTCAGTTGCTCACTGTACCCATGAGAAGTTGATTAGCATAACTTCTCTCTCTACCATGAAGATGACACTGTCTGACATGTTCAAACTTAAGCTGAGCCATCCCAAAGTCCACTTGCTCACCGTACCCATGAGAAGTTGATTTAGTATATCTTCTCTCTCTACTACGAAGACGACACTGTCTGGCATGTCCCAACTTAACTCCTAGTTCTCTGACCCGTTCCAGTGTCTGAGACTCGTCCATATCACATATATGAGAACGTACCGCTTTTATGGCATCGGCTCTGTCCATTTTAATGCCCGTTTTAATTGGGACATTGTTTGCAAGAAAGTCAGCACGCTCGTTACCCTGCACTCCAGCATGTGCAGGTGTGTACAGCCAAGTCATTTTCTTGAGATGTGATCTCCGAATGCTCTACCTATTACACTTGCAAACTTCCAGTTTCAGTCATTTGATTCATATTCGAGTCTGATATGATAATCGTATGGGTTACTTGCTACTCAGTCACCCATCGGAGAGCCGTGGAGCAGCGGTGATCTTCATAGTCATGCTCGATGTTGTTGTCTCTAAAGCCCCGCAGTCCTCATGAAGTGTGCTACCGTTTCATTGTGCAGAAAAAACCAGCGCTGCTCTGGTTCAGCGTCTGACAGAGCCATCGCTGTAAATAATGATATTACCTGGATATGAGTGCTGATCCACGAGTGCAAGAATCTCCGCATTGGCGGCGCCAGGGGCCCAGCGGTGTCCAAGTGTACTGACAACCCTGGTGTAATCTATCATATCCTCTGATATAGGCATCCATTAGCAGTAGCAGCAGCAGTAGTAGTGGTAGTAGCAGCGCAGTAGCAGCAAAGCGTAGTAGCAGCAGTAGTAGTAGTAGCAGCAGTAGCAGTAGTAGTAGCAGCAGCATTAGTAGTAGCAGCAGTAGTAGTAGTAGCAGCAAAAGCAGCAGTAGTAGCAGCAGTAGTAGCAGCATGTGTACTAGTAGCAGCAATAGTAGTAGTAGCAGCAATAGTAGTCTTTTATGAATATACATTCTCTTTGGGACAAGAGGCAATCACCTAACCTCTACGTCACAGAGACCCGCTTACAAACAAAGATGAAGAGCAGAGAAGACTGGTCTGGCCATCATCTGTGCCACTGCATGACAAACTTGTTGGAGATCATATTCAAGTTGATGCTCTCAGAGTCAACAAAAAAGAAAACATAATTTGGATTCTCCTAAAGGATTTCATTCTTATTTTTCATGTTTTTTGGCCGACACGCTGTGGTCTGATATAACTAAATCAAGGTTCTTCCTTAGATGATGTAAAGTAACAAGTAAAGAAACCCTTTTTTATACCTCAAGGTATATTGGGTAATGCATTGTTAATAATAATAATCATAATTCCTCTTGTACCGTTATACATTACATAAGACCTGCAAGCAATTTCTCCATAACGATCTGTCCTGGACAACTCACTCAATCTCCTACATGGAACTGATACCAATATTTCTTGCCTCTCTCAGCATAGTTAGCGTGTGTTTTTGAGCCAAGTAATGTACGAGTCGGGTTGCTGACTTCCATGGCGGACTTCATCAGCAACTGTCATTGATGCACTAGTTGCACCATACACCACCTGGCTGGTCGGTTTACCAGTATGGCATCCTTTCTTGCAAGTTTCTGTAGCCCTTTAAATTTCTTGTGGTGAGGTAGCTGGCCTCACGCACAAGTCCCCCTCCTTTCTCATCCGGGCTTGGAACCGGCATTGGTGGAGTTAATGCAGTGTTTGTCCCATATTTTTCATTGACCATCGGCACACGATGGGTAATGTGATCAACATCACTCCAGCTGCGTTTACTTTCAAGTGCTTTTCCTGGTACCCAATCAAGACTGGGTTGACCTGAGAACAGTTACGGTTGAAAAAATATTCCATGCCCACTGTGGAATTGAACCCGAAGCACTTGCCTTAGAAGCGAGTTCACTAACAACTATGCTACTGCGCCTCTCTAAAAGAAGATGTGCCTTGGCTTAAAGAGACTTGAATCCCCTACATAACAACAAGAAAGTAAGAAACAATAAAAAGGATTAGTAACATAGTTAGAATAATGGTGACTATCAAACTAGCATCAATTATTTGTCAACAACAAAGTTTATCAATTTTCAGGATTGTGTTTAAGAATGTGAAAGACCTTCTAGGTGGCCGTGTGCGACTGATGCTGGCTGGTGGGGCACCTCTGTCTGGGACCACCCAGAGGTTCATGAACATTTGTTTCTGCTGTCCAGTAGGTCAAGGTTATGGTCTGACTGAGACCTGTGGAGCAGGGACAGTTGTTGAATGTAGGTCATGGTAATACGCTATCATCACATGTTGTTTCTGTAACTGAACTTTAACCACAAAACTGGAACATTATATCCTAGTTTTATTTTGCAGAAACATTGAAATAAAACTATAAAAAAAATTTTTTTTGTCCCCCCCTTGTTTTTAAAAGGGGTTACAATGTTCTAAACCCCCTTTTTTCATCTCATGTTTGAAAATGATGATTCCCTCTTACTTATTTTTCCCATCAAATATGTTTTTTTATTCATTAGTCTAGAAAAGGTTCCCAAATTTGTTTTTACCGAACCCTTTTTTAAATTTTTGCGCGACCAAAAGTTTTGTATTTTAAAATGGCAGAATGAATTATCTATGTGTTCAATAGTCAAAATGTCTGAATTTAAATTTAATAAAAAAGAAAAAAATTAGATAATTGGGCTTAAATTTATTTTTCTGTTTGAAATGTCAAAGATCAAAATAATTTAAAATTGAACTTAAAAGATTGCAGACCCCCAGATGCCAGTTTGGAAAACGCTGGTTAGTTTTTTTAATCAATGTTTTATTGGGTATCTATGCCCACAGTTTCATCAAATTTATTTAAATTTGGTTTTTGTCCCAAGAGACAAAAGGGAAGCCCTTTTTACTTTTAATCCATGGTTGAGAAGATTTGGGTTTTTCCAAAAGAAAAAAAGGAATGTCGGTCCGTGGTGACCCTTCCTGAACGTTAATGGGGACATTTTTTTTTTCCCCAAAAAAGACAAAGGAATGTTTTTCAAGACGGCTTTTAATTCCGGGTACAAGGACAGAGATTTTTTGGCCAAACATTTAAAAGGCATGTCACCCCTAACTGCGGGGAAATCACGGACAAAAAGGGAGATTTTGTTTTTGTTTTTGACAAAGACGACGCCCATGTTTTGTCCAAGGGAGCAAGGGGGAAAATTTTGGGTTTTAGCCAAAGACATGTGTCCCAGTAACTATTTTCCCCTTTCAAAAGAAATGATGTAGAAAGATGTTTTTATTGTATGTTAATTTGTTCTTTTTTTTCGCCTAAGTCCTGATATGACAAAGAAAGAGTTGGTGCACCACTTTTTTAGTGAGATAAGGTCAAAGATTGAGAAGGAATCATATCTTTTTTTCCCCCTGTTAGTCTGTTTATTTCAGAGGTATGGCCCCCAAATTGCAATCTCCGATTTTTCCCCTTTTTCATTACCAGTGTCTTATAAGATCCCCAAAGCAGGCCCAGGTCCCCAGAATTTAAAAACCCCTTTTGGGAATTTTTTTTTACAAAACCCTTTTTGCAACTCCGGATTTTAGCAGATTTTCCCAAAAAATTTTAAAAAACTGGGCCCAACCCTTTAAAGCCAACAACCCTTTAAAATTTTCATGCCTTCCCCACTTGCCCCACAGGGGCCTAAAAATCGGAAAAGCAGAAAAACTGTTAAAAAGTCACCCCCAAAAAAATAATACTTTGAAAGGGATGCCTAAAAATTTAAAAAAACACAGAAATAAATCACCAAATCAGATAAAAAAAAAGGGGGCACAAAACCCTTTGCTTGAATTACATTGAGAAAAAAGAATGAAGTGGTTCGCCATTTAATAAAAACCCAAACCCCACTATATAAGTTTACAACAAAACATCAGAAAGGGTTTTGGGGGAAGACCACAAAAAGATGGTTAGATACAAGAAATTTTGTCAAAGATCAAAATAATATCACCCAAGGGCCCAAAAAAAAAAATTTAGAACAGCCAAAAAGGTAAGACAAAAAAAAAACAAAAAACCATGACACTGGGTAAAACAAACCCCAAAAGGGAAAAAAAAAAACAAAAAAAAATTTGGGTGACACAAAATAAGAAGAAAGAAGAAAAAGAAAGGAAGATATTTAGAGAATATTTAAAAAAAAAAATTTAGAACAAAGTGACAATCGCAGCCACTGAAGATGACAGATAAAGAGAAAAAATTCGGCAGTCTAAATTTTGGCATTGGAAAAAATTTAACAGGGGAATGAATAATCCCAACCAGATATTTGAGAATGATTAAGATTGGGGGAAAAAAAGAAAAACAAAAATATCTGAATAGGCCATCAATCAACATTAACTGGTATGGCGTTGTTGACGTGTTGAGAAAGAAGAGATGAGCCCCTTTGGACATGTCCAGATTGCAATAAAAAATATTTTCCCAAACTGAAACGATTTTTAGAAGAATGATCACCAAGTACAACATGCAAGATGATGATGAATGGTTTGAATAAATAAAAACATATTGTTCTATAAAAAAAGTATTCTGTATTTTTTCAAAAACTACACCATAGACAAAAACCATCCCCCGGGGGAAATTTTATTGGAAAACATTAGGGTTTTAAAAAGAACCCCCCAGCCCCGGGAAGATTTTATCACATGGCAAGATGCATTTTTTAAAAAATTGGGGGTTTAAGGATGGTTTTCCCAGGATTAGGTATGTACTATTATTTTAAAAAAGGGGTGTGAGTCATAACAACCCAGGTGTACCTGGTTCAAACTGCGCTGTTGGAAGTTTAAGCAAACCCCCTTTTTTACAACAGAAAAATATCCACTTTTCAGAAAACGGGCAATACTGAATGATAAGGGTGCCTAAAAAACGACGACTTGTTTACGGGGTTGAGGCTTAGTCCGGATTACTTTTTTCATTTTTCACTACATGCAACTATATGTACTGTTATACGTAAAACATTTATATTTTTCATCGCTGTAATGTTTAAGGGTCTGCTTTTATTTCTCCGCATCCTCTGTCCTGATAACCGCTCAATCGCCAATGAAAATGACCCAAAATCCAACCAAACTTAAGAAATACTGAGAAGAGATCGGAGCACTTAGGAAATTTTTAAATGCAGTGAAATGACCAACACAAACTAAAAACTGGTGTTTTAATCTAAAAATGCTGAGAGACCCCGAGAAGATATCGATCCTTTGAATAATTTTTTCAGGCAGTGGGACCCAAACCCACTAAACTTAACTTTGAGAACATGTTATCTGCGCCCAAGAAAGACTTAGTTCAACATGGAGAGTAAACCCAAGCCGGGGAGAAGTAGAAAATGCCGAGGAACAGACTGGGGGCTGAATGGGAAAAGTGTGGGGTTTTGGTCCAGGAGGACACGGGGGCCCTAGCAAGAGCAGGAATTGAAGATCTTGATTTAAAGAGCCCAGGAATGATTTTTGACGCTTCTGTTTTTCTAGCGGAGTCATGGTTTGAAGTGGAGCCCATTTTTATGATTTGTCTTTTTTTATATCACAGATTTTTTTGAAATTGGGGTGGGAACCTGAAGGTCAATTTTTCCCCCCTTTTGGGAGACACTGGCAAGATCTCTTTTTCAATTTTGGGACAATTTAAGATCTTTTTTTCTACCTTTTTACACTTACCTTCTGGAGACATACTTCAAGATTTATTGTCAAGATCAAATTTTCAAAACCTTTTGAGATTTACCTCTGAGGCTTACCTCGGGAAACTTATTCGGAGACTTACCTTGACCTACCTTCTGAGAATTTATTCAAGATCTCTTTCAAAACCTTTGGAGATAATTGGTCAAGATTAATTTCACAACCGGAACACCCGAGACTTCCCCTAAACTTCCCTTTCTGGGAGACATTTTTGAGACTTACCGCCGAATTTACCTTCTGGATTTATTAAAGATCTAATTTCAAAACCTTCTGGAGCCCCACCCCGGGGGGCTTCCCTTTTGGAGATTTACCTTCTGGAGACTCCCTCTGGGAATACCTTCGGGAGATTTATTTTCAAGACAATCACAACCTTCGGAGACCCCCCTTTCGAGGCTTCCCTTTCGGAACTTACCTTCTGAGACAAGGCACAGACTGAGCCCACATTTTAGTTAATGTTTTAATTTTTTTTAATTTTTGAATTTTCTGATAACCCTATTCTTCGATCTTGTCAATTTTCATCATAAAACCCTGAAGTTGCCCCCAAAACAATCCTTCAGAATTGGGGACCCCGCCCCCGAAGTTTGACTGCCACGAGATCTTCCTGTGAAAAAAAAGAAAAACACACTTTTTTGCGTGTTTTTCGACCGTCATTTCCCTGTCTTTTGTTTTGTTGAAGGGCAAAAAAATATTTAAAACCCAAACTATTTCAGTTTCCATTATATTTTTTTGAAATTTGATGCTTTCTTGTCTGATTGCCAGGGGGTTTATTTTTTTCCCCCAGATCTGACATGATATTGTTGTTAGTTTGATAATTAGTAACTTCCTTTCCACACCCGCGCAAAAATCCCATCCAGTATTCCCTTTGTTGGGAGCCTTGGATGGATACGGACTACAGATCCCTAAATAAAGTTTTAAAAAAATACAGTAAAAACCCCAGACTTTCAATGACAAACCCCGACCTAAGATAAAAACCATCAGGTCATCATAAGATACTGAAGATATTTCCAAAAAATAATTAAGAAAAATTTTAACATCCCACAAACCCCTTTTGGGGGGTCCATTTACAAAAAATTTATGAAAAAACTGCATGTTCGAGCTTTTTTGGTTTTTTGAGGGAAATTTATTTTATTTTTTAACAAATTCACTCAGTTTACAAAACTAAAAATTGTTTAAGTATGATTTACAAATGACTTATTATATATCAAATTGAAGACAAATGGATGTAGTTTCAAAATTTATTGTATTAAAATCTATAGGTTAATTTTACAGGAAACATATTAATCTTTTAAAAAATAAAAATTAAATTTGGGGAAAAAAAATCCAACTTACAAGGGTCTTAAAAATATTTGAATAAACAAGTCCAACTGTTTTTTATTTTTAACCATTTATGAATACATAAACATTCAGAAAAAAAGGGATGCATTTTTATTAACTTTTAAAAAAACCAGCATCGCCCATTCAAATAATTCTGGTTTTTTTCACATATACCTGAAAAATAGAAAACTGTTTTACTTTCATTTTTCATAAACCTAAGTATTTTTTCATTATCTTTCCCCTTTACTTTTTAATTTTCAGTTGATAAAAAGTTGAAAGTAAGGGAAAGTGATAAATATGCCAATCTTAAAACAATGTTTTGTCTCCAAAGTTTTGGGATCAAAAAGCAGCGCTAAACGAAACAGTTAAAGCACCACGTTTTTGAAATACATTAACGTTAAAAAGAACTTCATCCCAGAAAATAATTTTTTCCACAGATTTTATCAATGTTTCTAACCATACTTTTTTTTTTTTGTTTTTTTCCTTAGTAAGATTTTTCAGAATGAATTTTGCATTTTAAAAAAATTGAAAAATTTGTTGATTGACTGATTGAGGGGACCATCACAGTGCATTTTGGTGAGAAAAAAATTTGACTCTTTCTTAAAAAGAAATAGCTAAACTAATTAAAAATTAAGGGGTTTAAAGGGTGGCCCCGAAAAATTTTTTTTTGCAAAAATATTTTAGTCTTTAAAAAATAATTAAAGGCAATTTCATTTTAAAAAAATAATCGCCTTGACGAAATGTAAATAATTTTTTTTTCACTTAAAATTTTTTTTAGAAATATTTTTCTTTTTAGTGTTTTTTTACATTTTTTGAAGATTGAAGTTTTAAATAAAATTGGGGCTGGCCAATGGATTAAGGGGTTCACGGAGACCCGGTTCAACCAAAACAAATTTTTTTCGGGGAAAAAGAAAACACACTGAATATTTTTCAGAGATCAAGACCCCATTAAAACAGGCCTTGCCCCTCCCTGTTTGTTTTATTAAGGGAACAAGTTTTGAAAAGAGAAAATTTTTCGCAAGGGGTTTTAAAAAAAAGATTGAGAGTTTTAACTGCCCCCCGGAGAATATAGGCCCCAATATTTTATTAAATAACCCAGCTTGAAACGCAAGAAAATTGGGGTAAATTTCCGTATAGCCGGGGCCCCAAAGGAAAAAGAAATTACCCCCTGAAAAGGCATGTTAAGAGGAAACGGGGAGGATTGGGGAAGTCCCCTAGTAAATAAAAGGAAGAAATGAGGGTTTGGTCCTTTAGGGGTAAACAAAAATTTTAAAATTTTATAAAGATCACAAAAAATTTGAAGAGTGGTTAACAAGGGTCGATTTTCCGCGAAGAAGTGTTATTTATTCAAGGATTTATAACATTTCTTTTATTTTTTCTCCAAATTTTAGAATTTCAATCGTGGTTGACAGGTTTAGAAAATATTTAAAAATTTTAATTAAGGGAAAAAATGTGAAAAAATTATTTGGCCACAAATATTTTTCAGAAAAGTGAATTTTTAACATATTCTATTTTTTTTTTTGGGACATGTTGTTATGGGAAAAATTATTTTTTTGAGATTTTTTGTTTTTTGAAATTTTTTTACAAATGTTGTTTTTATTTAACAATAAAGAACTGCATAAATAAAAAAATATTTAAAAAAATTTTTTTTTTTTTTGTTTTTTTTTACTTTCTTTTTTTTTTTAAAAGGTTTTTAATGAAGGAGTTTTCATTTCCCTTTTTTTACCCGAAAGATTGGTTTTCCCTAAAGGGATGCCACCTGAAAGAGAGTTTTGCAATCCAGCGCAACATCTTAGAGTCTCTGAAAAAAAGAACAGAACACAGGTCCAGATTTGAACCATCGCCCCAAAATAGCTTAAATTTTTTATACAGACCAGAAAAAATACCCTCTCTGAAGCATGTAATGCCTTGTTGTTAAGCAGCAACAAATTACACAATTTTCTTTCTTTTTCTGTTTTGGGGTTTCCAGCAATGTTTCTTTTTTTCATTTTTTAATTTCTTTTTTCCAGGTTGTTTTTGGGTCATCTGATTTTAGTTTCCCTTCGGGTGTCCATTTAGAAGTTTTTTTACAGATTATCTTCTAAGCCCGACCCATTCCAGTATTTTATTAGATGATGGTTCATTCTGTTTTTTTAACTGTGGAAAAGTTTTTGGAATCTTTGGGTTTTGTTTTAAGGGGAGCATACAGGAAACCCCATTTAGATGAGGGCGGGGGTTGGTCAAGATCCCCTTCTTTGGGCTCTGGGACCCATCACGGGGGCTTTGATCTGATTTAGTCGCCAAAAGATCCAAAATGGCAAATTGCATTATGAGGATGTCATCATATGGGTTTCTAACCCAGAGGATTTGCCCCTACCCCCCGGTCATGGGGTTTTGGGGGTAGAGAGGGGAAGCTCATCAACAGCATCAACTGTTGGGGAATTAAGATTAAAAGAAGATGTTCTGATGCCTGTTATAAGCCCAAAAATAGATATTGAATCATCTGGGATTTAAAAGTTTAAGATCCATTGCAAGTAGAACGGGAAAATTTGGGGAGGTTTTTTTACCAGCGACGGGAAACCATCAGTATGCATATTAGACTGAACCCATTTCTTGGAATGTAATGGCATCAGTTTAAAACAATTTAATTGGATAGGGACAAAAAAAAAAAATTTACTTGTTTTCATGTAGAGAACAAATTTTTGCCCTTTGTTCGTCCAGCTTTTTCTTGCCTCATGGAGATAGGCCCAACGGGTTTTTCCATTTTTCCTGATCCATGATTGTTTTCTTTATTTCGGAAGTGAAACCGTCAGTTCTCAACCCTGTGTCGGTTTGTATCATACTCCCCCGGGGGTTTGGGCAGAAAGGAAGCAAAGAATAGTACTGACCTCAAGAATTTTTAAGAGGACTGATAAGAATCTGGGAAAGACCTAGAAAAAAAAATTAAAAATCGGATGTCTGGCTATTTTTTGGCTCAAACAGACAAGAAACGTTTGGGTTCAGATCACATAAATCAAAAAAGAGCCAAATGAACGGTAAGAAGCATAACTGCTCATCTTTTTTTTTCATTGATTTTCTTATAATTGTTCAATTTTTTTCTTTTGAATTTTTATTTTTACATATTTATTATTTTTCTTTTTTTAAAATTTTTCCCATTTTATTTTTTTTCTGCCGTTACGATTTTTTACTGAACTAAAGTCCAGCCCCCGGTAAACCCATAGGTGTACCTTCCCAACAGATGTTGAAAAGGATGATATTAAGTTTAGGGGTTTGTTAAACACACCTCTCTCTAAACCCTCCATCCATTTTACTTTATAATGAGAAATTTCAAACCCAAAGGATTTTCTAAACTTTCTTATTGTTTTAATTACATTTTGAAAAAGACTTAGAATGAGAAAAAAGTAAAAATCGTTTGGAAAACAAAAAAAATTAAACAAAATTTTTCAAGGCCTTTGAAGAATAAATAAAATGAACTTTTTTTTATTAATGGGGATTGTAATTTTAAAAATTACAATGTTTTTTGGGATATTTAATTACATTTTTTTAATTTTTAAAAAAACCCCCAAAAAAAGTTTTTTTGAAATTTTTTACCCAAAAATTAAAAAAAATTAAATATTTAATATATCCTAAAAATTTATTTTGTAAATTTTAAATTAAATTTTTAATCTTAGAGTAAAAACAGAATTATTAAATTTCATTGTTTCGGTTAGGATTTGAATTTTTTTTTTTTGGGCCTTTTTGTATTTTTTCATAAAATTGATTTTTTTTACAATTTTTTCACAAGAAAATTTTCAAAATGGTTATAAAAATTTTTCATTAAAGTAAAAATGCCCCATGACCCCCATACCACCAACCCCTTTAAACCGGGATTGATTAACAAATTTGAGTGCCCCATCCAACAGGGGTCTGTTTAAGGGGTATGAGCCCAACAAAACCCCAAGATACCTGTCAAACTTTTTGCTAAATTTTGAAGAAAATTTTTGTGGTTTTTTCAAACGAAAAAATAGCCCTTACTATTCGATAGAACACAATTGAATGGGTCGCCAAATGGGACAAAAGGGTAAGAAATCCTCTTATCCATCCAAAACCCCCCAAAAATTGATGCAACCTGTTCTCTCTCCCCTTGCCACAACCCCCCAAAACCCAGGCAGACTTGTTTTTTAAACCATTCACTTGTTTAGTTTATTTTGTTCAAGTTTTTTTTTTCTGCCCCTTTCTCCAGATCCGGGCCGCAAGGGGAGAAAGAATAGTAAAGGGCCCCTACGAGAGCAGGGGGGGGGGGTGGGCCTAGGGAGACCCCCTGAAAATCCCCGGAAATGGGATGGCCTACTTGTAGGCATATTGGACAATGAAAACGCTTGGCTAGATCACAACAAATCAAAAAAAAGGTAAAAGGGTGTTTTGGGAGCTCAAAAAAAAAAGTTCTTTTTTTGTTTTCCTATTTTGTTTATTTGTTTTTTTTTTAAGGGGGTTTTTGACGGAGGTTAGGTACCACCTCATTAAAGGGGGACTTTATCGAAACTAAGATATTTTCCAGAGATCCCTGATCTCTGTGGGGAAATCAAGTTCTAGTCCTATCGAGAACAAAATCCTAATTTTAGCTTTAAAAAGAACCCTGCAGTTCAAAATAAAGAAGAGCAGGCTGGGCCACCCTTGGAAAATTATTAGTCTAAAAATAAAATCGCACAAAAATTTTTAACATCTTAAATTACAGAGATATTTTGGGCCCAAGCAGAGTTTGTGTACGCCACTAAGTTTTTTCTTGAAGAAAGGGATTAACAGAGGTACCACAAGTAAATATGAGGGTCCAACAATCAATTTTTTTTTTAAAGTTTAGAAAATAAATTTCAACTTGCTTGTTTTCCTTTTTTTTTTTTCTTTTCACTTTATTTAATTTTTGTTTGTTTTTGCCCAGCCCTAATTAACCTTTGACCTATAATTTATTTAACTTCCGGATGCAGTTATTTTAATGTAAAAAAATGGGGGCGCTTAGCTTGAGGTGAGTCATCACAACCCCCATTTGGTTAAAACCCAGTGGAAAGTTTGAAGGAAATTTATTTCTGTAGGTTTTTATTTAAAGGAAAATAGATCTACCTTTTGGGAAAGCAATAAAACTACTGAACGTGGGGTGTTTTAAAAATCAACCCTTTGTTTATGTGGTTAAATTCCCCCAAGATATCCCATGATTTTCGAACTAAATTACCCGATACGGGGTTTTTGCATCATTTTAAAAAATATGGGAGCCTGTTTTCCCCTCAAAGGGCAAGGGGTTTAAATTTTAGTTTTTTTTTCTTTTTTTTTTTTATACCCACTAAATTAACGGTTTTAATTTTTTTCGCTCGGGGATTACTTTTGTTTGGGGTTTCGATAGGCCGTCCCCAAAGGAAATGACCCATCCATCAAAGGGTTCTAAACCCTTTCCCAATCCCAAACCCTTTTTGTTCATGTTGTGGGGATTCAACCATAACATTTTTTCAATATCAAACCCCGTATTTTGCATTTAAGGATGAAATAAAATTATAGGGGATGATTTTCATTGTTTTTGAACAAAAAGAAGTGATTAATCATAAACCCGTCCCATGTAATCAAATGGGTGGATTGCGGGGAGACGGTTAGGGGAGGGTGCTTTTTCTCCGACCATCAAAATGTTTTTTCCGAGGTTTTTTGGATTTTATAAAAGGGGCATTACGCCAAGGGGGGTCGGCCCCACAGGTTGAGAACCACTGGTTAGAGGTTATGCCCACGCCCACAAAAACCTGGGCCAGAACAAATAGCCTCAGTGTGTGTTGGTGAACCTCTGGCAGTTGAGGTTCACCCGTTGGTGGGAACCCTTTCTACCGTGGTAAAGGCAAACATGTTGGGCCGTTTTTTGACCGGGCAAAAGAGGGGCGCATCAGCCCCTTTATTTTCCCCAAATGTCGGGTACCCAGTTGGGGCGGGGCCACCGAGGGGGGTCAAAAAAACCCCACGCGCTTTGGGGATGAACCCGACCACCACCTTATGGAGCATCAGTAATGGAATATTTTTTCCCAACCAACAGCCTCCAGCAAACCCAGTTTAAATTTGGTAAAAGGAAAATTAAAGAAGGTGGGGGAAAATGAAACCCATCATCTATCGTGCCAAACGTAAAGAAAAGAAGACCTAAACTGATTCCCCAAAAACTTTTGTATAAAGAGGATTCCAATTATTTTACATTTTATAATACCCCCATTTTTGGCCGGGGTTTGCGGGGGAAAAGAATAAAAACTGTGCCCTCAAAGAGTCAAGAGGCACTAATGGGGGGGGGCACCAGTAAAAAATTTAAGGGAAGGGATTTGTTGACCCTTTTTGGGTCAAACAGAAAGAGCAATTTACATAAAAAATCAAAGAGGGTTAAAAGGTAATGGAGGCCAAAGAAGAACCCCCATATAAACATTCACACAAACCCCCTTTTACTATATAAATGCCTATTCACACAACCCCCAAAAATACCCATTAAACACAAAATCTATTCAACAAACCCACTTATACAAACACATGCCCTTTCACAAATTTTTGTTGTTACAGGCTTGAAAGATTTTCAACAAAACCCTAGGTAAAGATTTGACCCATAAAAATATTAAAAATTCAGCCTAATCATTTGTGCTCCAAAGCTGCTTTTTAAAAATTTAAATTTGTTACAAGACTTTTATGTAAATATGTTTTTTTATGTATATGACGATTCCATTATATTTAGGAGAGTTTTTATTGAAGTGATTTATTTTCTTTTTTTTCTCAACCTGTTTTTTCCTCACAGCCCCAGGATAAGAAGGGGGTTTCAGAACAGGCTTTGTGTGCCCCTAAAATAGTGTTTTTCTCGCCTGAGGTTGCCCCTTTTTGGGACGGTCTTTTTTTTTCACCCAAATATCATAAATTTTCCTTAAGGGCAATTTTTGGGAATTGTTTTGGGGATTTCCCCTTAGAAAACCCGTTATATTGAAAAAAAGAGAAGCTGACGAATGAAGAAAAACCTGGGAAAGAGAAATTTATTTAAATGTATGATATTTCAAATATTGAGAGAGAGAAAAAAAGTAGATCAAATGAAAAATTTTTTCATTATTAGAGAGAAAAATAGATCAAAAAGTATAGATATTTTTATTGAGGAGAGAAACCTATCATAAATGTAGATTTTCTATTATATCGAGAAAGAAAAGCTTTTTTAAAGATATATTTTCATTATAGGGAGAAAGAGAAGCTTATATACATGTACAGTTTTTATAGAGATCTGAAAAAAACACCGCCCCACGCTGGAGACCGGCAACCATTAAGGCCAAAGTTTTTTCTGGAGGAAAAAAAATCAACCTGAACAGTTTTGAACTGCACTCCCATTAAATTACAGGCCCTGTCCACCCTTCCTCATCAAAAAAAAGGGCCAAAAAGAAAAGAAGTTTTTTTTATAAAGACTATTAAAATAAAGGGTTTATTTTAAAGGGTTTTGGGAAAATTTTTGTTATTTTAATTTAGCTTAATGCAAAAAGGAGATAGAAACCAAACCCCTTTACTTGTTGGAACGTTTTAAGGTTAAAATTCACAACCCTTTTTGGCTTTTTTTTTCTTTCCATAGTCGCGGGTTCAGGGAGTCCTTCCAATTAGACCCGCTGACTATTTTTGTGAAGGCTTGTTTTTGACCCCAGCCCCACGCATTCAGGGACCAATTTAGAGGTAGTATTTTAGACCCCTGGGCAAAGGCCCCTGGCCCTTTTACCGTAAAAATCAATGGGGCCGCGGCCAAAAACCCCCCGAATTTTGGGACAGGTCACTGATGTTTTTCAATTTCTATCTGATTCTTTTGTTTGATTTACGCCCGCATTGCCCCTCAAAAATTTGATCTATTTGTTCACCCCTTTTCATGTCCAGTTAACACATCGCCCAAAGCCCTTTTTTCCCCCCAAATTGTTTTGCAGACACACCAAATTGTTTTTCATAGTTTTCCAGTTTTTGGATGCCAGATTTTTTTCCATCCGCTTTTTCGAGAGGTCCAGCCCCCTAAGAGATTTGATACCATGATTACAAAGATCAAGATGGAAAAAAGACAGTATTAAAAAATTTTTTAACCAACATTTTGTTTAACTGTTATCTTAAAAAGTTATGTTCCCTTTTTGACGGGTTTCTAAATTTTCCCATCTAACCATCTTTCTATGGTCTTCCCCCCCTTATTTCGGGGACATTTTTTTAGAAGACTGTACTGAGTTTTGGATTTCTATTTGGCTAAACCCCTTTTTCTTTTGTTTTTCAATGTAATTCGCAAGGCCTGTTCCAACTTTTTTTTTTATGTGTTTTACATTCTTTTTTTGGAAAATGGGGCCCCCAATTTCACAAGTGTTTTTTATTTATCCCTTGCTTTTTTCATGTTTGGCCTAAAAACAAAGGGTAAAAATGATGTAACTATAGGAGTGTTCCGGGGGAAGTAAACACCCCTTTTGATTTTTTTAGCTGAACACGAGTGTCTTTATGCAAAATAGATTCAAACCTGTTATTTGTTTTCATTTTTCTTTTTTGGCCCCCTTTATAAACCCCCAAATTAGGGGTTTCACCTTTCCATATTTAATGGGGGAAAACCCTGTTTCACAGATCCAGAAACCCCACAACTCTGGGGGTGCATGCAGTATTGAGGGGGCTTACCAGGGGTTTTTTAATTTGGGTCAAAGAACTAACCATTAAAGATAAAAAAATTCAATTTTTTATTATGTATCTTTTTAAATTTAACCCAAAGTTTTTTCTCCTCCGAAACTGCCCAAATATCCCATTTAGTGTTTGATTCTACATAACGCGAAAAAAAAAAAAATAATTTAGATGTTTTTCCATTTTTTTCCCCCGGTTTTGTTCTATTCATTCAAACGGGTTGTGGGGTTTGTTCATTCATCTCAAACTGTTTTGAGTATTGTCTTCTATCTTTTTCTCTATTTTCATCTCAAACTGTTGTTTGTGTCTATCTTTCTTTTTTTGCTCAAACTTTTCGGTTGAGTCTTGTCTCTATCTCATCTCAAAGTTGTCTGTGTGTCTGTTTTTTTCTCATCTCATCCAAACTGTTGTCTGAGTTTTGCCTTTTTCCCTGCCTAAAAACTGTGTCTGTTCGAGTTTTGCCCCTTCCTTGTCTCCTTGTCTTGGTCTGAGTCTGTCTTTTCCCTTTGTCCCCCAACCCTTTGTCTGAGTTTTGTCTCTTTTTTTTGTTTTTAAACTGTTTTCGTGTGTCTGAGTTTTGTTCCCTCATCTCAAAAATTTGTGATGATTGAACTAAAAATATTTGGTCACCGGGATATAAACCCAAGAGGAAAAAAACCCATAAGGGGGGATAAATTGAGAAAATAGAGGAATTACGTTGTTTTTTCGAACCCCCGGAAAGAAAAATAAAAAAAATGGAGATAGTTTTGGAGGAGAGATAAAATATATAAAGGTAAAGGGGGAGTGGGAGATAGTAGAGATAAATTTTTCGTTGGCTGAGGGCCATCCCCAAACCGGGGGGGAAAGGATAAGGAGAGGGGACCAAGAAAGCCAAAACCATCTATTTCCTTTTATTTAATTAATTTTGTTCATAATGACTTGGACACTGATGTGTTAACAAAACATATACTAGAATGCAGACAACAAATCAAACATGACTATAGAGATCCCCCTTTTTCCAGGGTTTTCATGGTGGTTAAAAGACCACTAACGATTAACACATTAGATGAATATGCTTCGGGAGGATTAAACAAGTATCCCGCAGTGGTACAGTTTTTGGGAGGTTACATTCAAGATAATGACTTGACGGGACATTTTTAGGTCAACAAACGGGTTTGAAATCAAGTGCGGGAAGAAGTAGGGGATAGAGGGATGGTTAAGGGGAAAGGGGAGTTGACACGGGAAAGAAAGTTTTAAATTTTGGGGAAAACAAATTCTTTTCATGGAGAGAGGGGAAAAAATTTTATAACTTCTGGGAAAGAAGGGACCTTTGTTACAGGGGAGGGAACAGGAATGTCCAATTCCCATGAATCAATAAAAAAAAGAGAAAGAAGGGATACACTTCAATCACCAATGCATAGTGGAAACCTTTCCTTTGGGATTGAACCCCAATTTTTGTATCCAAGTAAAAGGGCAAACGAGAAAAAAATCAGAATGTCCTCTACAGAAACCCAAAAAACCAGTAAACCAGTCGCGATTTTCAGGCCCCACAACCGGGTTTTTTTAGTTTTTTGAAAAAATTCTTTTAAACATTAAAAATTACTCGAAAGCCTCGGCTGAGCCATGATGGCTGAGACCTTTCCGGTTTTTTCACCGGGCAGTGGGATGGTAAAACCCCACCTTTTCCAAACCCCATCACCACTTGAAACCATTCTGGGGGATTTTAGACTGAGAAGACATTGATTTTGGGCCCATTTAAAAAGCCTAAAAAGGGCCCAACATCCGTTTTTCGCGTTTTTTTAATTAGGATTTTTCCAGGCCCTACATCAGTCGCCCTTCCCCAACCTTTTCGAGGAATTTCTTTCCTTTTGGGGCCAGCAACACGGGTATTTTCACCAATAACAAAAAAAAAAGGAACCAAAACAAATTGTATTCTGATTTTTTTTTTTCCAACCTTTTCCAAAAAGGCCCGGCTGAAAGAATCAAATGTCCGGTACACTTCTATAGTGTCTTTTCGCCTTTACTCTGGGGTCCCCCTTTTGGGCCACCTTTCACTTTTGTTTCACGGGACGAGCAGCATTGCTCCTGAGGTGGTCTGTTTAGGGGAACCATTTAAATTTTGTTTTTTTTGATGAAGTTCACCGATGTTCCCTTTTTCCTATGCCCTTTTTAACCGCTTTTGACACCCCAGCATTTCCCGGACATTCACCCGACTATTTTCTTTTTTAATGATGTGGGAATGAAGCATAAGGGGAGAAAAAAAGGAAATTTTTTATTGTTCATTAATTTTGAAAATTGAAATTTGACACAAAAAAACACAAAAGATTGTTCAAATTTCCCGACAAATGGCTTAACAAAAACTTTCTGATTATTTTCCAAAGGGCTTAAAAAGAACTGAAATGTTGAGACTTTAATTGCTTTTTGTGCACCAAGTCGGAGAGAATTTTTAAGAAAAAAATATTTTTTCTATTTACCCAAAAGGGGAAGACGAAAATATGAAAATAAACATGTAAGAACAAAATACTGTTTTTTCAAAGAAAAACAATACAGTGAGCAAAAAAGGCCTTTGCAAAGGATAACTAAGAGAAGAAATTATTTTTATATTACTTATACAAAAACCAATGTTAGATTTTACCCATGGATAAAGGGGAATTTGGGTTGTCCACTTTCTTTAGTGGGGTGGGCCGGGGTGAGTGGTCAAGGAAACAAAGAAGAGTCCACTGCAACCACAATGCAGTCGAAGAGGTGACTGATGGGGTCCTGGGGACACCCATAAAAAAAAGCAACTCAGAATGATTTTTGGGGCCATGGGGGATAAAGGCAAGCAAACGCCTTTTTGGGAACACATCAAATCCAGAGTAGTTGAATGGTCAAGGAGCTCAAGAAGAAGAAGGGGGGGGGGAGTTTTAATTTTTCCCGGGGCCAGATGAGTCCCCTTGTGTTTTTTGTGTTTATTTAGGGTTGATTTTGTCTATCCATTTTTTCTTTTGCTTCCCTTTAGTAAACTGATTCTTTATTGTAGGTTTTTGGAGTTGACGTCCCATTTTAAATTCCAAACCCATATTTTTGGCTAAGGGTTTGCGAAGTTATAAAAAGGTTTTTATTTAAGAAATTTTCTTGCCCTGCCACCCTTTCCTGCATTTCTTTAAGGGGGGTTTGGGTTGTTTGTCAGAGCCCAATTTTGAACGATAACAGAGGGCAAAAATTTTTTATTTTTCCCCCTTTTTTTATATTTTTTATATTTAGCTGGGGTCATATTTTATTCATTCTATTTTATAAAATTTCCACCCCCGAAATGTGTTTCAAACTTTTTTTAAACGGGTTTTGCAGTTTTAAATTTTAGGTGGGTGATTTATTGTCATTTTTATAATGTTCAATAAAATTAAATTTTCTTCCTTTCGGGTACCCTTTGTTAAAAATGTTTTTACTTGAAAATCATTTGTTATTTTTTGTTTTATATTTTGAAAATTAAGATTTTTTTTAAATTGTATCGCTAAAAATTATAAATAAATATTTTAAGAAAAGATGCTTTTGAAATATTTATTGTTTATACAGAAAACTATTGAAAATTTTTTTTAAGATAACTTTTGGGTATTTTTTGTCTAAAAGATAAAACTATTTAAAAATATTTTTTGTCAAAAAGATAAAAAAGAAATATTTTTTTTCATACAGATAACTTTGTTTTTTTGTCTATATTTAAATTTTCATTTAAAATTTTTTTTGCATACAGAAACTTTCGGAAATATTTTTTTGTCATAAGATAATATTTTGGAAAAAAGGGGTTTTTTTTAATAAAAATTTTTTGTTTTTTTTTCACTTTTTTTAACCCCCTTAAACATAAGGCACAAAAATTTCCCCCTTAAACCCAAACGCAAAATCCAGTTTATTCTTTCCCAGGTTTTTCCCCCTCTTCTGTCTATTTACCATGCCTCTAGGTTCCCCTCACCTCTGGGTTTCCAAAGAGCACAGGGGGGGTCTGTCTTCGATTCTGAAGGGCTTCCCAAACCACCCATCTCTCCTTGTATTTCCTGTTATATTTGTTAATGCTTTTCCCATTTTGGTTATCAATTTTATACAAGATAGAGATGACCACAGTTATGTCTAGTTTATACTAAGATATATATTCCCAGGGGAATATGGGTGAAAAGGGATATTTAAACATGGGAAAAATAAGGTGCAAAAAGGAAGAAGAGTCTCGATATCAGGGAAGAGGGGAGAAAAAATAAATTAAACAAAAAAACCAAAAAAAAGAAAACGGGTGATGTCAAAAAGAAGAAAAAATTTTAGTTTTTTTGGAAATGAGCATAAGGATTGAGAAACCTTATGGAAGGAGGGACCAAAAAGGGGGGAGAGGGCCCATGGAGAAGATGGACGGGAGGGGGCTGGGGTTTTTACAAACTGTAGAGGCGGGAATACCAAAAGAGAAAAAAAAGAATGTTAATGTAAAGTTTCGGGAATTTTTGAAAGATTTTTTTAAACCCATGCAAAGAACCAAATCAACAAGGGCAACAAAAAAAATTTTGGGTTAACCTGTCGGAAATTAAAAAATAGGGGGGCAATATTCCACAAACCGTGCCCCATAGCAAGCAAAATAGCAGAAGAGGGGGTTATTTGGTGATCTTGTGACTTACTTTTGGGTGGGGAGGGTACCCCTTGGTGCAGGTGAAATAATGATAAGAGCTTAGAAAAATAAAAATTTGGTAAAAAATTCCCCTTGTTCAAATTTCAAACAAAGGGGAAATTTGAAAAATTTTTTTGGTTTTGTTTAAAAAAAAAAAAGCCAAGGATTACTAAAATTTTTTTTTTCCCCAAAAACCTGCCCCCCAAAAAATGGATGCCACCTGTGGTTTTATATCAAGCAAAACCCATGAACTCATCTTCATAGGGTCTTGGAAAACATTAAATGAGAAAAAAAATTGGCCCGAATTTAACCATGTCTTAGGAATGGGAAAGTCTTCCACAGGAAGAGATAAAGATGTGTTTGGGTTTAAAAACAAAAAAAATTACATTAAAAAAATTGAAAATTTGATGACAGAATTACATTTCTTCTTTTCTCAGCTTGAAAAAAAAGAATCATCCAATGAAAATTTTTTCCCAAAGTCCTGATCGCCATATGTGAAAATATAAGTTTTTACTGAAAATTTTAGCACTTTTTAAACATGAAAATGTTAATGTAGGAGGGGGAAAATTTTTTAAAAAAGGGGCTCATGGGGGTTGGTAGGGGTGAGAAAAAAGGGAAAAAGTTTATTAAAAGGGGTTGAGTCTTTGGTATTAATTTTTCAATGGCAAAAGGGTGAGTGGTAACTAAGAATGGTGATGTTCAACTATAAGAAGGATGGCAACCCATAAGAAGGGATTTGGGCAACCACGACAATTGGTTAAATCAAGTCAAACGATTTTTCGGGCTATTTGGAAGAAAAGAACGGAAATTGTGAAATCAGAAAATCACATTGAGATTGTTTAACCATTTTGGAATTTGTTCTTAAGGGGGGCGCTCATTTTTAAAAAATTCAAAAATTTTAATTTTAAAAACTGATATTTTTAATTTTTTTTGTTTACAGCAAGAAGTGGTCATATATGGGTTTCTTGGTTGCTTCCTTTTTGTATTATAGGGCTTTACTCCCAAATTTTTGGACTGAAATACCAGTTTATGGATTGTGAGCCACAAGTACCCGGGGTGTTCTTTCGGTCACTCCACCCTTTAATCCCCCTGCAAAAAAGAGGATGGGAAAAAATGAAAATCTTTTTGCCACACCTTTTGAAGGCATTCAGTGGATTATCCGTTTGATCCCCATATGGTGGAAGGCCCCCGCTTCATTGCCAAACCCGTGCCCCGGGGGAAAAATAATGAATTTTCCAAGTTGATTTTTAGTGATCCCGTCCATGGCCGCAACCGAACTACCCCCCACGTAAAGATCAAAATCCCCGAATGAATTTTTTTTTATTTCCAAGATTGGGATATGAAAGATGTGAGGGCGGCCGTACAAAAAAGAAAAAAATTTAAAGAAAGGGGAAAGGGCCCACAAGGCATGGACCACAAGAACACTGGGTAGGGGCTACACTAGTAAATAAAACATGCAGAAATTGGGGTGGGGCCCACTTATAGGGCCCAATCCCCATCACAACACTCTTTGGTGGCTCACATAAAATCAAAAGATGGTTAAAAATGGTCATATGGAGAGTTCAAGAAGAAAATAGACGTTTAAAGATGGAAAAATTAGTTTTTCCCATAAAAAAAACAAGAATTTGTTAATAGTATGCTCTTTTTTATTATGACAAAGAGAAATAATCGAATAAAAAGAAATATAATAAATGTCAAGGGTGTCTTCAAAGGAGCAAGAAATGGGGAACACCCGAGGAAAAAAGGAGACATTTATCAAAGATATCGCAGGATACCCATTGGAGGAACAGGGCCAAAAAAGGAAACTGGGGTAGAGCAGGGCAAAAGCAGGTGAAAAAATGGGGCAGAAGGAGATGGATAGGGCAACACTGAGAAAACCTGACAGTCTCACAGACAGGCTTTTTAAGGAAAACCCCAGGGAAAGGGGGGTAAGGGAAGGACCCAAGAACACCTGGAGGGGGTGGAAAAGAATGAAAAAATGGGGAGAGGAGATCTGGGGGGATGGCCTTTATAGGGGGATCTGGGGAAAGGGTTGGGCCCTTTTCTCAGGTGAAAGGAAAAGGAAAAGAGAAAATAAACGAGAAGTAGAAATATTTTGATTTAAAGGCATACTAAAAGGGAAAAAAAAGGCAACCTTAATTCCCCACGAACCAAGTTTTTTAAAAAAAATTTCATCCAAAAAAAAAAATTCCCCTCAAGAATAAAACCCTTTCTCTCAAGAACATAGTTTTCTCTAAAATACATATTTACAATGTAAATACAACATTTCAAGCCATACAAGCTAATATCAATACATACATTCGATCCTAAATACCTGGGTTCAAAAGGCGGGGCCCTTTCTGCAGAAAAAACTCAAAAAAGTGATCTTACCCGGGAGGGAACTGTTTGAATGTTTACGATGGAGCAGTAACGGGCCCCAAATGCCAAGGGGGCTAGATCAGCATTTATTCTTCGACCCTTTTTACCTGTGGGGGAGGGAGGGAAAATTTTCATAAGGTTTAAAACTAATCAAAAGTACTGTTTTTAAAAAAACAAAAAATGACAAAATAAATAAAGTTTAAAACAGCCTTTTTCAACAAATAAAAAAGGGGGACAAATTTAAAAAAAAAGGGGAAAAAATAAACGTTTTTAAAAAAAAATTTAATAAAAAAAAAATAAAAGTAAAAAAAACACACATAAAACTAAAAAAGAACGGGAAAAGAAACAATAAAAAAACTAGTAAATATATAATTGAATACATGCAAATATAATTTTTAGATTCAAGGATAAAAAGAAAAAACAAGAAATAGGAATGTAAACCGGAGCCCAGTTCGCAAGGACCATACAAAGAAATCAACGACCAGAGAGATCAATCATCCAGGAACATGATCGATGGGTGACCTGAACGGAGCTCCAAAGGCCATATATAAAGGGAGGGTAAGAGCATTCGAGGGCGCACGGACTTGCATGTGAAACCATCCCTAAAAAACGGGCAAAAGGGAAAAAAAAAACACGTTATCACGCCCGGGGAAAGATCTTTACTTTTAGAAGGCAAACCAACTGGGAACTCCCGTTTTATAAAACGCACGATGTCATTTTCAAATTTAAAAAGGGTTCGGGGTCATTTAAAAACTTTAAACATAAAACCTTTTTCCCATAGAATCAGGGGATCGATAGCTGTTTCAAACCCTTTTTTATGCCCCCAAAATTCAAAACCACAACCCTTTGGCCATTTTTTTTCCTTCTTTTTTTCCCACGGGAAAATATTCCAATCTGATATATTTTTAAACCTTGTCACCACACTCCCTATTTTAAAGATAAACCCGCTTTTTTCTGTCTTTTTTCCATTTATTTACCGGAGAACCACGCCTTTTTCCCCCTTTATGGGCCTTTTTCACTTAACCTCATCCTGACGCCCAAAATTTGTTTTCCAAAGAAAATCCCCTTGTGTAACTTTTGCCCCCTTTTGCCGGAACAGTCTCACTCTTTAACTCTTTCAGTTTAATGACCAACCCCTTTAGAGACAGTTTAAAAAGGTACCAAAAAGGGACCCCTTTGTTGTCATTTATTTATCTTAACACCTTGATGAAAATAGTATTCCCCCCTTTCCCCCTGTCTATACAGAACATTGATGACGTATTTATACTATTGCCTGAAGATTTGTCAGCCATTAATTTTTTTTAACCCTTCATTTGCTTTACTCACATTCCAATTCGCCCAAATTTCACATTCTATCACCATCGCCTTCCCAAACACACATCAGATATTACAGCCACGATGCACATGTTTTTTCCTTTTTACTTTTTATTTCCCCCCTTTTTTTTTTTTTGCCCCCGGCTTGGGGCCTTTTTTTCAAAACAGGGGGTGAGTTTTTTAGAACCAGTATTTTTTTACCTTTCCCAAAATTTTTCCGCTTTCATCGAAAATTTTGAAAAAAACTGGAAACCCAAAAGCCGATAGGGGCTCTAACCCTTTTACAAAAAACTTTTTTCCAAATTTACCGTAGACTGTAAAAAATGTTTTATTCCGCCCTTTTCCTTAAGTCAGTCCAACCATTCTTTCCCCCAAATCCTTTTGGGTATGGGGGAGCTTAAAGAATTTTTTTTACCACCCCCCAATCCCACCGATTTATTTGACTTCCCTTTGTCGGCCTAAAACACTTAAAAACAGACCCAAACCCCTTTTTTCCCTTTACCACCTTTTTGATAGGTTTAAGCGTGCCCTTTTAAAAAATTTGGCCCCTTTCAAGGTTTACCGACAGGCAAGAAATTTTTTTGGACCCCTTTTATAAAAAATCCAAATTTTAAATGTTTCAACCCACCCTTTTTAATTATCATTTAGGAGCACCATGTCCAGGCACCCCTCCCATCATTTCCTCCCTTGTAAAATTTTTAAAAAAAATTTTTGTTTTTCTAAACTAAATGGGTTTAAAGAAAAATTCAGTTTTTTTCCCCCCTTTTAACTATATGGGGTTCAGGTTTAAAAAAATTTACAATTTTTCTTTTTTTTATTTTTTTTTTTGGTTTTTTGGGAAAAAATTTTTTGTTATTCCTTTTTTTCCAAGTTTTTATTAAAACGCTTTTTGCTCTTTGTTTTTTTAAAAAATTTTTCATTTTTTTCGCTTGTTTTAAAAAATTGGGGGAAAACGTTCTTTTTTGTATTGTTTTTTTTTTCAAAACCACATACTAAATTTTTTTCCCCAATCAAAAATTTTTTTTCTGCATCCACCCCATTTGTCATAAAAAAGCCCCCTTTTAGATTGATTCTTTAACACCTGTACCAATTGAAATCCCTTAACACCTTCTGGACAAAAAACTTAAATTTTTGTAAATTACTGACATAATAAAAAGTAAAACATCCTTTTCCCTTAACCCTTTAAATGTTCGCAATTAAAATTACCAACACCTGTACTTTACATGTCTACTCCATCTAACACCCACCCTGACAACATCCATCTAACACCTGAGACACCTGACAGAAAATCCCTCTCCCTTTTTGTTATACCCCGAAACATCTTTAAAACCCATAACTGTTCATTTGTACAGATATTTATTTTAAACCTGTAAATTTAAAACCCAAAAAATTTATTTTAAACCATCAATAAAACCTCATTAAAAAAAAAAACGAAACCTTTTAAACCAAAAGGACATTCTTTCAACAGGATCAAAAATTTGACTCTAACATTGAAAACGAATGATATTCAAACAGAAAAATTTTTATTCAAAAACCCAAAAAATTTTTCCCCTTTTTCTTAACCCTTCCCACCTTTACATTTTGTATGTTTCCCAACCATTTTGGCCATGCCCAAACCAAACCTTCAAATTTTTAAATTACCCCTCCTCCCTATGAAAAAAAAAAAATTTTTTCCCAAAAGAATTTTTTTTTGAAGAAACTTAAATAAAGGTTTTTGGGGGAAAATCTTAGAAAATTAAGTTAGAAAACCCGAAAAAATTTTCCAAAAAATAAAATGGGGAAAAGATATTCTACAAAAATTTTTTTTGGGGCACTTTTTCAATTATTTGGATTATTTATTTTTAATTTAGTGAGTCCCTGCAGGATAAAGTGCAAAAATTTTTTGGTTTCAAATTTTGATTTAGAAAAACTCCCCATAAAACCCGGGATTTTTTTGCAGAAATTAAAAAAACTAAACCAAAATTCAGTAAATGAAATAGAAGGTGGGAAAAGGAAAATTTTTCTTGCACTTTTTGAATTTGATATTTATTTTTTTTCTTCCCCCCTGCCATAGCTCCTTTAAAAATGAGTTTTCTATCACATTTTTTTCTAATTTTTTTGAATTTAATTTTGAAATACAGATAAACCCTTTTCTTGATATCCAAGTTGAAATAATGTTTAAATCAGAAAATTTTTCAAATAATGTAAATTTTTTCAGAGACGATAAAAAAATAACATATATACACGGGGGAAAAAAACTTTTTAAAGGAAAATATTTTTTGAATAATTAAAAAAGGAAGCCAAAACTTTTTTTGATTAAAAAATTTTATGGAAGTTAAAAATAATTTTTGTTTTTAAAGAAAAACGAGATAATACAAAGCTTTCAAAAATTTAAAGATAAATTTTAAACAGGTTTGATTAAAAATACAAAAGGGAAAAATTAAAATTTTTTTGCAGCCTTTTTTAAACCAGAAGTAAAAATTACGGCGTTTTGAAAAAAAAAATACCGGGAAGGATACATTATACAGATCCTTATAAGTTTTTTAAAAGAAAAAAATTTTTAAAAACACCCTTTCCCTTTAAAAAAAAAAACAAAGAAAGGATTCTATTTTCACAAACCCTTTTATGGAGGAGAATGTATTTAATGGGTTTTGCCTTTTGAAGAAAATTCAAAGGATCTAAAACATTTCCTTTTAAAGAATTTTCATATTTTTTAACTCAAAGAAATTAGAAACTTAATGAGCAATTTGTTCCCTTAAAATGAAAATCTTTTTGGGGTCCCCGTGGGAAAAAAAGAAGGGGTTTAAATTCCCCCAAAATTTTTCCTTTTTTTGGATTTGAAAAATCATTTAAAGTACACCCAAAGAGAAATTTTTTTTACAAAGGTACTTTTCCCCGACCCCCCTTTAAAAGGAAAAAAGGGGGGAAAATAAAAAATGGTTTGTTTCCCCGGATAAAGGAATACAAAGAAATTTAATAAAAACACGAAGATAAGAGAAAAACAGAGAATTTCAAAAAAGGCGCACTTTGATGGGAAATCAGGGGGGGGAAAAATTTGGTATTTTTAGAGAAAAAGGAAAAAACCCCCCATAAAAACAGCACGACCCAGACGTCTTTGCGGTGCCATATCCCCCTTAAAAACTCCCCAAGTTTTCCTTAAAATTCCTAGCTTTCCAAAAGGGGGATTAAAAATTCGCGGTCCTTTTTAAAAAAAGAAATCCCTTTTCCCAAAGGCTAAAAAGTCCCTTTTAAAAACAAAAAACGGGATAAAGTTGTTATGTAGCCCCCCAAACGCGAGAGCCCCTTTTTTACCTCACCTTAAAATTTAGTTTAACATTTTTTTTATTGGAAAAACCCCAAAACCCTGGCAACCAATTGTTTTATAAAACCGCTTCCCTTAGGTTTTCTTTTCGCCCACCTTTAAAACTTGGGAAATGGGGGGAAAGAGTTTTCTTTCCTTTAAAATGATGTTTTGGGGCATGGGAAAATAATTCAGGGCCCCTTTTTGAATTCATTCAATAATTTTTGGTTGGTGTTTTAGTTTCGAAAAGAGAAAACCAGTACAATTATAAAAATGAGCGACTTTTTTAAAGAAAAACAGAGAGTAAAAATTGATTTTTATAAAGGAAAAAAAAAATAAATATAAATGAAGCATTTTTATAAGGAAACCCGGGGAGTGGAAAACAAAAATTTTGTTTTGATAAGAGAAATCAAAATTTCAATAATAGGGACCCCTTTAGGTCCTCTCAATATTTCCCGGGGCCTTTTTTATAAACACCTGCCAAAAAATCTGTCCAAAAAGTTTTTTCCCTTTAGTTAGCCCAAAGGTTCCCCTTTTTTTCCCGTATCACCCTTTTTCTTGTTTCCTCACCCAGGGAACCTTTCATTCTTTTTCCCCACGGCCAAAAAAAAAAAACCACGGGACAATTTTTTTAACCGCCCCCTTTAACATTAAGATATGGGGCTTTTTTTTACCCCCCAATAAATTTTTCCGAAGAAAAACCTTTATTTTTCTCACATGCCCCCAAAACCCAAAAAATTTTCAAAATTGTTTTTGAAAAAAAATTTTGGGCCCTTAAAAAGGGCCAATAACCCATGTGGTGGTTTTTTAAAGAAGTTAATGGAACCAGGCATTGGTAAAATTTTTTTTACAATGAATTAGAAAAAACCTTACCCCCACCCTCCAAAAGAGAAGAAAATTTTTTTGGGGCAACCCCGGGTAAAGGGAAATGGGCCCGACAGGGGGGGAAACAAGAAAAGAAAAATTGAAAAAGGATAGTAATATTAAAAACCATCACAATAATTTGTTTGGCCATTTTGGCAGATTTTCCAACAAAGTTTCACTGGCAATTCCCAGCAAGGAGGGGGCCCCAATTTTTGAAAATATTTGAGGTTTTTTTTTTAACCTATTTTGGCGCCCAAGCTCCTTTAGAACTTTTTTCTTTTTGAAAAAACCAAAAATTTAGAGAGAAGAAGATGAAATTCAAATTTAAAACTTTTAGAAAAATTTGGGTTTAGAGGGAAAAGGGGCATTTTTAAGTGCCCCAACCCCTTATGATAAATTTTAAAGGCAAAAAAAGGGCAACCCCGGGGCCTAAAAAATTTTTTCCTTTTGCTCTAAAACACGGGCACTTTAAAAAAAAAAACAAAAATTTTGTTGTAGGAAAAAATTTTTTAAAAACCGAAATTTTTTCTAAGAAGGAAAAAACTTCAAAATTTCCAGCAAAATTTTTTTAAAAAAAAAAAAAAAACTTTAAAATAGGGCTTTTCAAAAAAAATAACTTGGAAAACCCCCAAAAAGAGTTTGTCAACAAAAGAAGGAATGTTATTTTAAAAACTTTTTAGAACACAAAAAGAAATTCCAAAAAATTCTTTTTTTCCCCATTTTTCCTAACCCCAAAATTTTTAAATGTAGAAAAAAAGCCCCCAAAATGAAGGGTTTTTAGAAATATACAAAAGGGGAAATTTTAAAAAAAACTCTTTCTTTTAATTTGTTCCCCTTCCAAAATAAAATTTGGTTTTAAAAAATTTAAAATCCCAAAAAAATTTTTCCTTAAAGGTTGAAAGTTTTGAAAGGGGCCCCCAAATTAAAAGCATATTTTGGCCAAAAAAGGGCCTCCTCTCTTTTTTGGGTAGACCCTTTTTGGGAAAAAAAAAGGCTCCACATCCCGTTTTTTGTCTTTGGTTGGAGTCCAGAATGGGCAGCATGGGTTTAATTTTTTCTGGGGCTGTTTTAAAGTTTAAAAAATTTGTGAAAATTAAAAAACCCCCCTTTTTTTTTGCCTCATGACTCACTTTTTCAGGGGTTTTCCAACGGGGTACCCCCAAAACCACAACCCCCATGCTTTTTTTTTTTTTGTAACCCCAAAACCCCCCTTGGGTTTGGGCAAATAATCCACTGTTAACTTATTCACCACAATTTGGGTTCCACCCCTTGGGGGGCAAATTGTTTCCCTTCGAAATTTCCCCTTTTGGGTTTTTTCCCTCTACCAGTTCCTTTTTTTGAAAATTCATCAAGAAAATTTTCATTTCTTTCCCATTAAATTATTGTTATTCAATTCTACCCCTCATTTTTAAATTGCAATTCCCTAACCACATTTATCTTACCCTGAAATTTTTTTCAACCCTCCCCTTAATTAAACCCTTTTTTTAAAAACAATTTCCTCCTTGGGGAAACCTCCTCTTCTGGAAAATATTTTTCCCGACATTATTTTACCTTCCGGGAAATCCCTTCCATTTTTCTGCCTTTTAAATATGGAATTATCCTTCCATCTTATTTTTAATTTCCCTTTACCTGAATTCCTACTACCCTTTGAATATCTCCAAAACATCCACAATACCTTCATTTAATTTTTTTGGGGAAAAATCCTTTTTTCCCTTTGGAACCTTTAACATTTTAAATTCCATCTTCCTGAAATATCCCTTTCCATCTTACCTGAAATATTTTCCATCTTTTCCCGAAATATTTTCCATCTTTCCCGAAAAACTTCCCTCTACCTGAGAATATCCTTCATCTTTTCTGAAATATCCTTCCCTCACCCGAAATATCCTTCATCTTACCTGACAATATCCTTCCATCTACCTGGGGAAATCCTTCATTACCCAAATACTTCCATCATCTGACAAATTTTTCCCAAAAGAATATCCCTTCCATCTTACCCGGGCAATATCCCCCCCATTTTCCCGAGAATATTTCCCCCACTGAAATATCCTTCCCTCCCTAAAATATCCTTCCCTCTTACCTTTGGGGGATATCCCTTTCCCATGATCTTTAGAGGCCGGGGCCCCATCTTGGTTTTGGGGAAAAAAGTCAAAAGTTTTAAAGATCCAACCATACATAGATCTGAAAGCAAATTGAGATAGAATGAGAGTTTTAAGGGTAAGCAACCAATACTTAATAGGGTATCAAGAAAAAAAGATTGAAAATTTAGGGCCAAGAGATGTGGTTTTACAGAAAATATGGAATCTATGACATAAAAAACTAATGTTGAGGGGAATGAGATCAAAAAGAGAAAATTACGAAAAGACAATTCTTTTTTAACATTTGGGGGAAAGGTCTTTAGAACAATTAACAGCTTAAAATCAGAGAAGACAAAGGGAAAACAAAAAGAGAAAATTTATCCCCACGGGAAAAGCCCCCAACATCTGAAATGATACCAAAACCCAGACAGAATTTTTGGAGATTCATGATCACCCATGCCAGCCGGGGAAGTACCATGAATGTTTAAATCTGGACAGGTTTTTAGTAAAAGTTTTACCAAAAAAAGAAAAGGAGATTAACCCAATAGAAAACCCCAATTTTTAAACAGGATGAATTAAACATCAATGAGAAGGGGAAAAATAAAAGATTCTAAGGGTTTGCTCAAATTGAAGGGGCACATGTATTTTTTTTATGAGATCATAGGGTTGTTGTTGGGGCAAAGGGCATGTAAAACTTCTGAGATTTGTGAAGGGAAAAGCCATGTGGGGAAACTTGGGGGAAGTCAACCCGCTTTTTTGACATTTTTGGACCCAAAAACAACAGATTAGAACAAGTTGTCTTTTTGTTCAGAACAGGGAAAAATTAACCCCAATTAAATTTAAAATTTTGATTGGTAATTAGATATGGTACGCACCAAGTCAATAAAGACAATGCTGAATATATAAAAATATTTTGTTTAAAAAAAGGAAGGAAAGTCCTAAATCACAACAGCTAGTTTATTGACAAATTAACAAATCAACAACTTATTTGCAACTACAGTTTTGTCATCTCCGGAAGGTTTCCCAAAAGTCTGTTTTGTCCCAGTTATGCAGATCTTAGGTTTTGAATGTCATGTCCGACACTTACTGACGGATGAATTGGCCCCAAAAATAGTTTAAAATTTATAATTATGTATCAAAAATTGACACCCATGTCATATTTTAAAATAGTTTGTCCTGAGCAGAACTTTAAGCCAAAGTCCTTTTAGAATTTCTCTAATAAACCAGATGTCCCGCCTTTTGGCAAAATCATGCCCCAAACACAGACACCCCGAATCCATCTTTTCCTTCTTCTCCTCTTTTTCTTTGAGGAATGTCTCCTTTCCTGATATCTTCCCCAACCTTTTGGTCTCCACAGTCCAAAATACCCATTTTCTTTTTCTTTTTTTGATCACGTTTTATTTGATTTTGTTTTCTGGATAATATATTTGTTCTCTTTCTGTCCAAGAATAAGAGGTTTTTCTAATACTTATATTTTTTAAACCCCAAAATGTTTTTTCCACGCCTTTTTAAAGTCCATGTTACAACCATTCGTTTACCCTAAAAAAAGCTTGTCCCCGACGGGAACCCCTTTACCATCCCAACAGTCCTTCGGAATTTCTTTTTAGTCGATGTCCCCCTGAACCTTCTGTTCAAACCGCTTATACATCCCGATCCATATTTTTCTGTGGTCCCCATTTCCCTTCCTGTCGGGACTCTCCTCCACAAGGGCCTCCAGCCCTCGGTCTTTTTTTTATTTGTCCAAAATACATCAACCCCTTTTTTCCTATTCAAGCAAACGTTTTTTTTGACCCGAGCCATTTGAAGATCCCCTTTTCCTCTTCCATTAAAAAAAGGGGCCCTTTTCCCCAACACCCCTACCAAAAGACACCCTATTTTCCACTGGGGAAGTGATGTTTTGTATTCTGATTTTGTTTTTCCAGTCCATTTTTTGTTTTTAGTTTAAATTTTTTGGCAATCACAAAGTTAAAAATAACTATTGAATTTAATGTTCTTCTTTTTTTACATAAATTTTTACCAAGTTTAGTGGTTTTGGGTTTTTTTTGTTTTTCTTTTTCTTAATTATTCTTCCCCCCGGGGGGTAGCCTCACAGTTGTTTGCCCCTTTTCTGGCTCTAGTGTTTCTTTATGGTCTCCCCGCATAGTCCCTTTTATTCTCAAGAGCCTCCAGGTCTGTTTTGGCATCCTTTTCATTTTTTTTATGATTCCCCCCGGGTTGAGGACACCGACTGTTTTCCGAGGGGATGCCTGACCACGCCTTTTCTCCCACCGGCATCAGGTTCCTTTTCCGTTCTTATAACAGGTCCGTTTTATCGTACATCTCAGCCCGAGAATCTAAGAATCAGCATAAAAGCTAATCTTTTTTGTATTTAACGGGATTGACGTTGGCCTCAGCAACCAGATTTCACGAATTTAGCTGAATATCTTGGTTTTTTTCGGAGATGGCAGTGGATTTTAACCAGGATACAAAAGGTTTCGAGCCCTTTTTGGCAAATGTCCCCATTTTTAAAAACTGATTTGTGGGTCTTGCCTTCGGGGACAAACACCAACACCTTTTATATCCCTTTTTCAACCCAATATTTTTTTTATTTTGTTTCACAGTTTGGTGGCGGATTGTTTTTTTTGCCCTTTTCAGATTCTAACCCATCAACCATCATTGATCTTCCCCTGCCTTTGCTCCGATGTTCTGTTGAGAGACCCATACGGGAGTTTGAGCACCCCATGGCCAAACCACTTTTTTTTTTTTTCAAAAAATTCCGGTTCCCCGGAATTTCTTTTTTGGATTTAGGTGACTTTTTCTTTTCGGGGTTTTTGGAATTTTTTAGGCAGCACATTTCAATTACTTTTTTTGACCTTTTGGGGCCCTTTTTCCATTTTTGGGTTTGGAACACAAAGAGGTTGGGAAAGCTGGATCTCTGGTTAGCTAAAATTTAATTTTAATGTAAAAAAAGAATCAAAAAAAAAACATTTTGGGAGAGTTGGGGGCAGCAGAAAATCTTTTTGGAAAGGAATTAAACATATGTCTTTCTTTGTCCAGCCCCAGGATGTTTTTATCTTGGAAACCCGACAAAAAATAAGAAATAAGATCTTATTTATTGGATTATTTTACCCTCCCCTTGCACTTTGGGAGTAAATGTGTGTTTAATTTCTTTCTCACAGGGAAAATTCAACTGCAGTAAAGAAAACGTGAGGGGCCCATGTAATTTTGAAGTGGAAAGATATTTTTTTAAATTTTTTTTTAACTTATTTAATAAATTTACCCAGACAGGTTTTGTTTCTTCTCGATTTGAGCCCAAAAGGGGCTTTTTTGCCTTGAACAAGGACCAGTTTATCGTCGCCCCCGTGGGGTAGGGGAATCAAATTCACCTAACTGAGATCAATTTGGAAAATTCCCGATGGCTCCACAAGGGGGTGAACCTGGACCCCTTTGGAGAGAAAAAAGCAAAAACCCTCGGGACAAAGGGAAAAAATTGGACAACTGGGAAAAAATACAATATGTTTTGGTGTAAAACCGCTTCTTCTTTTTTTTCTTCTTTCTCTAATCCTGTTTTGTCACGCAGGGTAAGAAGAGATTTAAATATTTTTTGTGCGCTTTTTTTTTTAAAAAAAACCCTAGTGTGAAACCTTTTTGGGGAGGGGGTAAGGTAAAGGCCCAAGGAATTTTTTTGTCAAGGGGGTGCAGTGCAAAAAATGTTCAGGTTAGAATTTTCCCCACAAAAAAAATTACCACCCGGTTTAACTGGCCTCCAATGGGAGCCTGAGTAATTCATTCAGCAGATGCCCCCATCAGATCTCAATATCAAAAAGCCAAGGTCGCTTTTTGGTAGGGAAACCAGTAAAAAGGTAAGAAACTTTAAAGTAAAAATGCAGAAGGCAAACCCGGGCCATGACTATTTGAATTACAGCCGGATTCCAAAAAGAATAAAATCCCAAAACCAACCTTTATCTTGAACCATCAGGTAATGTCTTGTCTTTTATGTCATCTTTAGATAGAAAGGTTCATCTATAAGAATAAAACCAATAGGAGCCTTGGAGAATTCTATAAAATTTTCCCGTGAAGAAACTACAGATGAAAAAATCACTGTGTTTTAGAATTAAGATTGAAGAATGAATAAATGATTGAAAATTAGGGAAAGCAACCCAAAACAAATGCTTTAGGAAAAAGGGTGCACCAGGTAAGGGTAAAGGCAATGATAAAGAGGTAAGGTACCCGTAGGTTCCGCAACCCACCGACCTGGTTTTCCCTTTAACCGGGCAGGTTCCCGCCTGTTTTTATCCCCAGATCTGTGTTAAATTCTACCATCTCAGTCTGAGAATGCGCCAAAGACGCCTGTTGACAAAGGTTTGAATCTTTTTGTTAACTTGGGACTAGTTTTGGGGCCTACAGCAAAACAATTCCCGGGGCCCATTCACCACGCCCGTTGGAGAGGACACTAAAAAAGATGTTTTAAAGACCAGCGGGTTATCCGGGGGAGCTGGTAGGGACCAAATGATGGGGTCAAAGGAGAGAGACAGACCAAATTTGGGCCCCAGGTTGGGGGGATGAGCCAACCACCATCCATTTAAAAAAAAAATGCAGTAAAAGAAACCAATTCCTTAAAAACTGTTTTTACTGCCTGTGGCTGTTTTGGGGGGGAGACAGGAGCTGTCTGTGGAAATTTTAAAGACCGAGGGCTAGGTACTGTGAAATGTTGGTTTGATTTTTTTTGCCCAACAGAAAAACTCCCTTTTTGGGGATTGAACTGGGCCCTGCATGAGAGTCCATGCTCTAATCCATTTTGGGGTGCTCAGCAACAAAAAATCCCAACTTGTTTTAAACAACCACTTCAAAATTTCATCGGGGACCCATGCCCGGATGGAGGGACGGAAAACAAAAATTTTTCCTGAAGAGACGAAAAAGGTTACCACCCGGGGGCAATGATGATGGTCTATTAAAAACAATTGATTGCTACTGTCAAAAAAATACAAAATAGCAGTACAAAGTAATGTCTCACCCAAAAAAGAACTTTTCTGTGGCTGGATTGGATAAATGTTTGTACCCCTTTTCGTTGACGAAATCATACAGAATTAATTAGAAATTAAAAGAATCTTCTTCTTCAAGGCCCAAACCAAGGAAAAAACTTTTGGGGTTTTTATGTGAAAGGACACTAAATAGATGTAGAATCGATCCAATTTAAGCAGTTTGGTTTCCCTTTTGCCCAAAAAACTGGGTGCCTGAGGGGGAGAGGAGAGGTTTAATCAAAAAGGGGAACCACGATGAATAATCTCATGGGAAACCAAGGGTCTGCCCGAGTGCAAAAAGTTTTTTAACCAATGGATTGAAGTTTGAGGATTGTAAAGTTAATTATGCACCTACAAGAGGCCGCCCCCGATTTCTACAATGTTTTTGACAGGTAGTTTCCCCCGGTCCCACTCCCTATCACAACATGCCTTGGGGTCCAAAGGGGCTATCTTGCCCCTTTTAGGCCCCGGACCACACCGCAAAAATTTAAAACTTTAAAAAAAACAAAGAAAGACAAATATACAAAAAACAAGACACAGTGAAAAGGGGGGACTTGAAGATGTTTGAAAATTTGAACTTGAAGAAAATGATCCCCCTAAAAATAAAAATTTTTGGGGGCAAAATTTTCCCCCAATTTTCCTTTTCATCAATTGTGAATCAGGGCCCAACCATTGTTTTGAGGAGAGGTTTAGCATTTTTGAGAAAAAGACTGGCAGATTAACATTTATAGGGGGTTTTTGATTGAAGGGACTCCTTTTATGCCTTGGCGGAGGGGATGTTGTGAAGGGAAGACATGGGGGCCAACCCAAAGAGCCAGGGGGAAAACTGGGCCCTTTTTAAAGGAATTTGGCCCCAGAATCCGCTTTTATCCCTGCATGTTTTCAGTGCTAAGAGTAACCCCGGAAAAAGGTTTTAAAAACCCCAAAAGGGAATTCAAACGTGGGGAAAATTAGCACAAAATTTTTTATTTTTTACCACATAGGGGAAGGGGAATAATTTGGATAGTTTGAGAGGTGGCTGTGCGGGACTAAATGACCCGGGTGATATTATAAATTCTGGGAAGAGGGGCGTACATGATTCACGTTTACGGGATCCCAAAACACCAAACCAACAAAAAATTGGTTTTTTAAACAAAGAAAGCTTTGGTGCAGCAAAAAGAATTTAAATAACAAAAACCGTGTCCTCCCCCGCTGTGGGATACTAGGGAGAGCAGACTTTTGGACAAATTTGGACCCTTTTTGTGGTCCATTAAAAAAAAAACAAAATTTATATTGATTAGGGGAAGGGGAATAAAAATTGAATTTAAAAGAATTTGAGCAAATCAACAATGAAGTTACAATCAAACTTAATCCCTTTAGAAAACACAAAACCCTTTCATTTTACCAGTAAATTTACGTCATCTCCAGTAAAAACAAAGCCAATATTCAGCTAAAAATTAAATCTTGCTGGGGAGTTTAAACGGGTAACAATTAAATAAAATATTAAACCTTTCAACGGGGTCTTTGCAGATTCTTTGACTAAAAATAATGAAGTTCAAACACAGCCGTAAAAAACAACCTTTCTTCCCCTTTAAATTCAATTTTAATTTTAAAAACCCCTTGATTTTTGTCTGGGCCCCCAAGACGACATTTTGCCGTTATGCTTCAAAGGCCACCATCTATTTCAGAAATTTCTTTTCCAGGTACCACCCCACCTCAGTCACCCAAAATGTCTTGTAGGCTATGTTATTTATTTTAGCCCCCATGGCCCCGGGAACACAAAAGGCATTCCCAAAATTAAAAAATCAAATCCGAAAAAATCCCAAATGCTCAAGAGGAAAACAACCCAAAACCTATTTTTGGAATGAAGGAGCACCTTACCCTACGCCCAGACCATTTGTTGTAATTATTCCAAAATTACTTTTTAGGGTTAATGGACTAATTGAAATCAAATATCCAAAGAGTTAATTGGGGTTGTAAAGAAAAACGAAGGGGAAGATTTATCTTAATCCCACAATTATATTTACAATGATCTTTTAGACAAGCCCCTAATTGCAACCCCCTGGTTTTTGTCCTGTGCGGAATCCCAAAATCCCCCTGTCACCTTAACGAAAATAAATAGTATACTTTTTCTAACATAAGACCAAAAATGTCTGGCATGTCCAAACTTCATAACCATCCGGGTTTTTGAATGGGAACGAAAATTTCTCCCTTGTCTCGGCCGTTTTTTTAATGCTTAGGTATTTCCCCTCCTTCTTTCCCCCCAAACGCCACCTGGTCGATGCATCCGCAAGCAGGCAGGAATAGAGATGTCCTATATGTGGCGCTAGCAGAGGAAAACATTGAATGTTATGTTGTCAAAGACTGTTATTGGTTACTAAACTGACATCATTGCACTCCGGCAGACCCATAGGTGCCCAGTCTCCCCCAACAGATATCAAAGAGAATGCATACTGATAGTTTCAGTGGCTCGCTGATTAAACACACTTCTCACTCTGTCCCTCAGGCAGTCAGTTCTACCCATACAGCAGGGTAACTCTAAACTGCTTAAATCGCTGAATCGATTCAACATCTATTTTAGTGTCCTCCTCAACAGGCAGTTGCAAAGTGATAGAAAACATCCCCTTATCCATCTTCACGCATGTCGTAAGAGGCGACTAAGGAGGTTTGGCTGAAATCGGATCCATGTGTCCTAAACAGTAGAAGTCTATGCGCTTTAGGGCCTACCAAACAACGTGCAACGTATCACGTTCTTGGCAAAGATCAAACATATCACAAAGAGTGATTGAAATTGGTTGTAAAGAACGAACGCAAAGAAGAAAAATCCATCTTCAACTCTCCAACAATCAATATTCTTGATGCAAGCCTGTCCAATCTCTCATTGCCACAAACGCCTGCATGCCCAGGACAGTAGATCCACGTAAGTCTCTGGAGATTAGAAACTTCTATAGATGACAGGCACTCATACCAAAACTCATGTCAAAGACTGTCCAACAGGAACTAATTATAGATAGCATATCACGTTTACATTGACCTCTGTGTGAGCTACAATAGACAATAACGTTTATCAATCAATCAAGTGCCACGCCTGCCAGCATAGACAATGATGTCTCTCCACAACTCTCTCCTTGGTGCAGTTAACCAGTTCTGACATTGATCGTTTGTCGAGCCATGACATCAGACCATCCAACATCTTCTCCCTCTGTCTTCCTGAATTTTACCTGTTGTCACCAAATGTTCTAAACCTGCTTAAATCGCTGGATCAATTCAACATCTATTTTAGTGTCCTCCATCAGGCGGTTGCGAAGAGACCGAAGAACATCCGCCTTATCCATCTTCAACTCCCAAACAATCGATGCTGTTGATGCAAGCCTGTCCGCTCTCTACTTACCGCAAACATCCGATGCCCAGGGCAGTAGATCCACTGTACCCTCTGGAGGCTAGAAACTTCTATAGACGACATCCACTCATAATGAAACTTGTCGCTTTAAATTTTGTGAATCATCGACTGAGAGTCATATACAACAATGGCCTCTGTAAAAAGGAGTCCCAGAAAGCTAATGGAGGGCAGCAGTAACTGCCTTTGAAAACATTTATAAATTCTGCATCCCAGCTAGAGTGAAGTAGATGGTGTGTGGAACATGCAGAGACTTACCAGACACCCAAAATCCCCTTTGTCTAAAAATAATACCTGCACATTGAAATAAAATAGTATGCAGAAAAGTTACCACTTAAGAGCCTGCTTGACATAGAATATTGGTGTTGTTACAAAGTATGGTTTAGAACTTGCTGATCTGGTCTGTTGAAGTACTGTTGGACATAAGCGACAGTGTAGACATCTTGAAAGCAGCTTCAAGTGCGAGATCTTGTTTTTCATTATCTGAAGTGTAAACAACAGGTACATCCTGAACTATACTTAAAACAAACAACTTCAAAAAATCTGAGAGTTCCCAGCTTCTTATTCTGCTTCAAACGCTCCATATTGACCACTTGTTACCCACTCTATGTGATCTGTATGTGATCCAAGCCTAAGAGAGATTGTACGTTGTGCCAGTTATGCGCCTACACGTAGGCCAATGCATCCGATTTCTGCAATGCTTTTTATTTACTAGGTAGCTTCCCTAGGTCCTACCTCAGTCGCCTCTTATGACATGGCTTGTAGATTGCAGTGCTACTATTCTTTACTCCCTTGTGGGCCCGGCAACACACAGGCAGGAGTTCCCAGCAGTCTGACTATGGAGATCATGGCAGTAGCTAAATCAGTGGTCTGGCAGGAGTCACCTATTTTTACTCATGTAATTTCTCAGTAACTCAATGAGTATGCTTGGGAAGATCAAGCTCAGCTAGGATCGAAGACAATGGTTGAAGCATCTGAGAAGATCTAGTCGCACACAAATTTGTTTTATTTTTGTAACACAATGGTAAAAATAATGATCGGACTAATAGGTTAGCCAGCATTGGTACTGTAGAAGGTGGACGAGCATTGCTGCAATTGCACTAGGCTGCAATTATGAATGCCCTGATAAGAGTTTTGGTGTGTAAAAGATTCCAGGAATAAGGGTAAATCTACAACCCTAAGATGACTGCAAAACTACTAAATCAAAGGAAGTGTATAACCAGACAAGAGCGCTATGCTGGAAGCCAAAGAAGAATAGTAAACCAACACAGAAGTGGTGTAGTTAGTTGTCACACACTGATGAACAAACTGAAGAAGAGATAGGAACACTTAGAACCTTAACTGATTGATAGGACCATCATCATTGCACTTTGGTACATGCACTTTGGTAGTAACCATGTGTGCTCTGATCCCTTTCTTACACAGGAAGATCTCAGCTGCAGGGCACAAACTCCATAGCACCGGCAAGGGTCCCCAATGTAATTTTGAAGATGGTGAGGATATTTATGTTGGAATATTATTTTTAATCTTTCCTAATGAATTTTGCCAGGGCATTCGCCTGCTCTTCTCAATTTTGAACTGCCAATGATTCTTTTATGTGCGCAAATTGAAACGGGACCTACGTTTTATCGTTCGTCTCCGATATGACTAAGATTCTAAGAACTCGATCTCCCCTACACTTAGATCAGAAATCTCTGGTAAAATAGATGGCTCTATGGGGGAACGAACCTAGTACCTTTGGCCCGAGCATCTAACCTCTCTACGCCACAGACTCCTACACACTTATAATAAACTAATTAGTTCAAACTGCGGTGACGATGGTATGTCGACTAAACTAATCACTAGTAGTCAATAGTTTAGCAGTAAATTACTAAGTAAAGTAAGTAAGTATCATTAGGTATGTTAGTATGTATCATATCATATGTCTACTTGTCATTCATCGTGACATTGATTGTAATTGTTGTTATTGTTATTGTAAGTTGGAAACCTGTGCAGGTGCAGACTGAGATTCTAAATATTATCCAAATATATTATCTTCGGACAAGTATCGATCCAATTCTACATAATATATTTAACCATAAAATACTATTGCATCAAAATAAATAGCTAGGTTCTATCGGCATACAAACAAACACTGGTCTGCATACCGTTCGTCAATATCGTCTGCAAACTATCAAGACAAGAATTTACAAAACACAATACAATGATCCATTAGTTTGTACATACATCAGAACCGGAAGTACAGGATGAAACTCATTTTTTGACAAATTCGCACAATGTTTTGCGTTTCAGTTACTCTTGTTTAACCGTGACCAACGTTAACGATATGGTAGTTACGTTACTTAACTATCTTACATGAAACAAATTCTCGTTAGTTAATGGAGCCTTAATTATTGTTGACTACTCGGTAGGGGTAGAAGGCTTGTGTACCTTGTTGCCAGATGTTCCAACCGTGAAAACCTGCTGAACATTGCATGCCACACGTCCGTTCTTAGCTTAACGCTGTATGTGAGGCAAAACAGGATTGGAGAAAAGAAAAGAATGACATACGTTTTTTCGGGACATTTCTTGCTATTGTTCCGGCTTTCCGGAATGCAATATTTTGTATAAAATAACTTACACTATAACGATACTAAGATATGTGATTCTTGTTATGTGTAAGAGTCTTAACTACAAGAAGAATTACAGATGTTAAAAACTGCTATTCCTCTTCTTTACCCATTGCCTTTGCCCGCGTGTTCGTAGCGCGTTGGACTACGGGTGACTAGTCCTCTGTAAGTGCGGGTTCAACTCCGCGAACTGGCAGAAAAGCTACAGGTTCCCCAGATTTACGGTGTTCGTGGCACCGAGCCGAAGGGTTACGATGTCCATGTCACCGAGCCGAAGAGCTTTCAGCTCAAGTGCTTCTGGGTCGAAAAAAAAAAAACATCCATTGCCTCTAAGGAGGCATATGTTCCCAACCAAGGCATTGCAAGCTCTCATACGATTGATTGCGGTTTTTATAGCTGTTTTTACATGGGGTGTAGCTAATCACACGCCAAACCTCGGCATTCGCCGTTTACGGGATGTTGTAGGAAATAAATGTTATATTCTTTACCCCGAATTCGGGCTCCGGTAACCACACGGTTACTGGAGATTTGTATTGTCCTGACACTCCAATATTTTTAAAGTTAACGCGCCGGCCACCCGGGCCGCTCAGTAAAGCGCACCCACGGAGGAGAGAGCCGTGGTACGGCAGGAGACAACGGGAAGCGAACCAATGCGAGCTGGACCTCACGCCTGCGCCTGAGATCCAACTACTTGCTTTTTGCCTGCAACAACTTTAATATACGCTATATTGGAACTGAAATAACTGCGGCTGATGGCACCAGACTTGACCTCCAGATCTGCTATTACTTGCATTAATACTAATTTAAATGATATTAATTTTTAAAAATCATATATTATACTAAAACTTAATTATTTGGTGTCTTATAATACGTTGTGAATGTTTATCATAACGTCCCTCTCTCACGCCTGCATCAGCGACGTCTGATATTTGTTGGACTTCAAAACAATGGAGAAAAGATCTTGCTTTCGCGTGATGTAATCCTAAAACTCGCCGCAGCTCATTCGATAAATACACATTGGTTCGAGGCACCCGGCCTCGTGTGAAATAGAAATATTCAAATATTACATTTCCACAGTTTACAACTTGAGCTTCTCAAATTAAACAATATAGTACCGTACTAATCACATCGATAATGAAAATAAAACTACTTTATCAGTATAAGTGTGGACGTAGACATTTCAAGTGTTCAAACAGTTCTCGAATCTGAAAATCTAGAAAAATTCGATTTGTTTGCAACATTCGTTTGACAGCTTGATAGGGACAAATGAGAGTGATGAAAGCATTTTAGGGACATCATTATATTAAAACTGGGACTGTCCCGGAAAACCATGACTTCTGATAATCACAATCTTACATGATTTCGAAATCAGTGCTGACAGAAGCTTTACTCTTGGTAGGAACACCCATATAAGAAAATATGAGGAATTACAAAATGTGACCTCGCCTATGGGATTGGGTAAAATTGAGTCAAAATTCATTCCTGATTTTAAATAATGTTGCAAATAAATTCGTTGCATCGGGTGAATGCGACTATTTTCATGTTGCCTGAGGGGACGGCCCCACCAAAAATAATGTGTAACGTGAATGTATTATTTTTCATAAATTATTAGTTCATAATGATTACTTTTACATTATTAGTTCATAATGATTACTTTTACATTATTAGTTCATAATGATTACTTTTACATTATTAGTTCATAATGATTACTTTTACATTATTAGTTCATAATGATTACTTTTACATTATTAGTTCATAATGATTACTTTTACATTATTAGTTCATAATGATTACTTTTACATTATTAGTTCATAATGATTACTTTTACATTATTAGTTCATAATGATTACTTTTACATTATTAGTTCATAATGATTACTTTTAACGTGATACTGGTTAGATTTGAAAGTTGAATATAAAACGCTAAAATATCATATCATCATCATCAGGTGCCGGCTGGCATAGGCGATCATGGATCTCCACAAATTTCGGTCTTTGGTGTTTGCTATCATCTCAGATGTTGACGCTCTATCGTGCCGTGAACTCAGGCTATCCAAAGTTTTCTCTCTGTCTTCCTCTGTATCGTCTCCCCTCGAAGTTACTGGTTGTCCCAATGTGTTCTATATCATACCAAATACAGACTAAAGTTCAGCGCCTGTCCTCCCTAATTAACATACTTCACTCATTTTCAGAGTATTATTTTTTAGAACCAGTAATTACTTCTATTTAGATCGTCTGTTAACCCTTTCACCCTTCTTAGCCGAAATATTGGCTCGGGTATTTGTTCAAATGTCTCAAAGCGGATATATACTGTCTCGATGTATTTTTTAAGATATCTCAAAGCGGATATATACTGTCTCGATGTATTTGTTCAGATATCTCAAAGCGGATATATACTGTCTCGATATTTGTTAAGATATCCAAAGCGATATACTGTCTCGATGTATTTGTTAAGATATCTCAAAGTGGATATATACTGGCTAATTCAGTATACATTGCAAAAAGCGTGCTTCCATGAGTCATAAAAATTACGGAGTGAATGGGTAAATCCATATCATTAAAATTAATATTTATATATACATTCAGTGGCGGCTCGTGTATATGCACTGGGTGAGATAGTGGCGGCTCGTGTATAGACACTTGGTGAGATAACATTCAGTGGCGGCTCGTGTATATGCACTGGGTGAGATAGTGGCGGCTCGTGTATAGACACTGGGTGAGATAACATTCAGTGGCGGCTCGTGCATATGCACTGGGTGAGATAACAAGCTAGGATTGTTGTCTGACTGTGTATGTTATGTCTGCGTATAAGAACCTGAATTTCTTCACTTCTGATGTATCCTTTGCGTGATAAAGGCCTTTTGGTAGAAACGTTGTTCTATATTGTTGTTGTACTTTGTAAAATTACAGTACTTTGTTTTTATGTGTTTCGTCATTCATCATCAGCAAGTAGACTGTCCCTTTCGGAACATGGCTTCCATCACAGCAGTCCTGAACAAACTCTGTTCTCTGCAAGATTCCCGGCACCAGCAGCAATCATTCTCAGATCATCAATTACATTTTGCACCCATCGTCTTCTAGGTCATCCTTTCATTCTTTTTTTCAGGCACTATTCCCTCCATAATGATCTTTTCTAGGCCCTCATGTCGTTTTATGTGTCCGAAATATTTAATTTTCCTTGATTCTATGCTCTTCCAACTCTGTGTTTCTCCATTACTACATAGTTTTACTGGTTTCCTGATATCTAAAGATAGCCCCTACATCTGTTTTAATTTATATAGTAAACACCTTGTTGTGTGCGATTACTTGTTCTTTTGTCTTGTAGGCTGACGTTAAAGTCAAGTGATTATTACGTCTCCTTTTTCTTTCACTGTCTTTCTTTTGTTTTTACTCTTTCAATCCGTAATGTATGTAAGGCTGGCCAAGCAAAAGGTGGACAACAAAAAGATTTCGTAATTCTTGTTGCCTTCAAACGCACTTAATTGGCAATGTATACTGAAATAGTTAGTCTATTGGCTTTGTGTCACATAGTATATTTTTCTCCTTCTTTTGTTGTCACACTGCTACCGTGTTTTTGCACAGTGTCGTGGTTTTCTGTTTTTGTTTTGCGCTGTTCTGGTGGCTTGGGTGATTGTTATTCTTTCTCATTGACAGAATTCTGCTATGTCATCTAACCATTTTTTCGTGGTCTTCCTCTCGCTTTCTTTCCTGGTGTTCTGTTGCAGAAGACTCTGTATACTGTGTAGTTTGGATGTATTTTATTAAGTGGCCAAACTACTTTATTCTTTGTTTCTCAATGTAATTCAAGCAAGGTTCTGTACCAACTTTCTTTCTTATGATGATGTTGGTGACTGTCTTTTCTAGTGTTGTTGGTAACTTTTTGCAGGCACCGCATTTCCCATGTAGTTATTTTTTTGCGACTGCGCTTGGCTCATTGTCCATGTTTGGCTCTGGTAACACAAAGTAGGTATGAAAATGTTGTTGGTCATCTGTTGTTTTGCTGTCAGTGAGATTTTTGGGTGCTTTAACAATGAGGCTAGCTGGTATGTTACAGCATCGTTTGTTGCACTCTAGCCTCTATCTTTTTGTCTAGTAGTGAGCTAGTATATTAGCTCAAAAGTACGTATTGGTTAAATCTATAATACAGAAATAGTATGATCTTTATGTTAATTATTATACCAATAAAGGTGAGATTGTGTATTGCTAGTTATATGTAACCGCTGCTGAGGTGGGACAGTTGGCATATGAGAGAAATTCTGAAGGACTGTTAATTAAGGTGACAAGGTTCTGCTCTGGACAAGCTATTTGATGATCATGAGTATGTGATGTGTGTGTTGCGTCTGTGTGTACGTATGTTCTGCTTACGCCTGTACCTGAATGAAACTCACGTGTATACCTGTGTGTTGCTCGACTTTGTGCCTGTGTGTTGCTCCCATTTATGCATGTGTATTGTTCACTCATATAGATGTGTGTTGTCCAAGTGTGTGAGTATATTTTCCACCGACAAAAATTATGAATTATTTATCCCAACAATTGATCTGCCCATGTCTCCTGACGCTTTACACTCATATCATATTTGACGTTGATGAAAACAAAATGAAAAATAGCACTGACATATCGAAAAACGAATCTCACACCACTGGCTACCACAATCAGTGGTAGAAGATGAGAGCGTTGATGACAGTTACTCGATGAACAGCAGACAGAAGGAAAAGGAAACGGGGTAGACTAACGGAAAAATGAAGAGTGGCAGTGGAAATGTAAATGTAAGAGAACGTTGACTTGGTGAGATACCAAGAAAGTAGAAAGACAGTAAACCGAACACACCTGAGTTCACTTGCGTGTGCTTCATGTGTCAACATCGACATTAATAGAATATAAATAGATTAACGTGTATATATATATATATATAATATATAATAATATATATGAATACACCTATGGCAAGTAATGCAGATATCACCCTGTAATCTAAAATGATAACAATAACAGAACAGTTCACCTATATAGTCAGAAATTTTGATTACACAGGAAATGTTAAAAAGAAATTATGTTACGAATTGACAAAGCAACATCAGATTTTAAAAGTCTAAATAAAATATGGAACTGCTAGTTATATAGCGTGAGCGTCTGTTGAAGCGTACCTGGTTCAAACCCCACGGTGGACAAGTTTGGAAGCAAATTCGTTTCCGTGAGATTTTTACGAAAGGTAAAAATAGAGCTAACCGTTCAGAAAGCAATGGCAAACTACTGAACGTATAAGTGGTGCCTAGAAAATCAATGACTCGTTTACTGTGGTTGATGGCTACGTCCTTTAGGATATGCGACGATTTTCATTTCAAGTTATATAGTATTAAAACTAAATTACGAATTTTCAATTCAAATGTTGTATCAATTCTAACATATGCCAGTGAGAGTTGGAAAATGACTAAAGATATAGAAAGCAAGTTGAATGCATTTGAAAATAGATGTCTGCGAAAAATAATGAATATAAAATGGAACGAATTCAGGAGAAGTGATGAAATCAAAGAAATGTCTGGTCAACCACTAGTGACAACTGTTATGAGAAAGAGAAGATGGAGATATGTTGGAAACACATTGAGAAGAAATGATCAACGAATATCAAAGCAGGCATTGAAATTGGATACAAAGGGTTGAAGAAGGAGAGGACGACCTAAGGAGACCCTGAAACGAACTTTTCTGAGAAAGGCAAGAAATATCGGCCTCAGTTCTAAGGAGGAGATTGAGCGAGTTGCCCACGATAAGGAGGTATGGAGAAATTGCTTGCGGGTCGTATGTAACGTATAACGGTACGAAAAAAATTTTTAAAATTAAATATATATATATATGGCATTTTTCGTCTTTATAGACGGTGAATTCGCAAGTGTTGAACTGTGACAACCTCTTGAGTTTTCGCTTTTCTCTCTTGTTTTTCAGCTCATACATAAGTCTTTTCTTAAAGACTCTGCTTCGCAATATCGCTTTACACGCAACTCTGTCATCAGCTAGTTTTTCTCATGTGCTGGGACCTATAGAAAAGTTCTTAATTGAGGCCTTGCAGACATCTTTATATCTGAGCAGTGGTCTGCCCTGGTGCCTCTACCTCCTTCCGAACAATGTGTTTTGGTATCCAACAAGTTTCCATTTTCCTCACCTGCACTAACCATCTTAGTCTCCACTGCTGAGCATGCCCATGATGAAAGGCAGATTTGTACGTTACTGTACTTCAGAGTTGGTTATCTTGTTGTACCACCTGATGTTCATAATCTTGCAGAGACATCGAAGGTGAAAGATGTTAAGTCTTCTCTAGTGCCTTGAGTAGTGTGCCCATGTTTCTGAGCCATACTTGTAGTAAAGAACTAATTACACAAGCTCGATATATATGAATCTCCGTCTGTAATGTTAGCGTGTATCTACTCTCGTAAAAAACTTTCTAATGCTGATGTTTGTGACTGTCTTTTCTGGTGTTGTTAGTAACTGTTCGTATGCATTGCATTTCACATGTAGTTTTTTGTGATACTCTGCTTTGCTCATTGTCCATGTTTGGCTCTAGTAACGCTGAGGAGATGCACGTGCTATCACGCTGGCATATTAGAGAAGATGAATGGGTCTGAGTATATATGGGATACACTGAGTGCAGTGACTCTGGGTTCTATCACTTTAATAGATATTTATGTACTCAATTAACATATCATTTACAAATACGTTGCTAGATCTCTTGCCATCTTCAGGATGGCACAGCCTCTGGGGACAAGGTTCAGATATTTATCAACAATTTCTTGGCATACTAGCCTGAAGAAGAATTTACTGTAATCCTCAAGACGACATTAACAGGCAGGTCTTCGGACTGTCCGATCTGTAAAATAAGATTAACAATAAATTGAAGTTACCATCTCTCAGAGGTACAATGAAACGTGAATTACGCTTAGCAAAAGTGGCTTTTAAACTTTTAAATATATCGGTTTTACTTCCATTTTTATTCATGATAAATTTGATGACATTTCTTCTCTAATGCAACCAAACTGATCAATATTGAAGCCATATTTGACAATTTAGAAACTTTTTTAATAGTTTTTTTAATTTTAATTACTTTAGGTCAAGCTCACCAGACAACGCAAGGAGCGTAAATTGTTTCAAATTATTGAGACAATAGAAATCTTTACCCGTGTATTTTCACTATTATATATATATATATCATCATCATCATCATCAAGGTGCGTGTCCTTTATAGGACATTGCTCTTTTTGCAGCGCATCTGAAATTCACTCTGTCTCTATCCAGTTCACCCACTTCGTCGATGGTCATATTCATGGTTTCTTAATATCTTGTAGTCATGTTCTTCATCTTGTAGCCATCTTCTTCATCATGTATATAGTATATATATATATATATATATATATATAATAATAATAATAATTCCTCTCGTACCGTTATACGTTACATAGGGCATGCAAGTAATTTCTCCATACCGTTCTATCATGGGCAACTCGCTCAATCTCCTTCATGGAACTGAGACCGATATGTTCTGCCTCTCTTAGCAAAGTTCGTTTCAGGGTCTCCTTAGTTCGACCTCTCTTTCTTGTTCCCTTTGCATGTCACTTCAATGCCTGCTTTGATATTCTTTGATCCTTCCTTTGCGTTCCCGGCCTAGCCTGATGGACCAACTTCTCTGATTTTTATATTCGTTGATCATTTCTCCTCAAGGTGTGTCCAACATATCTCCATCTTCTCTTTCTTATAACAGTTGTTACTAGTGGTTGACCAGGCATTTCTCTGATTTCATCACTTCTCCTGAATTCGTTCCATTTTATATTCATTTTTTTTTGCAGACATCTATTTTCAAATCCATTCAACTTGCTTTCTATATCTTTAGTCATTTTCCAACTCTCGCTAGCGTATGTTAGGATTGATACAACATTTGAATTGAAAATTCGTAATTTAGTTTTAATACTTTATAACTTGCAGTTCCATATTTTATTTAGACTTTTAAAAGCTGATGTTGCTTGGCCAATTCGTATCATAATTTCTTTTTTAACATTTCCTGTGAAAGCAAAATTGCTACCTTAATATGTGAACTGTTCTGTTATTTTTATCATTTTAGATTCCAGTGTGATATCTGCATTTACTTGCCATAGGTGTCTTCATTATTTATTTATTTTTTCATATATATATATAATACGACTAATATGTAAATACTTTTGTATGGCATTTTTCGTCATTTACATACAGTCAATAGGCAAGTGTTCCACTGTACAACCTCTGAGTTTTCGCTTTTCTTTCTTGTCTTTCAGCTCATACATAAGTCTCTTCTCAAAAGACTCTGCGCCCTTGGGCAATATCGCTTTTCACACAACTCTGTCATCCGCTAGTTTTTCCAACGGTTGCTTTCCGTGTTGTGCCCGAGTTGAAAGCAAAGATGAAGTGTCCTCTCTCTTTGTGCCTAGCCTGGGCAGCTGATATGGAGAATGTGTCTTGCCCACTTAGCACAAACCCATCTCTACCCTACTGTTTCATCCAAAGGAAAGATAAAGTCTATACTTTTGGAATCAAGCAGGGTTTGCAGGAGATGCTAGAAGATGGAAAGAAATACAAACCTAACCATCAACTGCCTTAGAGTCCCTCCCTCCAGATTGTTGGTTAAGTTTTACTCCTCTAGCCCTCTGCTACTGTGCGACCAACAAATACGATAGGACTAATGAAAGTGCTAACGGACAGTAAAATGATTATTGCTACTACATGATTAACGGCCTGTTAACGTTCTAATATTTTGCTACAGCTTAGACAGTGGTTAATCGGCCTAGTTCAAACTATCTTAATCATTTGCTATCTTAGAAGAGATCTAAGCTTTTTGTGCTCTCAATCATGTTTGCCTCAAGCGTGGATAAGAAAGATTTCTAGAACGGGCTTTTGTGTGCGCTTATTTAATCATGTTTTGTCTCACAGCGTCAGGACAAGAAGAGATTTCTAGAACGGGCTTTTGTGTGCGCTTCTCTAATCAAGTTTTGCCTCACAGCGTCAGTTTACGAAGAGATTTCTAGAACGGGCCTTTATGAGCGCTTCATAAATAGTGTTTTTCACTCACTCTCTATTATTTATGTTGTCCATCTTTTGCGTGAACGACCTTTTGCTTTGTATCCACTGTGTTGGTGTAGCATTGCTCTCTCATCATCAGTTCCCGTCTCCAAACGATTAATACATGCTATATTTGAAGAACTAAATGGTTTGGAAATCTCTGATTTCAGTGTAGGTGAGATCGTGTTCCTAGTCCTATTCAACACAGACAATAAAACGTAGGTCTTGTGTTCAAGATGAGCACACTAAAAGAACTCGTGGCAGTTCAAAATCGAGATCAGTCTGGAAAGCCGCTGCCCGGCCAAAATTTGTTTTTAAAAAACCCTGCAAAATGTTTTTAACATCTTCAAAATTACACAGGGGACCCTCGCCGGTGCTACGGGGTTCGTCTGGTGTTTTATTGGGCGGAGTAATTTGTACAGCAACTCTGATCTTTGATAGTGTTGTATTTGGTTTTAGTTCTTTGTTCTACAACAGATTGATATTAGAGAAAGTTGAGTTATTAAAGAACATAAAATCAAGGAAAATTAAATATTTCTGACACATCAAACGACACGAGTGCATAGAGAAGATAATTTTAGAGGGAATAATGCCTGGAAGAATAATAAAAGGAAGACTTAGAAGACGATGGGTGCAGGATGTCATTGACGATCTGAGAATGACTGCTGCTGAAGCAGGGTATCTTGCACAGAACAGAGAGTTTTTCAGGGATGCTGTCATGAAAGCCGAGTTCCTGAAAGGACAAGTTACTTGACGATGATGAGTTATTTATTAATGCTTTTAAAATTATTATTAATAAATTTCTTCAGAGACTCAAATGGTTCAGCCACTTGATAAGAATGAATACGACTACAAAAGTGGCAAGAGCGGACATCCTGAAAATTAAATCATCAAAAGAAAGGAGGAGATTAAGAAAAAGATGGATTAATCTAGTTACCAGAAATATTAAAACTCCACAATATCACAGCATATGAAGCGAACAACGATACAAACGATACAACGATACAACGAACACAAACTTCAACAACACATAAATGCCCTGCAAGTGACATGCGAAAAATATGACATGAAAATTAACACCTCCAAAACAGAAGTCATGACAATAAGTGGGTCAGCAGGTCAACTAAACATACATGTGAATAAAGTAAAAATACAACAGACTCCAGAATTCAAATATCTCGGAAGTATATTCACAGCAGATGGAAAGCTGGACAGAGATATCGAGACTAGATGCCAGAAGGCATACGCAGTGACATACCAACTGTCACCACTATTAAAACATCCAAGCATTAACATGACAGTCAAACGACAACTGATAAACTGCATATTTATTCCAACTCTCTGCTATCAGTGCCAAACATGACCCTGACTAAGACACAAGAAAGAAAGATTACAACATGTGAAATGAGATGTCTACGAAAAGCTGTCAATGTTACAAGGAGAGATAGAGTGAGAAACGGGAATATCAGAAGCATCGTTGGTACTATACCATGCATACAGTACATCGAGAAGCAAAGAATCAAGTGGTTCGGCCATTTAATGAGAATGGAACCACATTTACTACCATCACGTGCCTACAATAATCGACACTCAGGGGGCATAGCACGAGGCAGGCCAAGAACACGATGGATAGATAACATCTCAGAGTCCTGCGAAAGCATGGACTGACAACGTCAAGCGCTACACACCTGGCACAATATAGAAAACTAACTCTCCTCACGACGCCTCACGACAAATGTGGTTAAGAAAAGAGAAGATGAAGCGACAGAGCGTGCACTATCTCAGAAACCAATCATCAGTGAAACATGTGACACCTAATGGCAAAAAGCAGAAACCGATCATCAGTGAAACATGTGACACCTAATGGCAAAAAGCAGAAACCGATCATCAGTGAAACATGTGACACCTAATGACAAAAAAGCAGAAACCGATCATCAGTGAAACATGTGACACCTAATGACAAAAAGCAGAAACCGATCATCAGTGAAACATGTGACACCTAATGACAAAAAGCAGAAACCGATAGTAGAAGGAAGAAAGAATATGTTTCTCTGCTACAGTTATACGTTACATAGTGCCTGCACAAAATGTCCCCTAATCACTCTTCCCTAGGCAACTCGCTCAAACTCTACTATGAAAGTGAGTCTGATATTTCACCTCTCTCTCATTAATGTTCGTTTCAGGGTTTTCCTCGGACGTGCTGAACTCTTCCAAATTCAATGTCTATTTTGTTAGTTATGTTTAGTTGTATGTTAGTTTGTGTCTTCAGTTGAATTCATTAAAGTATTCCAACAATTTGTTCATGTACATTATTGGTTCAGTTAGAACATTTCTTCTTCTTCTTCTTCTTCCAACGTTTTCAGACATCGATTTGTATACTTTTAAAGTAGTTAGTGGTCAACCGGAGTCCATGTTCATCTCCGTATAGCTTGTCTTGGACTGATATGGGGATTGGCCATGTGTTTTCTCTCTGTTCCATGTATGTTGGACATTCTTGCAGTATGTGTGTCTCTGTCATCTTGCTGGTGCCACATGTACATATGTCAGATGGGCCTATTTTATACTTGTTAAACAGATGGTACCTCAGTCTATTGTGCCCTGTTCGTAGACGAAAAATGACAACCTGTTCCTCTCTACTTAGTTGGCGGTAAGCATCGTCCTTTTCATGCCCTGGGTGATCTCTCAGCCATTTGTTCTTGTAGGCCATTTTTATTCGTACTTTTGCTTCCTCATATGTCATACTGGTGTCTGTCTGTGGTAGCCTGCTTCCTGCTTTTGCCAATATGTCTGCAGTCAGTCTCATTTCCAGGTATTCCGCAGTGAGATGGTATCCACTGTATTACCACTCTAGAGAAGATGTTGCATACTTGGTGTAGTGATGCTTGCAGTTCCTTCAAGTTGTTATCGTCTTCATTTTTTAGAGCAGTAATTACTGACAGGGCATCAGTAAGAAATACCAGGTTTTCATTTACATGTTCCTCTGACACTATGGCTTCTGCTGCCGCTTTTAGGGCCTCTGCCTCTGCTCTGTAATTGCTGGAGAACCTTCCTGTCGCTAATTTTAGCTTCCTGAGTTTCATGTCAATGAGCACTATGAGGGCTCCTCCTCCTCCATTTTCAGTTGCATTTGCTGCAGACCCATCTGTGTATACATGGGTCCACCTGCTGTTAGGAAAGTGTTCCTTTAGGTACTCGGTGGCCAGGAGTTTTCTTTCTTCACTTGTTTGTTGGTTTTTCCTACTATCCCTGTGATGTTCTCATTCAGCTCTGGGAATTTTGTATCTTTCCATATCTGTCTTGTGTTGGTGTATTTTAGTGGTTTGGGGTAACTTCAGCACATGATGGTTGTTTGCTCATCATCATCTTCCTGTATTGGAGTAGATCTCATTCCCCTGTAATAATTCTCATAGCTTGGTTCTGAACACGGTTGATTTTATTGAAGTTGGATTGGGCTACAGTTGCCCATGCAGAGATTCCATAGTCCAGTGTCGGGCGAACATATCCCATATAAAGCTTCTTTAAAACACTGTTATCTGCCCCCCAGGTTGTGCCAGCTAGTTTTTCATGATTGCCATCCTGGATTTTGCTCGGGTTTTGTTTTTTCAATCTGAGCATGCCATGTCATGCGCTGGTCGAAGGTGATTCCAAGGTATGTGGGGTTTTTCTCTGGGAGCAATATATGGTTATTTAGTAGGATTTTAGAACATTTCAATTTTCTTTGTTAATAATTTCTGCGGTATGGCTGTTGCAGAACGAAATGAAACAACATACTTTCAGTGTGAGGATTGAGCTTGAGGCCGTTACTGCTGCCCTCTATTAGGTCTCTGGGACTGTGATTACTGGGGTCGCTGTTTCTGACTCAGTCGAAGTATCAGAAGATCTAAAATGATAGGTTTTGTTATGAGAAGATGTCGCCTATTGATGTGTCTCTCCAGAGGTTTATGCGTCTACTGTCCTGGGCATGCGGGTGTTTGCAGCAATAAGAGAGCGGACATGTTTGCATCGAAAGCATAGATTGTTGGGGAGTTTAAGATATATAACGGGGATGCTCTTCGGTCTCTTGGCGACCTACTGTTGGATGAGGACTTTAAAATTGATGTTGAACCAATCCAGCTATTTAGGGAGTTTGGAATTACATGTTGTGCTAGTAGAACTGAATGACTGAGTGGCAGAGTGGCAGAGTGGGGAGTGTGTTTAACCAGCCTGGGAACCATCAGTATGCATATTCTTCGACATCTATTGGAGGAGACTGAGCACCTATGTGCCTGCCCAGTGTATAATGGTGTCGGTTCAGTAACCAATAACCAATAACTAAGTAACCAATAATCGCATATCTTCACATAACATTAACGTAGACTAACTATTTCCATCACGTCATAAAAGTTACTTCAGTAACAATACCAATAACTATGAGACCAAAATCTTGACTCTATCTTTCCCCGTTCTTCTCAATTTAACGATAGATCTCCAAAACTCATTTTCCCATCCGCTGTCCATCGAAAAGTTGACCTATTAAAAGCCCGTACTGGCAACGACATACGTTCAATTCACATCGAAAAGTTGAATATTAAAAGCCCGTACTGGCAAGACATATGTTCAATTCATCGAAAGTTGACATATTAAGCCCGTACTGCACAGACATACATGTTCAATTCACATCCATCTTCATCTTTATGGTGATTCCACTAGGTACAGTTTGTTCGATTTAAACACTTGCAGATACAAAATAAGACATCTGATAAAGGGGGGCTAAGTGGTTAAGCCCTTTGTCTTGTGAGTCGTGGGTTCGAGTCCGGACTGCGCCATTCTGTTCACGAGTTCAGTTTTTCCAGAGACCCTAGGATTGTTGCTGGAGCTACGGAGTTCGAGCTTTGTTCAATACTCTCGACAGATGGTGTGCCACGTCTGCGGAGAGAGACCGAGCCGCATGGGGTAAAACCCGGTGCAATGAAGTCAATCCTTCGGCTTTAAAACTCTTTTAACAAAATAAAACAACCAAAAACAGTCTAGAATGAAACCGATAGGAAAACAAAGATCAGAATACTAAGATCATAGATATTTTCATTGGCAGCGTATGGCTGTGAAGCAGTCACATTTAACAAGGCAATAGAAAACATATATGGGCTTTTGAATATAATTGTTACAGAAGAGTCATCGGTATATCATGGGCATAAAAAACAAATAGATCTATCCAGAAAGAACTCAAAATCAAAGAAAACTGGCTGATGCTACACATAAGAATGAGAGAATTGAAGTATTTTGGATATATAAAGAGACACAACGGGATGGGAAGACCATTATGGAAGGATGCATCACGACAGAGGTGAATAGGAATACAAAGGAGAATATGGATTCAGGATGTAACTGATGATTTGAGAATGACGGCTGCAGAGGCGTGACATCTAGCATATGACATAAATTCTGAAGGGCTGTTAGGGTGGCAAAGTTATGCTCAGGACAAACTATTTGATGATGATTTGAGCAGGACTTCTGCAGAGGCGTGACATCTGGCCTATTAGAGAAATTCCGAAGGATTGTTATGGTGATAAAGTTCTGCATAGAACAAGCTATTTAATGATTACACACAAATACAAAAGCTTTGTTTGTTTATTTAAATATGTGTATTGAATATTTGATAGCCACAAATACATGTCAATTTGTTTACAAAATACAGTCCAGAATATTATTTTGCCTTGTTTTCCTTAGATGGTAATTTTTTTTACACTTAATTTACTTCAATGCACAAAGTAAGAAAATGTGATGTAGTTAGGCAAGAGCACTGGTAGCTAAAGAAGAATAGTAAAACAAAACATAACTGGTGTCGTTAGTTACTATACGCTTAGAGACATACTGAGGAGTAGATCGGAGCACTTATAGACTAATTAGTTCGACCAGCAGTGATGATGATGATCTGACGACTAAACTGAGAGACATACTGAGGAGTAGATCAGAGCACTTATAGACTAATTATAGTCTGTCCATTAATTCGTGAGCACGTTTGAAATTGATTTTCTCGAAAACTACCTGTTGGATCTCAGTGATTTTTGCAAGCAGCCTTAGAATATCCATGACGCTAGAGAAATATTTTTTTCCAAGAAAATTTGATGTGGTTTGAAATATTTCTTCTTCAGGTTATATTAAAATCAACCTCACCGGATTGTACACAATAGTAACAGATCTACGGTACACAGACGCGTTGTTCTAAAAATACATTATGGTAACATAGAAATATCGTGAGTAGACAACAATTTCACGAAATCCCGTGCACCTAACCCAGTCGACTTTGAAAGCGGAAAGCATATGACGTTATAATTGGGATACCGTTGTATAGTCATAGGCGTATCTCGCTATTTGTATGAAGCTATTGTATCATATTTGTTGGCTTATCAAAACTGACATTGATATCACATTCATAATGAGTCTGAAGTGCACATTTATAACAATGCAGAAGGTTACAGTTTTACTATACCAACACTTCCGTAGGGAATCTAAGAGAGGTCATCTATATTGCGATATTCATAACCCTGAGAAACGAACGCAACTGGCGCTTGGTCTGAATAGAGAATCCTTTTCCCGATGGATTAAACAGGACACAAAGTGCACTAATGTCAAGCAAGGAAGGAAAAGAACAATTGACGACTTTGACATAGATGTCATAAGACGGGAGCTCTTGAAAATGTTTGCGACAAATCAACTTGTTACTCTCAGGAAACTGAAATTAAAACTGCAATCAGATTGCAGCATAGACATTTCTAGAAGTACTCTATGAAAAATTGTAAGAGCCGCCGGCTTCACCTTCAGAAAAACTTTAGGCGGCAGGAATATTATTTGTGAAAAGCCACATTTAATTGCTGCCCGAAGTAAATACCTGAAGCAGATCCGTGAGCGGCGGAGGCAAGGCTATGATATTGTATATTTGGACGAATCCTGGGTCAATGCTCACCACACCAATGCTAAAGAATGGCAATCAGTAGACGGTGAACAGAAAAGAAAAATACCAAGCAGCAAAGGCCAGCGTATTATACTTGCAGGAAGTAGTGAAGAAGGTCTTGTCCATGACGCTGGACTTATTTTCCAATCAAAAGTACCGACGGTAGGGACTACCACACAGAAATGAATGGACATATTTTCAGGCACTGGATGGAGAAAGATCTACTTCCAATTCTAAACAGACCATCATGCTTGGTAATGGATAATGCATCCTATCACAACGCAGTATCAGCGGAAGACAAAGTACCAACTGCATCAAATACAAAAGATCAAATTAGGACTTGGTTTGCTAAGGAAAATGTCAGCTTCGATGATACATATTTGAAACCCGAGTTGTTGCACCTGGTGAGGATGACAAATAAGACAAAGGTGTTTCATATTGACAAAATCATTGCGGAATACGGCCACACGTCTTTGCGACTACCTCCATATCATGCTCACCTCAATCCGATAGAGCTTGTCTGGGCTAAAGTAAAAGGGCAAGTTGCGGAACAGAACAGGACGTTTAAAATGTGTGATGTTGAAGTTCTGACACGTGAGTCCTTCTCAATGATAGACATGCAGTTCTGGAAGAAGTGTGTTGAACATGTGCTCCGAGAGGAAGACGAGTACTGGCACCGAGATGGATTACAATTTGTCCAGCCAGTAACAATTATCAACCTCATGGAATCGTCAGATTCGGGATGATACAAATCATATTTTGATTACAGACTGAGAAATAGCAACGTATACATTTCCATATCCAAATGCGTCTACCATCATACAATTTGTGGTGAAGTTAAGACACCCTGGGGTCTAATGGTGACCGAAGGGAGGACTAACTGTTGCATATTGTATCCAAGTTCACGATTGCACATAAAGGGCAACACACTTAATTACTTGACCTATCAAGTTAATATGGAGATACACCTATGAATAGAATTGACATGGACAAATTCTAGGGATACTGTAAAATCTAAAATTTGAGCCCCTGCATATGCAATTGTCATAAAAGATCAAAGGAATTCGCCGATGTGCAAAATCCGTAGCATCTATGAACTACTGGTTAGCTTTATTTTAGCGTCATGGATATTCTAAGGCTGCATGAAAAAAATCACTGAGATTCAACAGGTAGTTTTCGAGAAAATCAATTTCAAACGTGCTCACGAATTAATGGACAGACTATAGTTCGACAAGCAGTGATGATGATCCGACAACTAAACTAAATTAAACTAAGCTTCTTCTTCTTCAAACGCTCCATATCGAGCACCTGTTAAACCACTCTTTGTGATTTGTATGTGATCTGAGTCTAAGAACGATTGTACGTTGTGCTAGTTGTGCGCCAACAAGTAGGACAGCACATCAAATTTGTGCGATCACTTTTAATTTACTAAGGTAGCTTCCCTAGGCCCCTACCTAAGCCACCTCTTACGACATGCTTTGTAGGTCGCAGTGTTACTATTCTTTGCTCCCCTTGTGAGCCCTGGAAACACACGGGTGAAACTAAGCTAAAAGTAATAACAATAAAAATGAGAATTATAATATTTCTTAACATTTGTAGATCGTAAGGTAAGAAGTCTCTGTCCCTTTTTATTTCTATGTCCAAGTTTGCAGAAAGTTGTACTCTCAATTCCATTTCACACTTGTGGAAAGTCGAGAACAGATCACCTACAAACTTGTTTTGGTAAAATTTTACAAGCAGACGATCTACGCTTAGCGCTGGCATACATTGGTTGCTGTATGATGGAGGCTCGTATGGGATCAGGTAACGATCTACGCTTAGCGCTGACATACATTGGTTACTGTATGATGGAGGCTCGTATGGGATCAGGTAACGATCTACGCTTAGCGCTGACATACATTGGTTACTGTATGATGGAGGCTCGTATGGGATCAGGTAACGATCTACGCTTAGCGCTGACATACATTGGTTACTGTATGATGGAGGCTCGTATGGGATCAGGTAACGATCTACGCTTAGCGCTGACATACATTGGTTGATGTTTGATGGAAGCTCGTATGGGATCAGGTAACGATCTACGCTTAGCGCTGACATACATTGGTTGATGTTTGATGGAAGCTCGTATGGGATCAGGTAATCAGAGTACCACCTTCTCGGTAGTGGTAAAAAAAGTAAAGGAACACTTTGTTTATACTACGTAGTATCTAGGGTTATACGGTTTTAGGCTGGTATTTTTCATTGACCTTCGGTACACGATGGGTGATGTGGTGAACATCACGCCGGCCGCCCAGTGCTTTACTTGGTACCCAATTGAGACTGGGTCGACCCGAGTGCCCTTAGGGTCGGAAAAAGTTCCACGCCTCCTTGTGGAATCGAACTTGGACCACTAGCATAAGAAGCGAGTTCACTAACAATTACTCTACTGCACCTCTCGGTAGTGGGTAGCTCCTTAATTGCTCTCCATTCCTGTGTCAGCAAATACCACTCATAAATGTTCATTATTGTGTCATATGAACTAGTGATGAAAACAGACAATTAATTTATTGATAGAATCATCATCACTGCACTTCGATGAGTGTGCTCCGATCTCTTTTTTACACACGAAGATCAAAGTGGTAGTGCACGAACTCTGTGGCACCGGCGAAGGACCTCGATGTAATGTAGAAGATGTGAAAATATATTTAAGGAATTTAATTTTTTTATTTTTCTAATGGATTTTGCCCGGGCAGCGGTTTCCAGAATTTCTTCTAGATTTTAAACTGCAAAGGTTTCTTTTACGTGCTGAACTTGAATACGGGACCTACGTTTTATCGTCCGTCTCCGATAGGAACTAGATCTCACCTACACTGGGATCAGAGATCTATGGGAAAATATCCTGATCTCTCCACGAGGGAGAAAACCGAGTACCTAGACAAACAAAAGATGAAACAAACAAGCCGTTCGCACACGCATAAGGTAGCCGTCAGAGTACAACAACCAACCGTTAGTCACTTGAATTTGTTATTCAAGTCAAAGAAACAGCCATCACGACAGAAAACAACTGTAACGACAAAAAACTTATGTCCGTACAAGCATTATATACATAAGGCAACGACAAGAATGCCGGCGATTATCTGTCAGACATTTTCTGAGTATAACATTAACAACATATACCCCGTAACACAAACAGAGAAACATTATGAGTGAAATTCATAGTTCACAGTGTTGCTCCAAGTACTTAACTCAGTAGATAGGAAACGAAACTTGGTCCGACAACTCCAAACATGAGGCAAAATCTGCTATCAACCGCATCCAGAAGTATAACATACTCCAAGGTCTTAATGGCTAGCCCGACTTTCCGTCATGTTGACTATCTTAGACTAACAGGATGCCAGAAGAAAACTACACAAGATGGCGTAGAGAAAACTGCGAAACACGTACAAACAAAGTACTATAGTTTTACAAAATACAGAAACAGTGACCAAGTTTTATTGCGGTCTTCCCCCTTTTTCGATTGTAGAGAAAACTGACAGAACTACACAAGCAGACGTACAGAGAACTTAGAGAACTGCCCAATTAGACGTATATAGAGAACTGAGAGAACTACACACGCAAACATATAGAGAACTGAGATAGCTATAACAATAGACGTATAGAGAACTGAGATAGCTATAACAATAGACGTATAGAGAACTGAGATAGCTATAACAATAGACGTATAGAGAACTGAGATAGCTATAACAATAGACGTATAGAGAACTGAGATAGCTATAACAATAGACGTATAGAGAACTGAGATAGCTATAACAATAGACGTATAGAGAACTGAGATAGCTATAACAATAGACGTATAGAGAACTGAGATAGCTATAACAATAGACGTATAGAGAACTGAGATAGCTATAACAATAGACATATAGAGAACTGAGATAGCTATAACAATAGACGTATAGAGAACTGAGATAGCTATAACAATAGACATATAGAGAACTGAGATAGCTATAACAATAGACATATAGAGAACTGAGATAACTATACCAGCAGACATATAGAGAACTGAGATAACTATACCAGCAGACATATAGAGAACTGAGATAACTATACAAGCAGACATATAGAGAACTGAGATAACTATACCAGCAGACATATAGAGAACTGAGATAACTATACCAGCGGACATATAGAGAACTGAGATAACTATACCAGCAGACATATAGAGAACTGAGATAACTACACAAGCAGACATATAGAGAACTGAGAGAACTACACCAGCAGACATAGAGAACTGAACAATGTTATTATGTTTCGTTTAAGTAGTAGAGACTGCGTAGAAGTGGGCGTCTGTAGCTTGAGCGGGAGTGAGCGGGATCACAACCCAAGAGTACATGGTTTAAACTCCGCAGCGAGAACTTTGGAAGCAAATTTGTTTCCTTGGATTTTTACGAACGGTAAAAATAGACCTCATCGTTCAGAAAGCAATTGTAAACTACTGAACGTATAAGTGGTGTCTAGAAAATCGACGACACGTTTACTGTGATCAATGACGACGTCCTGTAAAGGATATGCCACGATTTTCATTTTCCCTAGAGACTGCTGGCTCAACAGACACTAACATAGACTATGAGTAAGTCAAGCAGCTCTCTGCAAGTGTCAACAGGCGGAGCAGACACCCGATCATCTCCTGCAAGACAGCCCTCTTCTTAGTGAGCTGCGAAGCAACATATGGTCATACCCAGTCGACTTGAAAATTAAACTTTGGGGAAAACTGACAGACCTGAATCTGACTGCTCAGTTTGTGATTCACAGTAAACTAAGCAGTCATGCAATTCATAAAAAAAAAACTCAGATTAAATGGTTTGGACACCTGACAAGAATGCCCTGGTATCGTCTACCACAGAGAACCACACATAAAAGTTATAACGAGCACAGAGGAAAACCACGCCAAAGATAGAGTGACGGCATCAAGAACAGCAGCATTAAGAAAATGAATATCAGCTTACAAAGTTCATTAGTACAAGTCCACACAAGATCACAACATTTCCACCCCATCCCCAACACTTCTATAAAGAAGTAAATGGTGGACGAGAAGAAGTAAATTAAGATTTGGGAAACCTGACAGACCTGAAGCTGACTGCTCAGTTTGTGGTCAACAGTAAATTAGGTGCATGATCAGAGATCGTTAAAGTAGACCAAGAAGATGAAGACCACTCAAGTCACGTGACACTTGCATTCCAGTATTGTAAGATAAAAAGAATTCATTTAAAAAACAGCACAACATGCGAAAACAAATTTATATTATATCTTGAACTAAATTTAACAAATAAAGAATATCGGTTTATTAAAACAAAAATTCGTAAATTAATAACCATCATACTCATAGTATTGTGTATCTTCTTCTTCGTTTGTCATCACACTGCTACCAGGTTGTTGCCCAGTGTCGTGGTTTTCTATCTTTGTCTTGCGCTGTTCTAGTAGCTTGGGTGATTGTTATTTTTGCTCTTTGACAGCATTCTGATATGCCATCTAACCATCTTTTTCGTGGTCTTCCTCTCGCCTTCTTTTTTGATGTTCTGTTTTAGCTGACTATGTATAATGTTAAGTTTGGATTCATTCTTATTAAGTGACCAAACCACTTCTCAATGTAATTCAAGCAAGGCTCTGTGTCAACTTTCTTTCTTATGCTGATGTTGGTGACTGTCTTTTCTGGTGTTATTGGTAACTTTTCGCAGGCATCGCATTTCACAAGTAGTTTTTTTTTTGCGACTGTGCTTTGCTCATTGTCCATGTTTGGCTCTGGTAACACAAGGTAGGTATGAAAATGCTGTTGATTATCTGTTGTTCAGCTGTAAGTGAGATGTTTGGGTGTTTTAACAATGGGTCTAGCTGGTAGGTTACAGCATTTGCTTTTTGCTCTCTAGCCTCTAGCTTTCTAGTTGTCTATCCAAGAGGTATAAAGGGATAGATTGACTTCATAGGAGTGCCTGGTGTTACCCCATGTTGCTCGGTCTCTCTCCTTACAAATGGCAGCCACCTGCTGAGAGTATTGCACAAAATTCGAACTCCGTAGCTCTGGCAACAATCCTAGGAATCTCTGGAAAAAATGCACTCTCGAACAGAACGGGGGTATGGGATTCGAATCCATAATCTTTCTAAAACAAGACAATGGTTTAACCATTTAGCGACTGAAACACACCCCAAGAATTGTTGTATAATTTCAATCAATCATCTAATTTTTTATCAAACGTTTTTAAAAGTCAGCACACTTTGAATTTCCGATTTCTAGATTAATCTTGTCGAGCTTATGATAATAGATGGCCGTGGTTACCGCCATCGACATTTGGTTATATCAACTATGGTTAGCTTAAGACTTTTAGTGAAGTTCCTACTGGCTATCACGAAGATCCAGAACTTGCAGGCGTGATGCGTATAGCTGACATACTGCAAAATCAACTGGACCAGAGCCTCTGATGTCGTTAGATCACTGTCTCCTGGAATACGAGGCCGGATCAGATAGTAGAGTCTAGTTACGTGACCAGGAGCGTTCATAATGACATATGACGCAGACAATGCAAACAGCATTTTGGCAACACGTACCTGAGCATCGATGCGTACGGACGCTCTTCTGGAGTCACTGAGTGTCCTGAGTTCTGATACTTCCAACATTGGGAGACTATTAGGATGTTTTTTCCATCTAGATTTATGAATTATTGATAACACTATCGTTAGAAGCATTCCTGAAATAGCGATAAGAGGAATCAATAAAGTCACCACCGAATCTATATATGTCATTAAGTGCATCAGAAACATCAACTCAGAACGCAACCAACATTTCTCCACACCCTCATCATACAAGGATGGCGTAACCTCCGCTGCAACTGCAGTAACAACATATATAAGCAAAGATAACACCAAAATGCTAGTTGCAACAATTGTTGCACGTCTTTTTGTGCACATCACAATAAAACTAGTTGGATGACAAATCGTGATGTAATTCTCCACAGTTATGCAAACAACATACCATACAGATAAAAAACTGAAGACGTATGTGGCAAATACTAAGCATTGACATACTCCGTTTAAATGGTTGACTTGATAGCCAATCACCTCTAACCACACAAACAGAAGTCCAATCAAAACGCCCGTATCAGAGACTAGTAACGCAAAGATGTAAACGGTGGATGAGAAATGCCTGAGTTCCCGGGATGTGAACACCAGGCAGGATACCAGGTTGAGAATAATTCCAGGGAAGACGATTATTGGTAGGACGTAGATGTATAAAATGTTGCCAAATCTGAGGAGAAAATAGAAGAAAAGTAATTAGTTGTTTTTTTTTCATTTTAAAATTGGATCGTTATCATCATCATTTCATCATCACTACCACCACCACCACCATCATCACCACCATCATCATTATTGTCCTCCTCAGCACCATCATCATCACCATCATCATTACCACCATTATTAACATCATTATCATCATCACCTCATCATCGTCATCATCATCATCATCACTACTACCACACCACCATCATCATCATCTTTATTATTAACATCATTATCATCATCACCTCATCATCGTCATTATCATCCCCATCATCATCACTACTACCATACCGCCATCATCATCTTCTTCATTATTAACATCATTACCATCATCAACACCCCATCATCTTCATCGTCATCATCATCAACATCATCATCACTACTACTACCACCACCATCATCATCTTCATTATAAACATCATTATCATTGCCACCATTATCAACATCATTATCATCATCAGCAGTACCATCATTATTATCATTTTCCTCATTCTCATCCCTACCACCATCATTATCATCAATATAGTTATCATTATCATCGTCATCATCATTATAATCAATATCGTTATTACCATCATCATGATTATCATCATAATCTTCCCAACCACCAACATCACCCATGATTATTACTGTCATCATATAGTGATGAAATCAGAGTAATGTCTGGTCAACCACTAGTAACAACTGTTATAAGAAGAGGAAGATGGTGAGATGTTGGGCATACTCTGAGAAGGAATATCTGGTCAACCACCAGTATCAAATGTTATAAGAAAGAGAAGATGGAGATATGTTGGACACACTTTAAGAAGAAATGTCTGGAAAACCATTAGTCACAATTTTTATAAGAGGGAGAATATGGAGCTATGTTGGGCATACTCTGAGAAGAAATGTCTGGTTAACCACTAGTAACAACTGTTATAAGAAAGAGAAGATGGACATACCTTGAGATGAAATGTCTGGTTAACTACTAGTAACAACTGTTATAAGAAAGAGAAGATGGAGATATGTTGGACACACCTTGAGTGAAATGTCTGGTTAACCACTAGTAACAACTGTTATAAGAAAGAGAAGATGGAGATATGTTGGACATACTTTGAGAAGAAATGTCTGGCTAACCACTAGTAACAACTGTTATAAGAAAGAGAAGATGGAGATATGTTGGACGCACCTTGAGAAGAAATGTCTGGTAAAGCCACTAGTAACAACCGTTATAAGAAAGAGACGACGGAGATATGTTGGAAGCACTTTGATAAGACATGATCACAAAACAGGCATTAAAATGGGAGCAAAGGGTTCAAGAAAGAAAAAAACCACCTAGGGAAACCATGAAAGCTTTACCGAGAGAGGCGAGAAGTATCGGACTCAATTCTATGGAAGAGTGACTGAGTTGTCTAGGATAGAGCGGTTTGGATAAATTACTAGAAGGTCCATATAACTTAAAACAGAACGATATATATATATATATATATATATATATATATATATATATATATAAGAATGAGTTGAATGCAATTGTATGTATGTCGGTAGACATTAATTGAAGATCAGGACATCCTACGGACTTGAAATTTATCAAGAGGGTATCTTTCATAGATGAAAATATGGAAAAATGATAGAACTGGACTATTTCTCCTTTTTAAATCTTAAAGACTAACTTAATATAGGGGGAGACTGCAGTAAAGCTATATAAACTGGCGAAACACATAATAACAAAGTACTGCAGTTTTACAAAAACAATTACAATACACAGCAACGTTTCGACCTAAAGGCCTTTATCAAGCAAACGATACCACATGAGTGACGAATTTCACAGCACACTATATTTAGACTATCACAGAGATTCCAACGGACATAAAATGAAAATCAGTGACTAAAAACGAATAACGAAATAAATGCAGAAAATTAGAAGTGGAAAAAAGAAAAGGAACAATAAAAAATCAAGTAAATATATAACTTATATAAATTTAACATATACACATATAGAATATGAAGCATGAGAAGAAAAAGTAGTAAGAAGCATAGGAATGTAGAGCGTTGAGTCCATGAGGTCGCAAGGTACAATATAACGAAATAAAACGATTCTCCAGAGCAAATCGACTACGGTCATCAGGGGAACATGATCGGATGGCCGTGACCTGGACGTCGCGAGCTCCCAAATGGTCAGTTTCGTTGAACTGAGTGGCTACAGGGGTCACAGAGCATTGGCGTATATAGTTCAAGTGTTGGCCGAAACGGTCACTAAGCATTTTGCCTGCTTCACCGATATATGCCTTGTCACACTACTTGCAAGTGATGGCGTAGATTATCTAGCGGGACTCGCATGTGAAACCAGTACTGGTCTGTATCACATAAACACACGTATTGCAACGCCGACGGCCACACTGGACGGTGCCAAAATGATTCTGGACATTGGACTTAAGGCGACTATGTACCAACATATCCTTAAGACAGAAGTCTGGTGATCGTAGTCGATTTGCTCTGGAGAATCGTTTTATTTCGTTATACTGTACCGTGCGACCTCATAGACTCAATGCTCTACATTCCTATGCTTCTTGGTACTTTACCTTCTCATGCTTCATATTTATATGTGTATATGTTAAACGTATATAAGTTATATATTTACTTGATTGTTATTGTTCCTCTTCTTTTCCACTTCTAGTTTTTCTGCATTTATTTCGTTATTCGTTTTTAGTCACTGATTTTCATTTTATGCCCGTTGGAATATCTGTGGTAGTCTAAATGTAGTGTGCTGTGAAATTCGTCACTCCTGTGGTACCGTTTGCTTGATAACGGCCTTTTGGTCGAAACGTTGCTGTGTATTGTCATTTCTTTTGTATTTTGTAAAACTAGAGTGCTTTGTTATTACGTGTTTCGCCAAATACTAACTTAACGAAATTATCATGAAATGTAAAACACCGAAAAACTGTATCCTTGTTATTTAGCCTCTCTTTGGATTTTAACATTTCCCCCGAAAGCGTTGCTAGTCATATATTACTCGAATATTTGACCTATTCGAATTTGCCCCCGAACATGTTAGTAGTTTATTTTGTCATTATTTATTAGTATTTTAAACATCTTGTTACTATTCGATAAGTTTATAATCATTTCAATTATTGTTGGTGTTGAAGCTTTCCATTCTTTCTTAGTGTGACTGTTTTGTAAGCTTTCCCATGTGACAATCTTTCTTAGTGTGACTGTTTTGTAAGCTTTCCCATGTGACAATCTTTCTTAGCATGACTGTGTAACGAGATTTCCCATGTGACAATCTTTCTTAGCGTGACTGTGTTACGAGATTTACCATGTGACAATCTTTCTTAGTGTGACTGTTTTACGAGATTTACCATGTGACAATCTTTCTTAGTGTGACTGTTTTACGAGATTTCCCATGTGACAATCTTTCTTAGTGGGACTGTTTTACGAGATTTACCATGTGACAATCTTTCTTAGTGTGACTGTTTTGTAAGCTTTCCCATGTGACAATCTTTCTTAGTGTGACTGTTTTACGAGATTTCCCATGTGACAATCTTTCTTAGTGTGACTGTTTTACGAGAATTACCATGTGACAATCTTTCTTAGCATGACTGTTTTACGAGATTTCCCATGTGACAATCTTTCTTAACGTGACTGTGTTACGAGATTTCCCATGTGACAATCTTTCTTAGTGTGACTGTGTTACGAGATTTCCCATGTGACAATCTTTCTTAGCGTGACTGTGTAACGAGATTTCCCATGTGACAATCTTTCTTAGATTAACGGTTTTACCGCTATTCAATACTCGCTTTTATCAAGGTATTAATTTGTTTAATCGACGTAGCAATAGAAGAAAATTGTTATTAATTGGAAAACAGCCGATTATGAAGTTATGCGGTGGACGGGACATGTTTCTTTAATATGCACAGTCTTTCACTGATTGGGACCTATAAATATCAGTGCGAAGAACGGTTACATCTGCTAGTTTATCTAATATTCATGACAAGAAAGAACCACAATCCCTCAGACGTGAAACGTTGATGCCCCCATCAGTCGATCTGGTATATCCTAAGAATACATTTTCTATATATCTCATTAGTCAGTCTGCTGGTGATCTGTCACCATTAAGGGGTCTCAATACTCACTAAATGACATATTTTCTTTAAAATATCGATTTTCCAAATATGTTTTATTCTGTTAGTTTTATATCTCTAGAATCGAAATCAGTAAAAAAATTTGAATTTTTTTTTAAATTTGAAAACGAGATTTTAAACAGCCCACCCTCTCGGAAATTAAACGTATTTTTAAGAGGTAATGTCTAGAAATACCGTTTGGTTGGTACTTAGTGATGGGGATCTCTATTCTATAAGACATATCGAATAATATATCATTGTAAAGTGCCAGTGTGAGAAAATTGTGAGGGTTCATCCAATTCTATGGAAGCTGAAGCTGCCAAGCTTGCTTTTGCCAGGTCAGTGAGAAAGAGACAACTTGTTTATTACCAGTTGCTCTGTGATGGAGATTCCAAAGCTTTTGTAGAGACAAATACATCTTTCAACAATGATATTCAAATTGTCAAAGTAGATTTTATCAATCGCATAGCTAAAAACGTTATCTCATTAGTCTACGTCAATATTTGCCTATATTAAAAAAATAGTGGTTCTCCCATGCTCCACATCAAAGAGCATGAGATATCTCAGAAGGAAGGAGGCACATATAATACAGGTGAATTTAACATATAACCATATGGGACGGATGTTCTGTCAATCATATAAGCGATTTGTGTGGAAATTCTTTGATAAGTTAAAGATCTTTTCATATTTCACCAAAAATATTTTTAAATTGCAGTTTTCTCACAATTGTGATTTTCACTTATTTAGGAAGTGTTCAGTAGGTTAATCTCAGTAACCATTCAAGATATCAATATAAAATTTGGCATACATATAGATCTATCAATACTGAGGGCAGTCAGATATAGAAATACAAGTTTTGAGAAATATATTTTTAAACACAATATTTTTAGTAACCATAGGTTCCTATTTTTTTGGGTAAAAATTGTATATGTCTTATTCGTTGCACTTCTATCTGCTTGTTATCTGTCCCAGAACAATTTAAAGTTGCTAGCTGCCTAGAACTATGGTTTATGTAAGTATTTCAATTTTTAAAAAAGAATAATATGAACTAGTTGTGAGTACTTACCTACTTTACGGCATTGTTTATAATCCAACATGGCCGCCATTACCACGGCAACCCGACAAGTAATTAAATTAAAAGTTATATAATATTTCATACCAGACTGTCCCTAGTACTACCTGATAAACAATATTTCATTTGACTGAGAAATAAGGAAGTTAGCAATCGCTTGTCCTGTCTACCCTTAATAAAAATAGGAAAAAGTTGACACATATCTCGTTGATTATTCTTCATTAATTTAGTTCATTGATTTTCTCACAACTTGATATATCTCTTGGGGACGATCAGTAAAAATAAGTTATCAAGGTAAAAAATAAGTTATCAAGGTAAAAAATAAGTTATCAAGCAACATCGTTGATTGATTTATTGATAGGGCCATCATCATTGCACTTCGGTGAGTAACCATGTGTGCTTCGATCTCTTTCTTACATAGGAACATCTCAGCAACAGTGCAGGAACTCCGTAGCAACGGCGAGGGTCCCCAATATACATTTGAAGATAATGAACATATTTTTGAAAAAATTTTATTTTCAATATTTTATAATGAATTTTCACAATGCAGCGGCTTTCCAGCCTACACTTCCCGATTTTGAAATGCCAGGGGTTATTTTACATGCTCAACTTGAACACTTGACATGATTTAGTGCGTTTCAAAATGATTTTCCGCCGGGAAAATTTAATATCTCTGCAACCGCTTGACCGTAATTGTTGTAACTTTGCATATGATCTAATGATCGTAATGTCCCGAGGTTGATATTTTTTACTCAATAACAAACGTATGGTTTAAAATTTTCTTTATGTAAAGTATATAAAGTGACCATCTCCTTAGCCAACCATATAATGAGAATTATTACCCCTTCATATTTGTGAGATGTTGGAAGTTCCACGACTTGCACGTTTTTCACGTGGTTTTCTCGATTTTAATCGCTTTATCGCACTTTTTAAAAATGTATAATGATCCTTCCGGTGTGTTTAGTTACAATTTAATGGACAATTAAATATATATATTGTGATAATGGACAACGCATCATACCACAACACTGTGTCAGAAGAAGACAAAATCCCGACATCTTCGAGTACAAAAGATGCTATAAAACTTTGGCTCAGAAAGGAGAACATTCCATTTAACGAGGGATTTTGAAGCCTGAATTCTATTAGCTAAAACATCACAGAAGTCCAGGTTACTAGGTTACTAAATTAATTACTAGGTTTGAAAAGATCAAAGGAATTCGCCGTTGCAAGAAAAGTACACTACCTGCAACATTGAATTTTAGAAAATCGTTGGGACATCGGAAATACAACACCACATGCAAAAATCACGTTCATCCATGCGATGAATATGGAGATATTTGAGGTCAATTGTTGACCGAACGTTTTGAAACGCACTTTTTTTTATAGTCTACCACTGTTTTTATACATGTTTTTTTAAATGAATTTTTCTGTTTGAAATGTCAAAGATCATAATATTTCTGCAAGCGCTTGATGACCCCTGTGAGAACATCCCAGTTTGGAAAACGCTGATCTATAGCATCAATTTTTTGACTGCAGATAAGCAATGAAAAGACAACTATAATGTGACACCTATGACAAGTAATATCGAACTTAATTTTATAGAAGATATTGAATGAAAATCCCAGGAAATAACGGCATGAATAAATTACTTTCAGGCCCTATCCAACTTATACAGGTACGAGATAAATCATCATGGGGGACTACTCTCCACAAATCTCTATCTCCGGTGTTTGTTATCATCTCAGATGATGACGCTCTTCCGTGCCATGAAGTCGGGCTATCCAAAATTTTCTCTCTCTCTGTCTCTCTCTCTCTCTTTCTCTCTCTCTCGTTTCCTCTCAATCTTACCGCTTGTCACAATGTGTTTTAAACCTAGCCTAGATAGATCGACAGACAGACAGACAGACAGATGGAGAGATTGGTAGATAGGTAGATATGTAGGTATGTAGGTGGGTAGGTAGGTAGGTAAACCGACAGACAGACAGACAGAGACAGACAGGCAGGCGGACGGGCGAACGGATGGACGGACGGACGGCCGGCCAGATAGATAGATAGATGGATGGGTGGGTGGGTGGGTAGGCGGGCAGGCGAACAGGCTGGTAGGTAGGTAGGTAGATAGATAGGTAGGTAGGTAGGTATCTATCTATCTATCTTTCAAGACAGACAGCACATACAGACAGACAGACAGACAGACAGACAGACAGACAGACAGACAGACAGACAGACAGACAGACAGACGACAGACAGACAGACAGACAGACAGACAGACAGACAGACAGACAGACAGACAGACAGACAGACAACACAGACAGACAGACAGACAGACAGACAGACAGACAGACAGACAGATAGGAGAAATAGACAGACAGACAGATGGATAGAGAGAGACAGAGAGAGAATACATTTTGATATGAAGCCATAACTAAAGGTAGTAACTCTGAAGTTAATGATGTCCTCGAGTCATAGGGGTAGTCGCAATTTATCAGCAACACTTGCGCATCCCGGGGGACGACACTGTCTGGTGTCTGGTTTTTCCCGGCTAAAGGTAGTTTATGTAGTCTCGCTGTCTTGGATAGAAACGGACGATCTTGATGTATTTATCAAAAAACGTTTAGTTTAAGTATCAGAGATGTGAAACTGCTTGATGGTTTTTACGTGAAGCAAATTTGTACAGTGTACAGAGATGAGTGGTGTGTTGAAATGTGAAGTAGACAGAGATGTAAAGTGTACAGAGATGTAAAGTGTATAGAGATGTAAAGTGTACAGAGATGTAAAGTGTACAGATATGTAAAGTGTATAGAGTTGTAAAGTGTACAGAGTTGTGACTCGATAAAGAAATAGAGACAAGATGCCACAAAGCAAATGCAGGGACCTACCAGCTGACACCATTACTACAACACACAAAGATCAAGATGGAAGTTAAAAGACAGATGATAAAAAGTATTTTTCTACCAACACTTTGTTACCGGTGTCAAACTTGGTAACTAACAGCAACACACCACAGAAAGCTCACCACATGCGAAATGAAATGCTTGAGGAAGGCAGTGGGGGTCACCAGGAAAGATGGACTACGAAATGAGGACATCAGAAGCAGAGTGGGCATCACTTCATGCATCGAATATATTGAAAGTCAACAAATGCAGTGGTTTGGACATTTAATGAGAATGAAATACGACCAACCACAAATAACAGCATACAATAAAAGAGATCAGGTACTAGAGCTAAAGGAAGACCAAGAAAAGATGGATAGACAATATCAAGACCACACTAAATAAATACGGATTTAACACAACAAGGGTAACTCATCTGGCCCTGGAACGCAAATTAAAACTCCCACCCCTACGCTTAATGGCAAGAGTGGATAATCAATTCCATCATTCAGCTGGAGAAAGAAAGTAGACAATACCTAGTCTTATCCATTGTCTTCTTCTAATTTATGTATCTCTAATTTGATCTCATATTCTTTCTTCTCCAGCTCGTCTAAGACATCTTTCATTTCTGTTGTTATCATTTGTCCCCTTCTTATTCTCCAGCCGTCTCAAGACATCTTTCATTTCTGTTGTTATCATTTGTCCCCTTCTTATTCTCCAGCTCGTCTAAGACATCTTTCATTTCTGTTGTTATCATTTGTCCCCTTCTTATTCTCCAGCTCGTCTAAGACATCTTTCATTTCTGTTGTTATAATTTGTCCCCTTCTTATTCTTCTTCGAACGTTCCATATCGACCATTTGTTAATCACTCTTAGTGATTTGTATGTGATCCGAGCCTAAGAGCGATTGTACATTGTGCCAGTTATGCGCCTGCATGTAATTAGCACATCCGATTTCTCCGACACATTTTATTTACTAGGGTGGCTTCCTTGCCCCTACCTCAGATCGCAGTGTTAGTATTCTTTGCTCCCCTTGTAGTCCCCGGCAACAAACTGACATTTTTTGTTGCTATGAGTGATCATGTTTGACATTGATATTCTAATGTTTCTAGATTGGGTTTTTTGTTGCTATGAGTGATCATGTTTGACATTGATATTCTAATGTTTCTAGATTGGGTTTTTTGTTGCTATGAGTGATCATGTTTGACATTGATATTCTAATGTTTCTAGATTGGGTTTTTTGTTGCTATGAGTGATCATGTTTGACATTGATATTCTAATGTTTCTAGATTGGGTTTTTTGTTGCTATGAGTGATCATGTTTGACATTGATATTCTAATGTTTCTAGATTGGGTTTTTTGTTGCTATGAGTGATCATGTTTGACATTGATATTCTAATGTTTCTAGATTGGGTTGTTTTTTAACAAGTGCGCTTCATAATGGTGCTTTTTCTGTTATTTCTCAGTTCCAGCTTTTGCGTGGACGACCTTTTGATGTGTATCCTTTGTATCGGAGTAGCATTGCTCTTTGATGAGCACTGTTTGTTGATAATCTTCTTATGTGGCCAGGCCAAATCGTTTAATTTGTTATTTCATGATGAAGTTTAGTACTGATGTTGTACCCACTTTTTCCTGATGTCTTCATTTCTAAACCGGTCTCTTCTTGAAACTCCCAGCATTCTGCGTAGACATTTCATCTCTGTCGTGACTAGTTTTCTTCTACCTTTGATGTCAGCGTCCAGGTTTGGCACTGATAGCATAATGCAGGAAGAAAGATTGTGTTGTGCAATGCTCTTTTTGTACTCAGGAAGACATGTTTGCATTTCAAAATTGTTGCCATTCGTCCTATTTGTTTTGTTTTCATTGCATCTATGTTGAATTTCCTTAGTTATTCTTCTATTTACTGAAAACATACTCCCTAGATATGTAAAGTATTTGACTTGCTTTAATTAATGTTTGTCGATGGAGATATTGGCAGCGTTTTTCTCAAGCAAATGTAATTACTTCGGTTTTGTCAATGTTTATTCTCATTTTGAATTCACTGTATGTCAACTAGGGTATGTTAATGTGATGTTGTAGCTGGTCTTCTGTTGTTTATATGATTGCTAAATGAACAATCAAAAAATGTGTTTAAGAATTCCCTAAGGTTATTCCCTTCCCTGTTATTAGCTTTTTTACATTTTTAATCGATATTCTTAGTTTAATTATAAATACTAGTATGTTATGTTATGTTATGCGATCGACGTTATGGCACATTGGGCATTCCAATTCGTGCTCTGTCCTCCGCTGCAGCAGCCATCCTAACGTCCATGTGCTCACCGTACCAATGAGAAGTTGCTTAGAATACCTTCACTCTCTATCACGAAGACGACACTGTCTGGCATGTCCAAACTTAACTTATAATTCTCGAACTCGTTCCAGTGTCTGAGACTCGCCCATATCAGATAAATGAGAGCGTAGCGCATTGATGACATCCGCTCTGTTGATATTTCAGCCCGCTTTAGTCGGGGCATTGTTTGCAAGAACGCTCTATCAGCACGCTCGTTATCCTGCACTCCAGCATGTCCAGGTGTGTACAGCCAAGTCATTTTCATGAAATGTGATCTCTGAATGATGTCCACCCATTCCACGCGCATACTTCCAGATTCAATCCTTTGAAGCATATTCATCAAGTCTGATATGATAATCGTATGGGTTACCTGCTGCTCAGCCACCCATGAGAGAGCCCTGGAGGCATCGGTGATCTCCATAGTCATGCTCGATGTTGTTGTATCGAAAGCGCCGCAGTCATCATGAAGTAAATACTATGCTATTTCCCTTGAGCTTGCAGTGTGAGGGTAATCCACTGGATTGCTACACACACGAACTCATGGGACAACTGAGCTAAGGTTGACCTGAGATCACTTAGTTATGCGTTCCTTTCTTATTTCAGTGCTAATATAGTAGACAATGCGACTGTCAAAATCATTATTTTTTCATGTATTTATTTCATTTGTTGTAGTGCCATTTTTGCAAATGCATTGAGGGCCTCTACCTCAGCCATGAAATTGGTAGAGAAGTTTCCAGTGGTTAGAGCTAAGGCTAGTTCTACTCCATTCTTTAGTCGGAGGACAAATCCCTCTCCTCCATTGGGAGTGGCAACTGTAGCAGAGCCATCCATGTATTCATGTGTCCATGAGTCCAATGTGTAATTTTCTTTTCTGTGTTTTTCTGCGATGAGCCTTCTCTCCAGGTCTGTCTGTGTCCCTTTCTTGCCAATGCCACTTATTTCTTTTGAAAGCTCTGGGATTCTGCATAGGGAGGGGAGGTGCTGGCTGGTCGTATGTGTCTTGGTTCAGTCACTGCCAATATTGTGTCTTTGTGAGCAGGTTCTTTGGATTTTGCAGTTACTTCTTTTAAATCTGCCCCTACTGTAGCTGTTGATTTGGGGGTGCATTGGATGGTTAAGCAGTCTCTTGTATTTTTCTCCTTGTTGAAGTACCTTCATGTCCCGTCTGTCCTCCATTGGCTGAAGCCATGTCACAGTTTCAGTACTTCTATGGGTTAGATTTCAAGGCTCCACTGATGATCCGTGAGGCCTGATTTTGCACTGTGATTACCTTTACGAATCGTGTCTTGGATGCTATGGTCCAGGTTGCTATGCCATACTCAAATAATGGTCGGACTCTTATAGTGTAAATTCTGTGCAGAATGCTACCGTCGGAATGTCAGATGGTGTCTGCTAGTTTGTTTATGTTTCCCATTCTCTGATTTTCGCTTTTTTATCTGTGTTTTCATGTTAGCTTTGAGTTTATCTGTGTTTTCTATGTTAGTTTTGTTGTTTATCTGTGTTTAATACTTTGTTTATCTGATGCTTTCATGTTAGTTTCAGTTGTTTATCTATGTCTTTATTTAGTTTAAACTTTGTATGGCACTTTAACATTATATTCTTACAGCTTGAGCTTTCTTATTGATTGATTGATATGATCGTCAACATTGCAATTCGGTGAGTAACTATGTGTGCTAAGATCTCTTTCTTACACTGGAAGATCTTAACAGTAGTGCAAGAACTCCGTAGCCCTGGCGAGGACACTCGGTGTAATTAAGAAGATGGCAGAAATATTTTGTTGGATTAAAATTGTTAAAATTATTATGAATTTTGCCCAGGCAGCTCTTATCGATTTTTAACAGCCAATGACACTTTAACGTGCCTAATTTGAACACGGGACCTACATTTCATCGTCCGTCTCCGATAGGACTAGAAACTCGAGCTCACCTACACTGAGATCAGAGATCTCTTGAAAAATATCCCCATGGCTTCACGATGAAGCGAACCGGTTACCTTTGCAACGAGATACGAATACCTAGCCTCTACGCCACAGAGAACACCAGCGTTTCTAATTACTTGACAATCTATTATCGTCTCCATTCATCGTCTCCATTCATCGTCTCCATTCATCGCCATTCATCATCTCCATTCATGTTCTAAACCTTTCATTATTGATATGAATTTAATGTGTTTCAGACAGTTTGGTTTACTGTAGTGTAATTAAGAGGTTCTCAAACCATACTAGAGTGACTTAACATGTGTTTAGAAGGATCACATCGCCCGAGTGGTTACCGGGGCCCAAATTTGGGGTGTAAAGAATAGAACCACTGTTACCTGTCATGCATGTCGTAAGAGGCGACTAAGGAGATTTGGCTGAAATCGGATGCATGTGTCCTAAGCGTGTGAGTCATGCGTTTGGGCCTCAAACAATGGCAAGTAGACGTTCTGGCAAGATCAAACATATCACACAGGTGATTAAATTGGCTAAAGAACGAACGCAAAGAAGAAGAAGGATCACAGTTAATCTCAGCGATCTCAAGTTATTTGAAGCTTATTGTGCTGATACAAGCAAGTGCTAAGAATTAAGAGTACGCCTCTCAGAAAGATCTCTATTTATTTGAAGCTTGTTGTACTGATACATAGTTAAGTGCTAATGCTAATGGTAAGTGCTACAGTGCTAAGTGCTAGTGCTAGTGCTGGTGCTAAGTGCTAGTGTAAGTGCTATGGTGTGCTAGATGCTAAGTGCTAAGTAATTAGAGTACGCCTCGTCAAAGATCTATTGCTATGCTGAATGTTTGCTAGTCTGATACATAGTTAAGTGATAAGTGCTAGTCTATGCGTAGTGGATAAGTGCTAGTGCTAAGTGCTAGTGCAAAATGCTAGTGCTAAGTGCTAATGCTAAGGCTGCTAAGTGCAGTGCTAAGTGCTAAGTAATTAGGAGTACGCCTCTCGTTCCAAAGGTCCTCGGTTGCTCCTCGTGGATCCTCGGGATATTTTTCCAGAGATCTCTGATCTCAGAGTAGGTAAGATCAAGTTCCTAGTTCTATCGGAGAAGGACAATACATCGTAGGTCGCGTGTTCATGTTTAGTACGTAGAAGAACCCTTGGCAGTTCAAAATCAAGAAGAGCATGCTAAAAAGCCGTTGCCAGGCAAAATTCATGAGAAAGATTAAAAACTAAAATGCCTGCAAAATAGTTCCAATATCTTCTAAATTACATCGGCCTCCCTCGCCGGCGCTACGGAGTTGGTGCACCGTCGCTGAAATCTTCCTACTTAAGAAAGAGATCGGGGCACACATGCGCCCGTCTATTGCCTGGCTCCAATGGAAGAAAGAATAGTAACATTGCGACCAACAAGGCATGTCGTAAATGTCAACTGAGGTAGGGGCTTATGGAAGCTACCTTAATAAATAAAAAAAGCTTTGCAGAAATCGGATATGCTGGCCTACATGTAGGCGCATAATAGGTACAGCATAAAATCACTTTTAGGCTCAGATCACATACAAATCACACAGAGTGGCTAACAAGTGGTCGATATGGAGCGTTGGAAGAAGAAGAATGAATGTACTGATTCGTTCGATAGCCCCGAAAGCGCAGTAGTTAGTGTACTTGCTTTGCAGGCGAGTAGTCCAACAATCAATTTGGCAGTGGAAGTTGGGTTTTAAAAACAAAAAGACGTGACTGATCTCAGGTAGATGGTGCTAAAACCCGGGAGGGCAGGTCGTCTAAGGGTCGCTGCCCTGAAAGAAAATAGTAACCCACTGCCTTGTGGGTTTTGGCTGGGGACAGTCAAAGACTAGTGGAAGAAGCGAATCCGCACACAATAGCTGGCTGAAATCGAACACCCCACCGAAGGATAAGTAACTGTGCTCAAATAGGTGCTGAAGGTTGGTGCACGTACATTACGTTCTGAAGTTTGGCTGTTTATATATCACAAAGAGAATGATAAAAACAAGCCTAGAACGATCGAGGAAGAAGAAGAAGAAGATCAACTCAGCTAGATTGGGAACCAGGAAAACAATGGAAAGTAAAGGTGGCTGAGTAAAGAAGAAGGAGCACACATGGTTATCTCATCAAAGTGTAATGGTGATGGTCCTATCCAATCAATCAATCAATCAATCAATCAAACAAATAAAGAATACCGATGTGACATTTCGTAAAATTGAAGAAATTTTCTTAAAGGCCTTGCAGTTCTGAACAGTTTCAGAACCACTGGAGTCATTAAATTCTTAGCCGTTATAACGCTGTAATGTTCTGTAAGTACATCACTAACTAAATAATTGCAATATGATGTTGATCGAATCTTACACGACTAAAAAGATTTCTCCTTAAGTTTTATAGATAATATCTTCATTGCGATGGTATCATCATCATCATCATTGCGATGGTATCATCATCATCATCATCATTGCGATGGTATCATCATCATCATCATCATTGCGATGGTATCATCATCATCATCATTGCGATGGTATCATCATCATCATCATCATTGCGATGGTATCATCATCATCATTTGCGATGGTTCATCATCATCATCATTGCGATAAATGAATGCGAATTTTATAAATGATTTGCCTGCACCGGGGAGCAGAAAGGACAAGCAATGTGTTGGAAGTGTTGCACAGAAGCCATGTGTAGGGAGTGTTGACACAGAAGCCATGTGTAGGAGTGTTGCACATAGAAGCAATGTGTGGAGTGTTGCACACAGAAGCTATGTGTAGGAGTGTTGCACCAGAAGCCATGTGTAGGAGGTTGACATAGAAGCCATGTGTAGGAGTGTTGACATAGAAGCCATGTGTAGGGAGTGTTGCACACAGAAGCCATGTGTAGGGAGTGTTGTACATAGAAGCCATGTGTAGGGAGTGTTGCACTAGAAGCCATGTGTAGGGAGTGTTGCACACAGAAGCCATGTGTAGGGAGTGTTGTACATAGAAGCCATGTGTAGGAGTGTTGCACCAGAAGCCATGTGTAGGGAGGTTGTAATAGAAGCCATGTGTAGGAGTGTTGCACACAGAAGCCATGTGTAGGGAGTGTTCACATAGAAGCTATGTGTAGGGAGTGTTGTACACAGAAGCCATGTGTAGGAGGTTGCACACAGAAGCCATGTGTAGGGAGTGTTGTACACAGAAGCCATGTGTAGGGAGTGTTGTACATAGAAGCCATGTGTAGGGAGTGTTGTACACAGAAGCCATGTGTAGGGAGTGTTGTACATAGAAGCCATGTGTAGGAGTGTTGCACACAGAAGCCATGTGTAGGGAGTGTTGACATAGAAGCATGTGTAGGAGTGTTGACACAGAAGCCATGTAGGGAGTGTTGCACATCAGAAGCCATGTGTAGGAGTGTTGTACAGAAGCATGTGTGAGTGTTGTACAAGAAGCTATGTGTAGGAGTGTTGTACTAGAAGCCATGTGTAGGGAGTGTTGTACACAGAAGCAATGTATCGAGTGTTGCACATAGAAGCTAGTGTCGGAGTGTTGATCACAGAAGCTATGTGTGGGAGTGTTGAACTAGAAGCCATGTGTCAGGAGTGTTGTACACAGAAACCATGTGTCGGAGGTGCACATAGAGCATGTGTCGGAGGTTACACAGAAGCTATGTGTCGGGAGTGTTGCACAGAAGCTATGTGTTGAGTGCCAAGTGTGTGTACGCAAGCTGTTCTAAAACAATTTTAAATAAACTATAGCTACAACACAATTCTAGAATCTCCGTGAACAAAAACTGTATATCAATTTCACTTCTAATTTTGTTTTAACCTGGATTTATTTATATTGCAATGTATACTGAACTAGCCGGTATACTGACAGTCATCATCATCATCAGGTGTCGTGCCGGCTGGTGTAGCCGATCATGGATCTCCACAAATCTCTATTTTTGGTGTTTACTATTAACTCAGATGTTGACGCTCTACTGTGCCATGAAGTCAGGCTATACAACATTTTCTCTCTCTGTCTTCCTCTGTCTTGTCTACCCTCGATTTTACCAGTTGTTACAGTGTGTTCTAAACTTCCGCTCCTCATCACATGTCCGAAAAATGATGACTGCATCATTCTTATATTGATAATACGTTTTCTCGTGTCTTGATCTCATTCAACACCTCAACATTAGTCATTTTAGCAGTCCATGGGATTCTCATCCTTCTTCTATAAAAACACATTTCTGTGGCCTCCAGAGCTTTTTCGATCTGTTAGTTCATCGAGTCCATGACTCGCATCCGTATGTCAGTATTGGTTCTATGTAGCACTTAATAACTCGCATTCTGATCGCAATTGACAAGGACATGTTGCAGATGATGCTTCTCTCTCTCGCGCGCGATCCAAGATGATGCTTCTCATTTTCAGGAACGATGTTTTCTTAGATGTTAGTGCGTAATCTGAAATATTTATGCGATCAAGTATATCGAGCAAGAAGCGCGTATGAATTAAATTAAATGATTATCTGATGTTGTTAGTGAACAAGAAAAGGAAAATTACCATCTATGAAATGAGATGCTTGAGGAAAGTGGTAAATAAAACAAGAAGTGACCATATAAGAAATGAGAAAATTAGAAGAACAGTCGGAACAACACCTGCTATTAGATTCATTGAAAACAGAGACTTAAATGGTTTGACCCTTGGTGAGAATGAACCCAGTTGCAAGAGAGTACAATCTGAAAATGGAATCATCAAGAGGATGGGGCAGACCAAGAAAAGATGGATTGATGGAGTTACAATCTTAAAACTCCACAATATCACATCATATCAAGCGACCGAACGTGCACTATCTCGGAAATCGATCATCAGTTAAACAAGCAACGCCTAACGGCAAAATATCAGAAAAGGACAAAGGAAGAAAGATTAATTGTTTTCGTTCTGTCTTATCAACCAAGTTAACCACTCTGGTAGTTTGCACCGAGAATGTGAGTACATTGCGCCTAGTTAGACTCCTTACTTCATGTAGGACGGGAACAGCCAAATTTCGGCCAAATCTATATATATATATTTCCAACAGGACACAAATGTGTACAGATATGATGGGTCGATGGTAGCAAAGTTGACCACACACTGCGCCGGTGACTATATGCTCGAGTCCAGCTTGAACTAATAAATGTCGGTGTGCACACTGTTGAGTTATAAGAAACCCTGCGCCAGTGACTGCATGCTCGAGTCCAGCTTGAACCAATAAATGTCGGTGTGCACACTGTTGAGTTATAAGAAACCCTGCTGCTCATTTATTTGAGGATCTAAATTACAAGTACCTCTTAAGTCAAAGAAAGAATCGCCTGAATGGCTATGTACGATATTGATACGGAAATCAAACCTTCACACAAAAATTAGTAAGAGGCGTCAAATTAGGTGCAGTGACTACGCCTCAATTCGTAATGGTCGAATGTGGTAAACAAATACAGACTGGTAACTGTACATTTTGACAAATAGAAAACCCCCACTTTAACGTACCACATCTGGAGTTATACTGTAGAATGGTATCAGATATTATTTGTCATAAAGAAAAAAGGAACCGTGAACTGAACAACACGGTCCAGATTCGATCCAACGACTTCTAGAGCGATAGTCAAACGGCTAGCGATTCCTTCACCGAGATCCCAAAAACGGTAATTAATATGATTGTTTGATAGGACCATCAGCATTGCGCTTCGGTGAGTAACCATGTGTGTTCCGATCTCTTTCTTACACAGGAAGATGTGCACGAACTCCGTAGCACCGGCGAGGGTCTACGATGTAACTATGGAAGATGGTAAAGATATTTATATTTATGTAGGAATTGTATTTTTAATCTTTTCTAATGAACTTTTGTCCCGGCAGAAGCTTTCCAGCCTGCTCTTCTCGATTTTGAACTGTGCCGGGCGCGCTTTCCACCTGCTCTTCTCGATTTTGTATTCAATGGTTCTTTTACGTGATCAACTTGAACATGGGACCTATGTTTTATCGTCCATCTCCGATATGACTAGGAACTCGATCTCACCTACACTGAAATCAGGGATGTCTGGAGAAATATTCGGATGGCTCCACGAGGGAGCGAACCTAGTACCTTTTTCCCGAGAGACGAGCACCTAGCCTCTACGCCACAGAGACCTTCAAGTTAATTAACATAAAAGTACCCAAATAAATTAGGAGCGTCTGGTCGAATGGATTAGAGCGCGAGTTCACATCCGGGAGACCTGAGTTCAATCCCCTTCAGATCTGACTCTCGCTAGAACGATCACCTAATTTGAACGGAAACGTATATATATATATACTTTAGATTTACTTTACATTGCCACAAAACCTGATATCATCACCCGCACTTGTGTTGCCAGGGCTGCGCAAGGAAAACAAAGAATAATAACACTGCTACCTACAAGGCATGTCGTAAGAGACGAGCGAGCAAGGGGAGCAAAGAATAGTAACCTGGACCTACAATGCATTTCGTAAGAGGAGACTGAGGTAGGGACCTGAGGTAGAAGCTACCTATTAAATAAAGATCCAGAAATCGGATTTGCTGTCCTACTGTTGGTGCATAGCTGGACATGGTACAATCGCTCAAAGTCTCAGATCACTACAAATCACAAATCACATGTTGTGTGCTGTGTAAAGTGAAATTCTTCACTATCTCATATCCTTGCTGACAAAAACCTTTTGGTAGAAACGTTGCTGTGTTATTGTTATTGTTTTTATATTTTGTAAAACTACAATACTTTGTTTTGATGTGTTTCCCCATTAGAAATCATAAAGAGTGTTTCAATAAGTGGTTGATATGGAGCGTTTGAAGAAGAAGAATGATAACCTCACCTGATAACTGTCTCCACTGGTCTGTGGAAATCAGAGTCGTTACTCGTTAAATTATCCATTCTGTATGTCTCGCTGTTCGCATGGCTTCAAGTTATCCGAATTGAGACAAATGAATCTTAGAAGCGGTAGAAATTCATGATTATCTGAACACTTTCATATATTAATATTGTAACAATAAATCAGCAATCGTGCACAAAAGCTAACTAGTACTCGGGCAGTTAACACCACTGTTGTCACATAAAGATACCGCAACCAGGCACTGGGACAGTTAACACCACTGTTGTCACATAAAGAGATACCGCTAACCAGGCACTGGGACAGTTAACACCACTGTTGTCACATAAAGAGATACTGCTAAAAACTAAAGCAAGTCTTATAAGAACGATTTTCTGGCCAAGACTATGTTACCAGTGTCAAACATGGACAATAACAGCAGTTAATGAGCGGAAAATCATAACGACAGAGATGATGTGTCTTAGAAGATCTGCAGGTGTGACAATAAGAGATAAAATTAGAAATAAAGAAATCAGAATGTGAAACCAATCATGCAATTCATAAAGAAATAAGAGATTAAATGTTTGGTCAACTGACAAGAATGCCATGGTATCGTCAACCACAGAGATCCACACAGAAAACGAATAATGAGTACAGAGCAAGAGGAAGACCACGCAAAAGATGGAGCAACGACATCAAGAACAGCGTCAAGTAAATGAATAACAACGTACAAAGTACATTAGAACAAGCACACACAAGATCACTACAAACAAAGCTTTAAACTTCATTCCAGAAGATGAGGTGTCTTAGAAGAGCTGAAAGTATGACAACAAGTGACCAAATTAGAAATGTAGAAATCAGAAGGAGGTTGAATGTGAAACCAGTCATGCAATTCATAAAAGAACACCAGATTAAATGGTTTGGACACCTGACAAGAATACCCTGGTATCGTTTACCACAGAGAATCACACAGACAAAGTATAATGAGTACAGAGCAAGAGGAAGGTCACGCAAACGATGGATCGACAGCATCAAGAATAGCCTTAAGAAAAAGAAAATGAATAACAACTGCCATAGAACAAGCACACAAGATCTTTTTAATCCCCCGCCTCCCCGTCTGTGAGTCTACGGTTATTTATTGGGGAAAAATATTCGTAACATTGACATTCCTTATTGTTAAACTTAACTTGTTGCATAATATAACTTTGATTTAGCATTTTGTGTTGATTTTAAAATGAATTTGTCTATATACACAAAACTGGAATGCTAGGTAACGTGGTGTGGTTGTGGTATGATTTCCCATAATTCTTACCTGAGTCCAAAGGCCCATAAGTTTATAGTTGGCTCTGGTTAAGCCCAGTTTTTTTTAACCAACCGAACACGATAGGTGACGTGGCAACATCACGCGCAGCCACCTTCACTTTCAAGTGTTTTCCTGGTTCTCGATCTAGCTGGGTTGATCTGAAAGCAATCACGGTTTTTGTTTCGTTTTTTTAAAACCCGACTACCACTGCCAAATTGATTGTTGAACTACTCGCCTGCAAAGCAAGTACACTAACTACTGCGCTTTCGGGGCTATCGAACGATCAATGCATTCATTCTTTTTCTTCTTTAAACGCTCCATATCCACCACTTGTTAATCACTCTGTGTGATTTGTATGTGATCGGAGCTTAAGAGCGATTGTACGTTGCGCCAGTTATGTGCTTACAAGTAGGCCAGCACATCTGATTTCTTCTACGCTTTTTATTGACTAGGTATCTTCCTAGGTCCTACATAAGTCGCCTCTTACGACATGCTTTGAAGGCTGCAATTGTACTATTCTTGGCTTCCCTTGTGGGTCTCGTCATCACACAAGCGAATACACCCACACAAAACATATCCCTTTCACTGTGTGTTTTTCAACTTTCAAACTGGACTCATGTATTTTGTAATATATACTAGATATACCAACACTTTGTTACCATAGCCATACTTGGCCCCTGACAGCAACATACCACAGAAAGCCCACCACATTTGATATGAAATGCTTGAGGACGTCAGTGGGGGTCATCAGGAAAGATAGACTACAAAACGAGGACATCAGAAGCAGAGTGGGCATAACTTCATGCACCGAATACATTGAAAGACAACAAATGAAGTGGTTTGGACAGTTAATGAGAATGAAATACAACCAACCATTAGTAACAACATACAATAAAAACTCCTATACCAAGATATTGTTCTGTCATGTATAGAATATGCATGCGATCTCCTAACAAATAGTCCTACGCAAACAGTGAGACTGGAAAGAATTCAGAATGGGGCTGTGCGCATCATTCTGGTATGCACCAAAGATACGCCAGGAGTGTCAATGAGATTCCTTCTTGACCTCCCAACCAGTGTTGGTTCGTCATTAAGGGCAAGTGGGCCAGGCGCCACTAAAAAATGTGTAACGTGTATTTGTTATTTTAGTTTTAGAAATTAAAATATAACCTAACACAAACCATGATTTTTACGAACATTTGTACCTGGCCCCACCAATAAAAATGATCACGAGTCGCCACTGCTCCCAACTATTGCTAACAGAATTGAAACTTGGGGGGTTTGATCATATCTAAGAATCAATGCAAACAAGGAACATCCTCTCCATGAAGAACTCATTAAGGAGAAAGGGTGTAGACTCAGAGAGGCAGATCATGGCTGAGTCAGGAGAGATACTCTAGGAAAATAGTGATCCTTCCGGAATTGCTGTGCCACCTCAATTTCAGACTGCTTTCATCGTTATTACATCTATTAAGAAAAACTGCGAACAAAATAATCCATCACTGATTAACGTGGAGGCTGAGGCCCTCTTGAATGACATCATCAATAATACAGATGTGGTTATTTACACCGAAGGTTCAGTCATTCGCCAACAACGCTGTGCTTGGGATTTTTCAGCACACTCAGGAGCAAAAAATAATAAGGGAGGTCAGTGGGGCCTACGCAACAACCACAAGTAGTTTGACAATTTAGGTTCGGTGGTCGGAGGCGGTGAAATGGTTGGCATCTCACAACTACTCTCGTGTTTTCCTACTCAGTGACTCCATGAGCATGATTCGTAAAGTTGAATCAGGAATGGTTAGACGCAACTGGATTGGAGGTACTAGTACAGACAATGATCAGAGAAATAACCTTCATTTTTGTCCCTGGGCACGCAGGAGTTAGGGTAATGAACGAGCTGATAGATTGGCTGGCTTGGCTACAATATCAGAAGACGCTGCCATGGATCGAAATGACATTCTTCACGCATTGAGAGAGTCTTTCCGAACAGAGGAGTTTCAGGGCTGTGAATCCCACTGCTGACCAGATTGAAAGAGATGGGTGTCAATATTGGTGCAGCCGAAAAGAACGACATACTAAATATGCAAAGGGATTGATTAATCAACATCGAACTGGCGTGTTGGGTCGCTGGACGCTGCTGGATTTGCTGAGGCGGAGATCAGGAGCACTATGGACATGTCCGGAGCGCTATGATGATAGTCCTCATATAACTGATAACTGATAACTGATACAATAAAAAGAGATCAGGTCATAGAGCCAAATGGAAGACCAAGAAAAAGATGGATAGACAATATCAAAACCACTCTAAAAAACACGGATACAACACACGGGTGATTCATCTGGCCCTGGAACGCAAATTAAAGCTCCCACTCCTACGCTTAAAGGCAAGAGTGGGCAACCAATTCCATCATACTCATGGGGAAGACAATAGACAATAGACTAAATTAACCAGTATACTGACTTGACATCACCTTAAAAACTACAGCGAGCCAGTGCTTCGTCTCAGAGGGACGAAAGACTACAGCGAGTCTGTACTTATAATCCAAACCAAACAGTACTAGAATTTAAACGTTAAAATGAGCAACTAACACATTCACTACCGAATTGAAAAACAATATTTTCCCTAATTAATTATTAATCACAATTTCCAGTTAAAAAATATATAAATTTAATCAAATTAACCAAATGTTACCAAACTCCCGATCTTACCACGATGTAGGTATAGATATCTTTTGCTGTAGATAAAAATCGGAAATTGGATAAGAATGTTTGTGTAAGTTTAGCACTAATTTTACATGAAACAACGATGGACACAGTGTACGGCAGTTGGGTTAAATTAACAGACAATCTTGGTGCACACTGTGGCAGTTAGTACGGAATGAGTTAGCATGTTTTAACTTATTGTTATTGCAGAAGCGTCTGACCGAATGGATTATAGCGAGGCTCCCATACGGGAGACCCGTGTTCAATTCACGGTAAGGCCAATGATTTTTTCTGTTGTGGGCATAAATAAAAAGTCCTAACCTGAACAACTTCACGGCAACTGCTCTAGCCATGCGGCCATTAAATTTCTCAGGCTCTCTTCCCACCTGTCCTACACTGCCTTAAAAAGCGGTACTACAGACAGTAACGATAGTTTTTGATTAACATAACTGCAATTGATTGATTGATTGATTGATTGATTGATTGATTGATTGAATAAGTACACACATTTGTCACATTAATTAAAATAAATATCAGGTGCAGTAGAAATTCTCCTATTCCTCTTGTGGCTTGCTAGATTTATTTGATATGTTACTCAGTGTTAATACAAGCCAGGCGGTCAGAAGTAACGTGAGGAGCGGCTCTGTTTTAGCGTGATATATATAGTCAGACGCGATGCCAGAGGGAGAGAGATGCCAGCCACGTTTTGTTACGTGGCGACACGGATTCTGGTTGTCTTAAATCAAAATCTTTTTTCCCTCCAATTTTCTGTGAATTGTACAGATTCTATCTCTTACTCTCTCCATGTCTATGTCTCTTTCTTCTATGTCTCTTTCTCTCTCCATGTCTATGTCTCTCTTCTCCATGTCTATGCTCTTTCTCTCTTCTTTTCTCTCCATGTCTATGTCTCTCTCTCCATGTCTATGTCTCTTTCTCTCTCATGTCTATGTTCTCTCTCTCCATGTCTATGTCTCTTTCTCTCTCCATGTCTATGTCTCTCTTCTCCATGTCTATGTCTCTTTCTCTCTCCATGTCTTGTCTCTCTCTCATGTCTATGTTCTCTTCTCTCTCCATGTCTATGTCTCTCTCTTTCTCCATGTCTATGTCTCTTTCTCTCTCCATGTCTATGTCTATTTCTCTCTCCATGTCTCTTTCTCTCTCCATGTCTATGTCTCTTTCTCTCTCCATGTCTATGTCTCTCTCTCCATGTCTATGTCTCTTTCTTCTCCATGTCTATGTTCTCTCTCCATGTCTATTCTCTTTCTCCTCCATGTCTATCTCTCTTTCTCTCTCCATGTCTATGTCTCTTTCTCTCTCTCCATGTCTATGTCTCTTTCTCTCTCCATGTCTATGTCTCTTTCTCTCTCCATGTCTATGTCTCTTTCTCTCTCCATGTCTATGTCTCTCTCTCTCTCTCCATGTCTATGTCTCTTTCTCTCTCCATGTCTATGTCTCTTTCTCTCTCCATGTCTATTCTCCATGTCTCTTCTCTCTCCATGTCTATGTCTCTTTCTCTCTCCATGTCTATGTCTTCTTTTTTTCTCTCTATGTCTCTTACTCTCTCCATGTCTATGTCTCTTTCTCTCTCCATGTCTATGTCTCTTCTCTCTCCATGTATCTTCTCTCTCCATGTCTATGTCCTCTTTCTCTTCCATGTCTATGCTCTTTCTCTCTCCATGTCTATGTCTCTTTCTCTCTCCATGTCTATGCTCTCTTTCCATGTCATGTCTCTCTCTCCATGTCTCTTTCTCTCTCTCTCTCCATGTCTATGCCTCTCTGTTCTTCTCTCCATGTCTATGTCTCTTCTCTCTCCATGTCTATGTCTCTTTCTCTCCATGTCTATGTCTCTCTCCATTCTATGTCTCTCTTCTCTTCCATGTCTAGTCTCTCTCTCCATGTCTATGTTCTTCTCTCTCCATGTCTATGTCCTCTTCTCTTCATGATCTATGTCTCTCTCTCTCCATGTATATCCCCTTATCTTCTCCATGTCATGCCTGTTATATGTCGTGATGCGTGTTCGGGGCAACGAGAGAGAGAGGACATCGAAAGCATCGATTGTTGAGGAGTTTATGATGTTCTTCTGTCGACCACCTACTGTTGGATGAAGACACTAACATAGACGTTGAGTCAATAGAGCGACTTAAGGAGTTTTAAATTACACATTGTATAAGTAGATGTGGTTGCTTGAGGGACAGAGAAAGAAATGTGTTTAATCAGCGAGCCACAGGAACCATCAGTATGTATTCCCTTCGAATCTGTTGAGGAGACTGAGCCCCTATGGGTCTGCCGGGAGTGCTGCTACGTCAGTTCAGTGACCAATAACCAAGTCTCCCTGTACATCTCATCCACACTCCCCTACACTCCCTCTCTCCTCACTTTCACTTTTTTCACTCATCATTCCCTCATACCTTTCTCCCTAACAGTTTCTAACCATCACTACAACATTTCCTCACTCACCTTCCCTCTCTCCCACTCTCTCTCTCTCTCTCTATCACTCCATCACTCTGTATGTCCGTCTAACGTTATGCTTTGTACCACACCCCCAGTTCCTCTAACGATATTTTATGAATTCTATGCACTTCTCAAAAGATCGATTGTTCATTTCTGGACTTTGTCACTCTGTTCAAGGGCTCCTATTGTTCTTCTTCATTGCTTTTAAAAAAAAGATTTCAAGATTTCTTTTCATTCATTCTTGGTCGTTCTTCTACCCTCTTCTGTTCATTGTTAACAATTTTCTGTTGCCACTGTCGTTCCCTGTCGATTCTGTCTTCTTCTTCATCTTCGAGCGCTTCACGTGGACCACTTGTTAACCACTCTTTGTGATTTGTATGTGATCTTAGCCTAAGAGCAATTGTACGTTGTGCCAGCTATGCGCCTTCAAGTAGGCCAGCACATCTGATTTCTTCTACGCTTTGTATTTACTAGGTAGCTTCCTAGGCACCTACCTCAGTCGACTCTTACGACATGCTTTGTAGGTCGCAGTGTTACTATTCTTTGCTCCACTTGTGGGCCCCGGCAACACACGGACGGACATGACTTAGTGGGCCCCGGCAACACACGGACGGACATGACTTAGTGGGCCCCGGCAACACACGGACGGACATGACTTAGTGGGCCCCGGCAACACACGGACGGACATGACTTAGTGGGCCCCGGCAACACACGGACGGACATGACTTAGTGGGCCCCGGCAACACACGGACGGACATGACTTAGTGGTTAAACCGCTGCCCTGAGTTCCGAATGTTGGTTTTCGAATCCAGAACGCGTCGCTTTTTTTAAGTGTACATTTTTTCCAGACCTCTCTAGGATTGTTACTGGATCTAGGGATATCGTTCAGTACTCTCATCAGTTTGTTAGTCATTTCTACGTAGAAGGACACAGTCGTCATCAGTTTGTTAGTCATTTCTACGTAGAAGGAAGGACACAGTCGTCATCAGTTTGTTAGTCATTTCTACGTAGAAGGAAGGACACAGTCATCATCAGGTTGCTAGTCATTTCTACGTAGAAGGAAGGACACAGTCGTCATCAGTTTGTTAGTCATTTCTACGTAGAAGGAAGGACACAGTCGTCATCAGTTTGTTAGTCATTTCTACGTAGAAGGAAGGACACAGTCATCATCAGGTTGCTAGTCATTTCTACGTAGAAGGACACAGTCATCATCAGGTTGCTAGTCATTTCTACGTAGAAGGAAGGACACAGTCGTCATGAGTTTGTTAGTCATTTCTACGTAGAAGGAAGGACACAGTCATCATCAGGTTGCTAGTCATTTCTACGATGAAGGACACAGTCATCATCAGGTTGCTAGTCATTTCTACGTAGAAGGACACAGTCATCATCAGGTTGCTAGTCATTTCTACGTAGAAGAAGGACACAGTCATCATCAGGTTGCTAGTCATTTCTACGTAGAAGGACACAGTCATCATCATGTTGTTAGTCATTTCTACGTAGAAGGACACAGTCGTCATCAGGTTGCTAGTCATTTCTACGTAGAAGGACACAGTCATCATCAGGTTGCTAGTCATTTCTACGTAGAAGAAGGACACAGTTGTCATCAGGTTGCTAGTCATTTCTACGTAGAAGGACACAGTCATCATCAGGTTGCTAGTCATTTCTACGTAGAAGGACACAGTCATCATCAGGTTGCTAGTCATTTCTACGTAGAAGAAGGACACAACAATCATCATCAGGTTGCTAGTCATTTCTACGTAGAAGGACACAGTCGTCATCAGGTTGCTAGTCATTTCTACGTAGAAGGACACAGTCGTCATCAGGTTGCTAGTCATTTCTACGTAGAAGGACACAGTTGTCATCAGGTTGCTAGTCATTTCTACGTAGAAGGACACTGTCATCATCAGGTTGCTAGTCATTTCTACGTAGAAGGACACAGTCATCATCAGGTTGCTAGTAATTTCTACGTAGAAGAAGGACACAGTCGTCATCAGGTTGCTAGTCATTTCTACGTAGAAGGACACAGTCGTCATCAGGTTGCTAGTCATTTCTACGTAGAAGGACACAGTCGTCATCAGGTTGCTAGTCATTTCTACGTAGAAGAAGGACACAGTCGTCATCAGGTTGCTAGTCATTTCTACGTAGAAGGAAGGACACAGTCGTCATCAGGTTGCTAGTCATTTCTACGTAGAAGAAGAAGGACACAGTCGTCATCAGGTTGCTAGTCATTTCTACGTAGAAGAAGGACACAGTCGTCATCAGGTTGCTAGTCATTTCTACGTAGAAGGACACAGTCGTCATCAGGTTGCTAGTCATTTCTACGTAGAAGAAGGACACAGTCGTCATCAGGTTGCTAGTCATTTCTACGTAGAAGGAAGGACACAGTCGTCATCAGGTTGCTAGTCATTTCTACGTAGAAGAAGGACACAGTCATAATAGATCTTCTTCTACCCATCGCCCCAAAGGAGGCATAGGTCCCCAACCAAGGCCTTTCAAGCTCTCGTGCACTTGGTTTCGGTTTTGTACCTGAGTGTTTTGTACCTGAGTGTTTTGTACCTGAGTGTTTTGTACCTGTGTGTTTTGTACCTGGGTGTTTTGTACCTGGGTGTTTTGTACCTGAGTGTTTTGTACCTGAGTGTTTTGTACCTGAGTGTTTTGTACCTGAGTGTTTTGTACCTGTGTGTTTTGTACCTGAGTGTTTTGTACCTGTGTGTTTTGTACCTGGGTGTTTTGTACCTGGGTGTTTTGTACCTGAGTGTTTTATACCTGTTTTATACCTGACTCGCAAGGCAAGGGATTAACCACTTAGACACAGAAACTGTCGTCACAAAATCTAAATTGTCTCACATCCCAGCAGGTTGGGCTCATCAATCAAACACCTCAGCCAACACGTGCAGACCATTTTGTTATTCTTACCTGCGTCTAACATAAAAAAAAAAAACTGATTTTGCTGCATTCTCAACTTTTAGTATCATCATCATCAAGTTATCTATTTTCTAATCATGTTTTGCCTTTCGGTTTCAGGTCGGAGAAGGAGACACTTGTAGCCAGCGCCCGGCCTCCCCACCTTTCTATACTCATGCTCCTTGTCTTTCTTTCTTTCTTTTCTCTAGTCCTGATTTGTCTCACAACTTCAGTGTCTCTTCTTCTCTTCCACCATTTGTTTCTTTATAGAAGTGTTGGGGTGGGAAGGAGGGGAGAGAGGATGCAGTGATCTTGTATGTGCTTGTTCTAATGCACTTTGTAAGCTGTTATTTATCTTCTTAAGGCAGTTCTTGATGTCGTCACTCCATCGTTTACGTGGTCTTTCTCTGTACTTGTTATACTTTTTTCAGTGTGTCTCTCTATGGTAGACACTACCAGGGCATTCTTGTCAGGTGTCCAAACCATTTAATTTGTTATTCTTTTATGAATTGCATGACTGGTTTCAGATCCAGTCTTCTTCTGATTTCTTTATTTCTAATTTTGTCTCTTATTGTCACACCACCAGCTCTTCTAAGACATCTCATCTCCGTTGTTATAAGCTTCATGGTAAGAAAAGATTTCTAGAACGGACCTTTTGTGCGCTTCATGAACAGTGTCTTTCGTCGCCTCTGTTATCTCTGAGGTCCACTTTTTGCGTGGCCGGTCCTTTACTTTGTATCCACTGTATCGGAGTAACATTGCTCTTTGAGGCGCACTGTATCGGAGTAACATTGCTCTTTGAGGCGCACTGTATCCGAGTAACATTGCTCTTTGAGGCGCACTGTATCGGAGTAACATTGTCTTGAGGCCATGTATCGGAGTAACATTGCTCTTTGAGGCGCACTGTCTGTTGTTAGTGATCATCATCATCATGCATGTCTGAAATACAATAGCCAGGACGAGACACATCTCGTTGATTTAACCCTGTTGTCCTTATGAGCTGATGTACAGGCTGGTATTTATTTGTTCAAGTACTCAAAGAGAGAGTACTGACTAATTTAACATACATTGCAAAATAAATACGTAAATAAAATAATTGCAAAGTGAAAGGGATTTTCTTTTCTTCTTCTCTTCCTCCATTTACTTTTTAAGAAGTGTTGAGGAGGCGGGGGTGGGGGTATAGTGATCTTATTTGTGCTTGTTCTAATGCACTTTGTAAGCTGTTATTGATTATTCCTATTGAGGTTGTTCTTGATGCCGTCGCTCCCTCTTTTAGTGAAAGGGATAACATTCGATTTAAATAATGAGCCGCAACAATGTAAATTGTAAATGGAGAATAGTAAGAGGAGTGGTCTTCTTTTAACTTTTGTACTTTTCGCAAATAAGTACAGGATAGGATAGAGTATCGTTTCAGAACATAGTACAGGATAGGATAGAGTAAAGTATCGTTTCAGAACATAGTACAGGATAGGACAGAGCAAAACATCGTTCCAGAACATGAGAAGCTTTATATTCAACAAGTTATTATTGTCAATTGAGTTCAGAATGAGAGTTTTACAGTGCTATATAAAACCAATACTGACATATGGATGCGAGTCATGAACATTAAACAAAAAGATAGAAAAATCTCTGAGGGCCACAGAGATGTGGTTTTACAGAAGAATAATGAGAATCCCATGTACTGCTAAAAGGGCGCATGTGGAGGTGTTGAATGAGATCAAACACAGAGAAACTTATCATCAATATAAGAGGCAGTCATCATTTTTGGAACATGTGATGAGGAGGGGAGGTTTAGAACGCATTGTGACAACTCGTAAAATCGAGAGGGAGACGAGACGGAGGATGACAGAGTGAAAATGTCGGATAGCCTGAACTCATGGCAAGAAAGAGCGTCAACATCTGAGATGAAAGCAAACACTGAGGAACATACTCCATATATTTGTGGGAAATCCATGATCTCCCACGCTCAGACTAGGACAACTGAGACCCTGATAGATGACTTTCTCAACGCAGGATGATGGTAGTAGAATAAACATTTCGGCCTGATTGTTGTCGTGGCTTCGCAAAAGGGTGCGAGTAACTAGTTAGCAAAGCGACCTACAAGGCATGTCGTAAGAGCCGACTGAGGTAGAGGCGTCTCCAGTGAAGCTAGGCTGGCGTGATGTGGTTTTAACAGAAAATTGGTACTGACAGAAGAGTTTATCAGGTGGATTGTATCTAGAGTTAAGCTAATTTATTTTGTCTTTTTCACTTGCCCGCTATGGACACCGACATAGTCATGGTGAGTAATATGTTGCATCTGGCTGATTATAGAGCGAAGTTCATTAAGGCGAACCTTATTCCGACTTATGATGTACTTGTATTATAGATCCACAAAACCAGGATCAGGGTTTATTGCAGTCTAACGGACTGTAATAGTAGCTATATGAGGTGGACATTGTAGGGTTCGAGGTCAGCTTGGGTGAAAAGGGCTCGGTTTGCACACGGTATGTTGTTGAACTGCACGAGACATTGACACGGTACGTTGTTGAACTACACGAGACATTGACACGGTATGTTGTTGAACTACACGAGACATTGACACGGTATGTTGTTGAACTACACGAGACATTGACACGGTATGTTGTTGAACTGCATGAGACATTGATCCTTCACTTGAGGATCTCAATTACAAACACATCTGAAATCGGATTTAGGCTTGCCTGAATGAGGAGGGACAATGATAAGGAAAGCAGATCTTCACGCAAAACTCAGTCTGATGAGCCATATTAGACGCCATGTCAGCATCTGAACTTATAGCAGGCAAATGAACAAAATATTATTTTACTTGCATCCGTCTATGTGCCCCACCTCCTTGTTTCTATAAATAGAAAGGTTACAAACTGCAGTTAATATAAATGTAAAATATATTGCACATGAAGGATTATGTGTGGTATAAGTTATCGTCTTTTATCATGAATAATTCATGTCTGACTTCCGGTTCAAAATGGCGAAAGTCGTTATTCAATTTTCTGTGAAACCACTTCTTTCTTGTCATAATATGAATACCTCCATCCTTCTTGTGTAGACAGTTGTGCCATTAAATCAACAAGGAGGTATATTCTGTAATGGTGGTTATCGACGATGCTAGTAGTTCCTTCTTTCTGCTCAATCTTCTTGCGTGTCAGTCAGAGTCAGCCTTTCGTGTCAAGTCAAGTAGTAGCATGCCTCTTCTGTGTCAAGTCAAGTAGTAGCATGCCTCTTGCGTGTCAAGTCAAGTAGTAGCATGCCTCTTGTGTGTCAAGTCAAGTAGTAGCATGCCTCTTGCGTGTCAAGTCAAGTAGTAGCATGCCTCTTGCGTGTCAAGTCAAGTAGTAGCATGCCTCTTGGTGTCAAGTCAAGTAGTAGCATGCTCTTGCTGTCAAGTCAAGTAGTAGCATGCCTCTTGCTTGTCAAGTCAAGTAGTAGCATGCCTCTTGTGTGTCAAGTCAAGTAGTAGCATGCCTCTTGTGTGTCAAGTCAAGTAGTAGCATGCCTCTTGCTTGTCAAGTCAAGTAGTAGCATGCCTCTTGTGTGTCAAGTCAAGTAGTAGCATGCCTCTTGCGTGTCAAGTCAAGTAGTAGCATGCCTCTTGTGTCAAGTCAAAGCATGCATCTTGAAACGTTGTTTCATCACAGCCCGTCCCGAAAACTCTCTGTCTCTTGCAAGTTCTCACACCTCTTCCAACGTCATGTTTAATTAAGGTTTATTTGAAGCCTTCTGCCATCTTCGTCTTGGTCGTCTCCTGCATCGTAATCCAGGAACCATGCCTTCGATTACCACTCTCTCCAAACTACTGTGACATTTAGTAAAGTAAAAACCCTTTCATACCTTGGTATTATGAAAGTCAATCACACTTTAGGCCTGTATTTTTCATTGACCGTGGAACGATGGTGATGTGAGTAGCATCACGCCGGCGCCTTATCCCGAGAGTATGTCTGGTACCCAGTTGAGGCTAGGTCGACCTACGAAGCCGTCGCGGTCGAAATTCCTGCTCTTGGGAGCTGAACCCAGACCACCGGCTTCCGAATGAGTTATTAACAACTACGCTGACAGCGGTCTCTGTGCATCTTAAGTTAAATATTTCATCTTCCGGGACATTATTCTTCTTTGAACACTCCATATCGACCACTTTCTAACCACTCTTTGTGATTTGATGTGTTGACTAGAACAATTGTAACGTTGTGCAGTATGCTTCTACAAGCAGACAGCACATCCTGATTTATTTTATTTACTAAGGTAGCTTCTAGGCCCTACCTCAGTCACCTCTAGACATGCCTTGTAGGTCGCTGCTACTATTCTTGTTCCTTGTGTGCAGCAACAAAAACGCGTTCTGTAACATGATGTTATTTTTGAGCCAATGCTCCTTGATATGCAGGTCTTGTAGGATGTCTTTGTTTTTTCTCTGTCCAGGATGTTCTACAAACTTTTCTGTAACATCCTGCAACACTTCTTGAGAGTACCTCTCTAACTTAAACAAAACCTGTTCTGTAACATCCTGCAACACTTCTTGAGGGTACCTCTCTAACTTAAACAAAAACTGTTCTGTAACATCCTGCAACACTTCTTGAGGTACTCTCTAACTTTACCAGTGAAATGAAAATCGTGTCATATCCTTTACAGGACTTATCCTTCAACACTTGAAAAATCTGGCCAGCAATGGCGGAATGCGGGAGGACCATTCAGAATCAATACTGTTTGATTCTGGACACGACTTTGCTAGCGCATTTCCACCATGTTTGATCGGGTATTTTCCGGTTTCGTTTGCCGAGTTACTGAGTTAGTGCTTGAGCAACGCTGTGAGCTATGAATGTTACACGGAATGTTGTTTTGCTGTGTCAACCGTACGTTTGTTGTGGGAACGGTATTCAGAAAATGGCGGACAGCGGTTATGACGAAACGACTCAATCTGCCGCATGCAGTGATATTGTGTGTGCAAAAAGCTGGATTTTGTCGTGATTGATGTTCCTTTGACATGAAATTGCAATTGAAGTGATGAACAGTTTTGTGTTGACACTTTAACGACGGATATATGCATTTATGCGGTGCAGGTTGCTTTTTGTGGCGGTACGGCTGTTTCATTCTGGAATTAGTTCACACAGGAGACAGTTGTTAGCATTTCGTGTGATTTTCATTGGCACAGGAAAGAAGCAATTATGGGGGCCGTTGCAATGTAGTTGGAACCGTACATATGAACTATGAACTATGAAAGGGTAAACGAGTCGTGGATTTTCTAGGAACTATTTATATATTCAGTTCCTTGCCATTGCTTTCTAAACTGTGAGGTCTTTTTTTGTCTCGTTCGTAAATATTCAAGGGAACTAATTTGATTTTCAAACGCCGCGGAGTCGAACCAGGTACGCTTGTGTTGTGATAAAAGCTCACTACCACTTAAGACACCTACGCTCACAACTTAAATAATATCTACAAATAATAGATGAAAACTGGTGAAAATCGAAGTGTTTCAACTCACGTTACTTCCAATGATGATCAATTACTTGTTAACTACAAAGGTTGACTGCACGGGACATAAATCTATATCTTATTATTGTCCAGTTTGACATCAAATGTTTCCAGAAAAGATATCTATTGCTGCCAATATGCCGCTTTATAACTAATGGTTTCTCCCTTGAGGTCACAACTCTATTTCCATAAGTTCTCCATATTCGCTGTGTACGTCTCTAGGTTTTCTTTTATTATTCGTTGCTGTTTATCGTCACTGTTTCTGTATTTTGTAAAACTATAGTACTTTGTTTGTACGTGTTTCACTAGGTTTTCTTTTCACATCTGTCATCCGTCGAAGAGCTGTCATATCCAATACAACTATTCAGATAAAATATTCTCCTTCTTCTCTACCATTATTTACTTCTTTATAGAAGTGTTGGGGGAGGGGGAATGTAGTGATATTGTGTAATGTGCTTGTTTTAATGCACTTTGTAAAGTGTTATTCATTTTCTTAAGTCTGTTCTTAATGCTGTCACTCCATCTTTTGCATGTTCTTCCTCTTGCTTTGTACTCGTTATACTTTTTCTGTGTGGCTCTCTGTGGTAGACGATACCAGGGCATTCTTGTCAGGTCATTTAATCCCATTTAATCTGTTGTTATTTTATGTATTGCATGATTGGTTTCACATCCAGTCTTTTTTTTATTTCTTCATTTCTAATTTTATCTCTTATTGTCACACCTGCAGCTCTTCTAAGACACCTCATCTCTGATAAAATCGTAATAAAACAAAACTACCAGTTATATTAACTGTCCTTATCATTTGCATTCACAGGTATTGATGATCTTTTCTGACAGTTTATCAATGATCCATGTCTCACAACCTGGTCTACAACGTATGTCCTAATCCATGTCTCACAACCTGGTCTACAACGTATGTCCTAAAGCCCGGTCCTTTTTTAGCAGGATTGGGGTCAGATAGTCTTTCTTGGAATGGGCGAAAAGAGAAAATTAGTAGTCTGCTGACGACTCTCAGAACATACAAATATTGTCTTCTGAGACAAAGAGGACAATGATGATGATGTTTCGCAACCATACATTACCAAGGAAAAAACACGAGTTCTTAAACACCTGAGTTTTGTTCTTATATTCTTATCCTAACACGAGTTCTTAAACACCTGAGTTTTGTTCTTATATTCTTATCATAAACAGGTAGCATTTCCTTATGAATGGCCTTTGTAGGCAGTCCTTTTGCCCACAAAAACGCACAACAGCACGTTGCTCTTTGGTTGTACTCTCCGTAAGTACAGTCGCCATTTTGTTTATGCGCTGCGCATGCGCATGAGACACATAGCGCCACCTGGCGAACGGGAATATAAACTTGGATGTTGCTGTTACCTAATGACACTTTTAGAAACCACCAACTACATTTACCTACCATCTCACATAACTTTATGGCTTACTTATTGACTTCCCCTCGTAAAACTACTCGTTATACTAACTGTCTTTTAATTGTTATAGCCCGTGCGTTACCGAGGCTTTCACGGGGAGTAATGAATAGTAACACTGCGACCTACAAGGCATATCGTAAGAGGCAACTCGGGTAGGGCCTAAGGAAGCTAGCCTAGTAAATAAAAAGCGTCAAAGAAATCGGATGTGCTGGCCTACATATGGGGCACAACTGGCAAATCAATCAATCAATTAATGTGATTTGTATGAGATCTGATCTTAAGAGCAATTGTACCTGTACATGTACAATTGCTCTTAAAATCAGATCACATACAAATCACATAGATAGATTGATTGATTGATTGATTGATTGAACCATCATCATTGCACTTCGATGAGTAACTATGTGTGCTTCTATCTCTATCTTACACGTGAAGATCTCAACTGCAGTGCACGAACTCCGTAGCACCGACGAGGGTCCCTGGTGTAATTTTGAAGATGGAGAAGATATTTTATAGGAATTTTAATTTTAATGAATTTCTAATGAATTGGGCCCTGCCAGCGGCTTTCCAGCTTGCTCTTCTCAATTTTAAACTGCCAAGGGTTCTTTTGCGTGCTCAAACTTAACATACGACCTACGGTTTATCGTCCTCTCCGATAGGACTAGGTACTCGATCTCACCAACACTGAGATCAGGAATTTGGAAAAATATCCACGTGACTCCACGAGGGAACGAACCTGGTACCTTTGGCACGACAGACGAGTACCCAACCTCTACGCCACAAATTCCTACCAAAATATCTTCACCATCTTCAAAATTGCATCGGAGACCTTCGCCGGTGCTACAGTGTTCGTGCACTGCAGCTGAGATCTTCCTGTGTAAGAAAGAGATTGGAGCACACATGGTTACTCAACGAAGTGCAATGATGATGGTCCTATTAATCAGCTATGCAAGTTATTTTGTATTGTTACAGCGCCATGTTTGACAATCTTGCGCAAGGGATTCCCATCACATGGTGTCTATATCGAAGCATTTCAGAGACACTTTAAGAACGTATGTTAATTTGTTTATGTCCCAACCGATCACCTGTTCTCACTAACCTCACCATACATCAACTGTTTTGGTATACGTTTATCAGGCATCAGAGCAACGTGACTGACGTATCTCACCTGGGCCTTCAGAGTTAGAATAATTACCACCTGGTTTCTATCTTAACACGAGTTTATCTGAACTCGTCTGGCTATTGTAAACCAGATTACATCTGTATTTTCTTATCAGTCTTTCACTGACTTCATTTATATGTATATTATTTACCTTTAATCCTGTTTTGTCTGACAGCATCAGGATAAGAAGAGATTTCTAGAACGGATTCTGTGTGTGCTTCATAAATAGTGTTTTTCCTGTCTCTGTTATCTCTGAGGTCCACCTTTTGCTTTGTATCCACTGTATCGGAGTAACATTGCTATTTAAGGCGATTTATGTGTCCGAACCATTTCATCTATTTTTCTTGATGGAGTTTAGTATTGATGTTGTACCCACTTTTTCCCTTGATGTCTTCATTTCTAAATCGATCTCTTCTTAATACTCCAGTATTCTGCGTAGACATTTCATCTCTTTCGTGAATAGTTTTCTTCTATCATGGGATGTCAGTGTCCAAGGTTGGCCCTGATATCATAATGTTGGGAGAAAGATTATGTTGTACAATGATCTTTTAGTGTTCATGGTGACATGTTTGCATTTCAAAATTGGTACCATTTGTCTTATGATTTGATTTGTTTTATTGTATCTATGTTGGATTTCTTTAGTTAGTTTTCCGTTTGTTGAATAAAATGTATCTATCTATCTATCTAATCTATCTATCTATTTATCTATCTATCTGTCTGTCTATCTGTCTGTCTAGATGGTTCAAAGGCGAAGGATTTTCATGGCACCGGATTATACCCAAAATGGCTCCGTTCCTGTCGGCAGAGATTACATGCCATCTGCCGAGAGTGTTGCACAAAGCCCGAACTCTAGGGATCTCGACTAAAAATTGACTCGGTCCGTATTCGAACTCACAACATTCAGAACAACAGGCAAACGTATTAGCCACTTCTCCATTGAAGTCCCCATTTATCTATCTATTACATTAATAGTTCTGTTGGGCAAGTAACTACATATGAGTTCCACATTTTACTATATGCAGTTATCGCATACAAGCAGATTCATGCCAGCTCTACAGACACAGAATAGTGTAGCAGAAAATCTTCAACTACTTGTAACCAGGATATGCTTAAAGAAACAACTCGTCTGTGAGAAACAAGGACAGGCTTTTCAAGCTTTTCTCGACCTGTGTTCATTATATTTCGTTTCTTAGTTTATATCTCGTTTTTTCAGTTTCATATCTCGTTTTCTTCAGTTTATATCTCGTTTTTTCAGTTTATATCTCGTTTTTCAGTTTATATCTCGTTTTTTCAGTTTATATCTCGTTTTCTTCAGTTTATATCTCGTTTTTCAGTTTATATCTCGTTTTTTTCAGTTTATATTTCGTTTTTTCAGTTTATATCTCGTTTTTTTCAGTTTATATTTCGTTTTTTCAGTTTATATCTCGTTTTCTTCAGTTTATATCTCGTTTTTTTCAGTTTATATTTCGTTTTTTCAGTTTATATCTCGTTTTCTTCAGTTTATATCTCGTTTTTTCAGTTTATATCTCGTTTTTCAGTTTATATCTCGTTTTCTTCAGTTTATATCTCGTTTTCTTGTTTATATCTCGTTTTTCAGTTTATATCTCGTTTTCAGTTTATATCTCGTTTTTTAGTTATATTTCGTTTGTTAATGTATATCTTCGTTTGTTAATGTATATCTCGTTTGTTAATGTATATCTCGTTTGTTAATGTATATCTCGTTTGTTAATGTATATCTCGTTTGTTAATGTATATCTCGTTTGTTAATGTATATCTCGTTTGTTAATGTATATCTCGTTTGTTAATGTATATCTCGTTTGTTAATGTATATCTCGTTTGTTAATGTATATCTCGTTTGTTAATGTATATCTCGTTTGTTAATGTATATCTCGTTTTTCAGTTGATTGATTGATAGGACCATTATCATTGCACTTCGGTGAGTAACCATGTGTGCTCCGATCTCTTTCTTACACAAGAAGATCTCTCCCGCGATCGTACAGGATGATCTCAGCGGCATTGGGCGAAGTCCGTAGCGTCGGCGAGGGTCCCAGATGTAATTTAGAAGATGGTGAAAATATGTTGTACATATTCTCATGAAACTGTGTTATAAAATAAACATTTCTCACGTCGGTAGCCCATCCCTTGCTTTAACGTATTGACGTTCCTGTACTCGTGCCAGACAACACGGTAAGCCCCCAACTTTTACCCATCCTATCCAACTTTGACCCCTGCCAAAGCAGTGTTTAGTTTAGTCGTCAGATCATCATCATTGCACAACCAATCCCTTAGTCCATAAGTGCTTCAATCTCCTCCTCCTCAGTATGTCTCTCAGCGTGTGGCGACTAATGACACCGGTTCTTTGTTGGTTTACTATTTTTCTTTTATTGCTAGTATAGTACTCTTGTCTAGCTATACCACATTTGACTTGGTATTCTTGCAGTCTGGTTAGGGTCGTAGATTCACCACTATTACTTGAATAATTTACGCGCCCTCTCTCCATTAAGGAATGTAGGATGTCAATCGGGTTCATTGCTCACTCGCTTCTAAATACTTACCGAAGTCGGAGCTAAAAACAGCTACTCTTTGTTTCTAGGTCACAAACGTGAATGTACGCCTATAGCAGTGAAAGTAGAAATGTATAACGTGTTAACATGTCTTTAACCCACAGATGAGATATAATAATAGACGTGTCAATGCGTCTTTAGAAGTGAATGGGGAAAACATCTATACACGCCCTTAGCAGCTAAAGGGTTACAGCAGCCATACCTGCAAGCCTATGGGCGCGTTAATTTCCATTTACACCTGCATGCCCTGGCACCAAAAATAAAACTGACTTTGATCAGCCTAGGTCTCCTCAGCGACTCAAACTATTGTCTCCAATCCTAGCCTCTTTCAGTCTTCCCGAGCATACTCATTGAGTCTGTGAGAAAACATGCATGGATAAAAGTATGTGACTGCAGCCAGATCATCGCTTTAGTTACTGACATGATTTCCATAGTGAGACTGTTTGTAGTCATGGCAAAACCACCACTATCTTCCTTCACAGCATCCCCTCTGACTATAATAGTGAAAGCCAATGACCTCCGCACGTGTTGAATCACTAATCTTTCTGTCTAATCGTTTTCAAACGTGTTCTCAGAACGATTGAACTTATGCATCCACGACCACTGGGTTTTCCTGATTGCATTCTTTATCATGTCTGGTACATCATCATCAGGTGCCGTGCTGGCTGACGTAGGCGATCTTGGATCTCAACGAATCTCTCTCTCTCTCTCACTCTGGTGTTTGCTATCATCTCAGATGTTAACGCTCTTGCGTGCCATGAAGTCAGGCTGTCCAAAATGTTCTCTCTCTCTCTCTCTCTCTCTCTCTCTCTGTCTTTCTCTGTCTCGTCTACCCTCGATTTTACCGATTGTCACAATGTGTTCTAAACCTCTCTTCCTCATCACATGTCAGAAAAATGATGACTACCGTTTTCTTATATTGATGATAAGCTTTCCCTGTGTCTTGACCTCATCCAACACCTCCAAATTAGTCATTTTAGTCAGATAAAAAACAAAACTATCGTCACTACCTGTAGTACCACTGTTTAGGGCGGTGTATGAAAGGTGGGACGAGAGCCTGGGGAATTTAATTGCCGCATTGCTAGTGCAGTCGTCACGAAGCTGTTCAGGTTAGGATATTTCATGTATGCCCACAACAGAACAAATACTTGGCCTTACCGTGAATTGAACACAGGTCTCACGTATGAAAGCCGTGCTCTAATCCATTCGACCAGACGCTCCTCTTTTTTAGTCTGATCATCATCAAGGTGCGTGTTCTTTACAGGACGTTGTTCTCTTTGCAGCAGATCTGAAATTCACTCTGTCTCTAGCCAGTTCACCCACTTCGTCGATGATCATATTCATGGTTTCTTGAATATCTTGTAGCCATCTTCTTCTTGGTCTGCATCTGTGTCCTGGGACCCTGCCCTTTAATATTGTTCTCTCCAGGCCATCGTGACGCTTGATGTGACCAAAGTATCTAATTTTTCTGCATGGTATGTTGTTTATCAGCCAACTCTCTTTAATATTTAGTTCTTTCAGGGCATCAGTGTTCTTTCTTTTTTCTGTCCATGGTATTCGTAGGATCTTTCTGTAGTATTTCGTTTCGAAGGACTGGATTTTCGTTCTTGTTGTTTGTGTAATTGTCCATGATTCACAACCATAAGTAGCCACTGGAAAATGCATGTTCTCAGTATTTTTAATGTTAATATATTTAGTCTGATACACGCTAAAAATGATATATTGATTACTTCAAGATATGCATGTCCAATTACTTACTTACTTAATCCGTCATGCCTAGTGACACATGGGGCTTCAGAAAGGACTTTCCATGCTCTCCTGTCCTGTGCAACCTTCAGCGCAGAGCCCCACGTCAGAGATGCGGTGTCCAGTTCCTCTTCCATCATGCGCCTCCATGTTGTCCGTGGTCTGCCTTTCTTTCTCTTTCCTCTGGTGTCCAAGTGAGGGCTATCCTTGCAGGCATTTCTTGTCTCATTCTCATAACATGTCCGAGCCATTTCCATCTTCTCTTTTGAGTATGTCATTCATTGCCTCTTGTCTTGTGTCTTGGAGTAGTTGGTTATTGGATATTTTACTGGCCAAAAGATTCCCAAGATTCTGCGAAGACGAGAGTGGTGGAAAACTGTCAACCTGCTAGTATCTCCTTTGGTCATCCTCCAACACTCCGATCCGTAGAGCAAAACTGGCAAAACAATGCTTTTATAGAGTTTAAGCTTTGTGGTCCTATTGTAGATTTTGGACTTCCATACTGGTTTCATTCTGGCAAAAGCGGTTCTAGCCTTACTCAGACGTGATTTATATCTTCCTCTGTGCCACCATTTAGTGTCAGTACGCTACCAAGATATGTAAACTGCTCAACCCTTTTCAGTGTTTCATCTTCTAACATTACTGGTTGTTGGATTTCACTGTTTGTCATAATTTTTGTTTTTCCTGTGTTTGTTTTGAGGCCTACTGTCTTTGCCGTGCTGTTAAGTATTGTACTTTTCTCTTGTATATGTTCATATTTGTGTGACACCAGGGCTATATCGTCTGCAAAGTCCAGGTCCTCAAGCATCTCGAAAGGGGTCAATCTTATTCCTCTTGGTGCTTGTTGTTTTATGGCATTTTTAGCACCCAGTCAATTGTAATACTAAACAAAGAGAGGACATTACGCATCCCTGTCTTACACCAGATTTTACTGGGAATGTTTTGTTGGAATTCTTTAGGTTGCAGGAGAAATCTTTATAGAAGAGGGCTATGATGTTGATAGGCTTCTGCGGTACGCCGTATTGTCTCAGTATCTTCCATAGGCTGTCTCTGTGACGCTGTCGAATGCCTTTCAAAATCTATGAAGTTGATATATATAGTCCTTTGCCACTCTCTACATTGTTCTAAAATGTTACGCAGGGTAAATATATGTTCATTTGTTCCTCTTCCTTTCCTAAATCCTGCTTGCTCCATTCGTAGACACTTGTCTACTGCTTCTTGTATTCGCATTATGACAATTTTGCAGAATATCTTACTTGGTATTGAAAGCAACGTGATTCCTCTCCAGTTATTGCAATCTGTTAGGTCTCCTTTCTTGGGGATTTTCACCACAGTACCTCTAGTCCAATCCTTAGGCAATTCTTCTTTCTCCCAGATATCTGCAAACAATGGCTCTAATATGTTTGCAGCTAGGATGGGATCGATCTTGAAAAGCTCTGCTGTCATTTCATCATTTCCGGTGCTTTGTTGTTTCTCAGGGATCCAATAGCTTTTACTATTTCTTGCTTTTCTGGCAATTTGAGGTTGATATCAATATCCTGTGCGGCCGGTGGGATATCCGGTGGATGTTCAGGATCAGGTCTGTTTAGCACATCTTCAAAGTGGGATGTCCATCTCATATCCTGCTCCTGCTCTGCTGTCAACAGTTGTCCTAGGCTGTTTCTGACTGGCATGTTATGGTTGTGTCTTTACCTCCGCATAATTGTTTGGTAATCTTGTACAGTGTGTGCAGATCATGTACTTTAGCAGCTTTTCTGCTATTTCTGCTGTCTTTTCCATAAATTGTCTCTTGTCTGTTCTAGCACTTCTTTTTACCATTTTGTTTAGTTCTGTATATTCTTTTCTTGCCTTATATGCATGTCCAATATATCCACGTGAAAGCAATGCAGGTCCAAAATCCATTTACAAATGCACGCATCTTCTGGTCGATGTCCGATGAAAAGTTGCCCAAATATTTGATGAATCGTAAGAAAACTGCAGTGTACGAGTCGTCTGTGAACGAATGTCAACTCCTTTGGAGCAAATGGCGGCACCAAAAATTGCTAGCTGTGAGGTAAGAACCAATGAGAACGATCCGTAACGAATAAACAGTCTCAGCAAGTGTCTCTGAAAACACGGTAAAGTACCGTGCCAACACATGGGAAGATTACGGCAAACAACTCCGTGTCAAAGGCCTAAAGTAGATACATTTACCGGGTAAGGTTGGCCAAGCGCAAATCCTAAAATTGCGCTTTAGTGCCTAACGAAACTGCCCTCCCTGAGACAGCCGGGCAGGATACTGTTGCATTAACTACCAACATCCCCAGAAGAACTCAGGTGGATGATGTTGGCGAACGCAAAATTTCAGCTGCGCTGCTAGTGCCGTTTGAAACGACCCTCTAAAATCTGTGTAAAATCAGCCCCGGGGACAGGAAATATGCAGAGTAAAACCCTTGCAAATTGCCAAGTGCCGACACGCGCTCCTAAACGGCTGAGAACACTCCTACTTAGGAACAAACTCACCGTAGATAGAAAAGTAAAGACGATAATGCAACGGCTTGACTGGTACAAACCGAAACATTGGTTATAGGCCATACATTTCGGACGCCGATCATCCTACACAGAGTATGATGACGTCCAAAGACCATGGCTCAGATCATATAAAGGCTAAGCATACAGCCAAAATATTATCGTTTGCACGACAAGCACATGCGTCTCCAATGACTGAGAATTTTCCTAATCCGAAACGACCATATAATCAGAAAGAGCGCATATTGTATAACTCTTTGGCGAAGATTATAAAGTCCAAATATACGGCGAAAATGATCGTAAAAGAGCAATGAATACAAGAAAGGTGACAGTTCCAGTGACTAGTCCTAGAGGGGTCGAGAATGCTCCTAAACCGGAGTGACCTCACCCAGTCAGCGTAAAGTAGCAAATGCTCTCTGGCGTAGATCCAAGTCCAAATATACGGCACTAAAAGATCATTAAAGAGTGTTTATCATACGATGCGTACGGAACGACCTCACCAAAGGCATGAAATCCGATAGAGAAGTCCCACTTCACTAATCAACTCTGGCCGTAAAAGTACCAATGGTACGAGGACTCAAGGCAAGGGTTACACAGACAACAGGTTTCCTGCAAACGATCACACTTGGAGGATCTAAGCTTCAAGTACCTCTGAAGTCGACGAGGCTGTCCATATGGTTGATGGACACCTGTAAAAGGGCAATTTAGGCCTCACGCAAAAATCAGTCAGAAGCATGACAGAAGCAATACCAGGCGTCATGACTTTCGCTGAATTAACATAGGGCGTTCGAGAGAAGAAGAAGAAATATACAAATTCAAGCAAATGTGCAAGAGAACTGTTATTACAGTTTCCATCTTCATATTTAGCTAAATGTGGATTTAGTTCCATAACTGATTTGCTGCTGTTAAAAAGGAATCGGCTGGATGTAACACAACGTTGAGACTTGAGACTGAAGCTAACTAAATTGGAACCTAACATAACATATCTTTGCAGCATGCATCAAGCGCAATGATCTCACTAAGTGTAAGTAATAAATAATTACTAATAATTAAAATAATATTTAAAAATCTGTCATTAATATTATTTCATACTTGAATTTCTGTTCTCCATTATACGTTTTGAAAATTTACTTACTGTGTTTCCTTGACAACTTCCTAGTGATTTCTTCCTAAAACCTATCATTTAAGTTTCTTTAGTGAACAATTCAATTTTTGGAAATTAACAATTTTTGTATGTGTTACATAAGCAGGGGGCATACGAATTTTTGAAAGGCTTTGGTGGGGCACGGCACAAAAAAGGTTGGGAAACACTGTTCTAGATAATCGTGAGGAATTTCTGGCATCAACTCGTTGATGCAGTTCAAACAGGTAGCTTCAAACTCCCCATAGTCAAACTGTCCCTCTGAGCTGATGGTAACTTTAATTTCTCGCTTTTTACCTACAACGATATCGGTTTTTATATCCTCATTGGGGTCAAAGGCGCAAGGAAAGAACGGCGCGTCAGATTAGTGAGCTGGCACTAATCCCCTGTCCTCACCTCAACGTGGTGACTCTGGTAACAGACGGTAGTTCCGGTCTGGCTAAGAGGGCAGGTGCCGGGGGACAGCTACTCTGGGACAAGTAGAGATGTAAAGATAGTCACGCTAGATGGGATCCGTTCGCAACACAGACGAGCGAACTCCCAGAGTGACTATTAATGCTCGCCTCTCCCGGTTGATGGGAAAAGCTTGAAGGATAAACGTGGAACCGCGTGTGGCGAAACTTGCAGACCGCGCATGCACTCTCTTGAGCCTCTCTCTTGAGCCGATGAGAATGCTGGGAGTCGTTGAACTGCACGAGTTACCACATAGGCCGAAACTCGGGCTCCTATCTCACGGATGGGGGCACGATTATAAGTCATCGAAGAGACGTTGACCCACGTGGGAAATTCGGAGCCCGTGCATGCTCTCTCTTGAGCCTCTCTCTGAGCCGATGAGAATGCTGGGTGTCGGGTTGAACTGCACGTGGGTCCACATAGGCCGATCGAAAAGACGTTGACACGTGCGAGGCGAAATTCGGACCCCGTGCATGCTCTCTCTTGAGCCCTCTCTCTTGGGCCGATGAGTATGATGGGAGTCTAGCTGAGCTGCACACGGGTCCACACGGGCGACCTAGGCAAATGTGAGCACAGCGGAATTGACGGAAATGGTGAGGTAGGCACCAGGGCAGAGTGAGCACACACGCACACGAAGCACGGGTGGACCCACAAGGGGGAAACCAAGTGCCCCCATCACAGGGTGGAGGTCCGGTTGAGCCCTAGGAGGGGACGGCCCAGGCAAATGTGTGCACGGTTTTAATTGACAGAAACGGTGAAGTAGACACCAGGGCAGATAGAACAAGCGCGCAGAAGATGCATGGATTGGCCCGCATATGGCGAAACCCACGCCTCCATCTCATTGGTGAGGAACTGGGTAAAGCCCCAGGCGGAAACTGCGTAGGCAAATGTAAGCACGATTGGAATTGACGGAAACGGTGAGGCTGGCACCAGAGCAGAGCGTGCATCGCATGCGAGCGATACACGGATGGGCCCTCAGGCGGGCGAAAAAGCAAACTACGGCAGCAACGGCAGCGGCAGGCACGACAGCGGCAGGCACGGCAGCGGCAGGCACGGCAGCGGCAAACATGGCAGGCGCGCCAGGCAAGAGGGTGTGCGGACCACCTGAGTGTGCAGAACAACTGAAAAGCCCAGCAGAGGTAAAGCCAGTGCGCGTTTCCGCTCGCAGAGAACTACTACTGCCTTGTAGCTGTTGGTGTAACCGTCAACCTTGGCTCCTCTGATAACTATTTCTAATATTTATTCTTCTATCCTCTCCATTGGCACTAATATGTAACAGTCTATCCTTGTAATCTCTACTAATATTCTTCGACACGTATTTACAACTACTATCAACACCATCCACAACTACGTACATAGACTACAAATAAAAGAAATGGCCGTCAAGTACATCGTACATCTATGTGAGAATCAAACCCGATTCTCAACTTTTATTTCTTTATATTTATTTATTTAAATATCTCATCTATGTTCAAAATAATAGCACATACATCAAATTATCAAAATAAAGAAAGTCCTGAAAAGAAAATCAACAATTCAAAACACATACCAATGCACATAGCTGAAAAAATATACCTACTAACTAATATTGATTGTTTTCCTAAGTGATATCTAATACCCTGACATCCTATCTCTAAAAATGTTCACAGTTCAACTCTACCTTGCTTGTGATGTCCTTAGAATAAATACTTGTTCAGTCACAAATACGTTATACCGCTTCTATCTAGAGTTGCTGTCCTAATAGTATACACGAAATGTCTCTGCTATTGGTTAAAATAATGCATCCTGAAAAAAATGGCTGACATCTCTCTCTCTCTCTCTCTCATATACTGTTATAGCCTCTCCGTCGGGTCTGGCCCTACCCCTTTAGTTTAGCTCTACCGCCTAGTTTTCCAACTCTGACAACTAGTCCTCCGGTTCTAATGTAACCGGTTCACCAATTCTGAACAGGAACTCTCTCTGATTTGGACAAAAATCTCCGTGGAGGTCTACATCTACGTCTTAGTTGGGCTCTCTCTCTGTCTGCAACTCAGTTCAATTCTACTGCCTCGTTATCTATTCCGCTTATAACTCGCAGCAGAGTTATTCTGCTCTATAATTCTTGTTACTATCTACTAAGTTATTGTCGATAACTGTGTGAGTCGCTTATGCTAGACTACACTCCTTGACTTGTTGATTCTTTCTGTCCCTCTGTCTCTATCCGAATGCCTATCTAAAGTTGTGTCTTCACTCTTTCTAACTGGCAAATATTAACTGTTGAAGTCTGTCTCGGGACTACCTACACTGACTGTTCCTGAGTACCTCTCTGTCCCTCTGTCTCTATCCGAATGCGTGTGAAGATGTGTCTCAAGTGTCTCTGCCAACTGTCCCTCTGCCAAGTGTGTGTGAAGATCTCTCGAATCTACCATATGTATCCTATTTATCCACTGGCAATTTTCTTTGTTTCCAAATCAGTCATTGTCCTTAGAATATTTCTCACGGTCAAATCTATTTTGTTGGCCTGGAAAACCCAGCTAATTTGACAATCGTGACCGGACAATCACCCAGACGTTCAAAAAAGAATACAATTAACCTCTCTGGCTCCAGGAAAGAAAAACAGGGCATAAATTTACTTCTAGTTAAGGAAAAGTCTCCTTGCTAACATATCTGGTCTGTAATTATACATTCCCAGATCAGGTATATGGTTACCCCTTTTTAATTGAAAATACGTGCCTAGTTGCAGCTTGGGACTAAGAATAAAGCAAGGGGAAAACCTGGTGTCATATTTCCTGCTACATTGGGGACAATCAAAGGCTAGCGGAGCAAACCGTACACAAAACTGGACGGTAGGCAAACCAAGCAATCCATTAACAAGACTGGTATAGCTGGGCAGATGACACTCATCAGCCCGGGAGGCAGGTCGTCTACGGGTCGCTGTCCTGAAAGACAATAGCAGCCTGCTGCCTTGTGGGTTTTGATTGGGGACAGCAAAAGGCTAACGGAGAGCGAACCCAGTAAACCCTGGTTGAAACCGAACCCACCACCGAAGGATAAGCACTTGAGCTCCAATTGGAACTGAAGGCTTGTGCACGTACATCAAGTTCTGATGTTTGACTGTCACAATAGAATGATTAAAACGGCTTAAGAACGATCGCGAGAGAGATATCCTCATTGGTGCATAAAATGTCGAGTTCTGTACACTTTCGTCCGGTCATCAGAATCTTATCTTTTCTCATTGTAATTTTAAGATCTTTGATATTCGATGACACCAGATTTCAGTGTTTCGATATATAAATCTCATGTGCATAACATGAGATGCACGAATATTAGCGCAGTTTTTGCGATTATCGGTGTGACGGTAGTCGTACATATTCCACCAACCATTAAAAAATGTACTCCTTACTTTTTCTTGCAGGACAGAAGACATAATTAAATGCTTTTTAAGACGTGGCACAACAGCCAGGTCGCCGTGAAAAAGCAATCTGTTTCGTGGCTCATCTCGAGTCTCGAACCGAAACGGTGCTTGGCCATAAGACGCGTTAGGAGAAATTGCCCGGATGTCAAAGATAACATCAAATTATTAATAACAGAATTTAGGGCGATAATCCGTTTCTTTTGTTTTGATTTTTCTTCAAATTTTGTCGTGATTTCTCTTACCTCTCTTACGTCTTTTAAACAATAATAAAACTTCAGTTGGGGCATAGGCCCTCAACCAACTCATGCCAAGTTTTCATGTCTTTAGCCATCTCTTTAACCCCAGTTGGGGCATAGGCCCTCAACCAACTCATACCAAGTATTCATGTCTTTAGCCATCTCTTTAACCCCAGTTGGGGCATAGGCCCTCAACCAACTCATGCCAAGTATTCATGTCTTTAGCCATCTCTTTAACCCCAGTTGGGGCATAGGCCCTCAACCAACTCATACCAAGTATTCATGTCTTTAGCCATCTCTTTAACCCCAGTTGGGGCATAGACCCTCAACCAACTCATGCCAAGTTTTCATGTCTTTAGCCATCTCTTTAACCCCAGTTGGGGCATAGGCCCTCAACCAACTCATGCCAAGTTTTCATGTCTTTAGCTATCTCTTGGACCCCAGTTGGGGCATAGGCCCTCAACCAACTCATGCCAAGTATTCATATCTTTATCTACTATCTCTTGAAGCTCCATTCAACACTTCCGTATATCGTTAATCTCTGCTTCCAATTATCTTCTCCGAGTGTGTTCTGTTATGTTATCGTCATGTCACATTGGGCATTCCCGTGGTTGCTCTGTACTCTTTCAACATAGAGACTCCCAGGTAATGACTTGGTACAAATGTACTCTTTCAACATAGAGACTCCCAGGTAATGACTTGGTACAAATGGAACGACCCAGATATTAAGAGTTAGATAGATTACATATTATCAAGGAAGAGAGACTTTAGTGAGATTTCGGATGCTACAGTCATAGCAAATATTAGTATGGACACAGGATGGTAGTTATAGACAGGAAAGCCAAGATAAACAGTAATATCAGAAAAAAGAAACCAAGCATTGAAACTATTAAATGGAAAGAATTAGAGAATGCAGAAAATGGAAACAATTTCAAAGAAAGAATACAACAAAGTTATGAAAAACTAACAATCAAGACAAAAGGAGTGGATGAGGAATGAAGTAACTTGAAAGACACCTTTAAAATGATTGCTCAAGAAATATGTGGCACCAAAAAGAAAGGGAACCCGAGGTGTAAAATTTCAGCATCGTGGAACCAAGAAATAAAAGAAATAGTGAATAGCAAAAGAAGGCCTATTCATGCTGGCTAAAAAGCAGAACTGATGTTAATTATGCAATCTACAGACAAATCAGAGGAAAACACAAAAGCAATAAAAAGAGCAAAGAAAAAAAGCATGGGAAACATTTGGAAACATGCTGGTAGAAGAAGAAAGAACAGCACCAAGAGAATATTACAGGAAAGTAAGAGGAATAAGACAGCACAATGAAGAATACAACCCAACAGAAATTTTAAATGATGAAAAAGGACAACCTATCTTAGGGCCAAAATTAATATTAGAAAGATGGAAAAACTACTTTGAAGAGCTACTTAATTGTAATAAAACTTATGGGAGAACAAACTGCTATAACACAGAGGATGAAATAGAGGAATTAGAACCAGAAATACTACTAGCAGAAGTAGAAAATGTAATAAAGTTGGCACCAAAACACAAAGCAGCAGGCACAGATGAGTTACCTGCAGAAGCCATCAAAGCAGCTGGAGAGGCAGGTGCGAAATGGGTTAGACGTATCTTCCAAATCGCATGGGAGAACCAAGAAACACCAGAAGATTGGCAGACAGCAATAATCACACCAATTTGGAAAAACAAAGGCAGCAAGAAGGAATGTAATAACTAGAGGAGAATCTCACTACTAAGTCACATAGGAAAAATGTATGCTAAGATCATTGAAAAAGACTAAGACCAACAATTGAAGAACAACTCTCAGAAGCACAGATGGGTTTCAGACGAAATAGAAGCTGTACCGATGCAATATTCACATTAAGACAACTGATGGAAAGCGCAATAGAACATAACAAGACCTGTAGTGTGGCTTTCATAGATCAGGAAAACTTCGATAGAGTCGATAGAAACAAACTATGGGATTGTTTAAGAAAATATGGAATCAGCAAACATCTCATCAAGGTCTACAAGAGCTTATACATTTCAAATAAAAGTTACATAAGAACAAAAGCCGGAACATCAAAAACATGTACAGTAAACTCAGGAGTTAGACAGGGATGTGTGCTCTCCCCACTGCTGTTTATAACATACATGGACAACATAAGTAGAGAAGCAGGAATAGAGGAAGAAAATAATATTTCAAAACTTTTATTTGCAGATGACCAAGTATTGATTGCAGAAAATGAAGAATCTCTCCAGAACCATTTGAGCTTAGTTAACATCAAGGGTGAGGAGTACAACATGAAAATAAATATAATAAAGACAGAGACAATGGCAATAAGTAGACAACCAGAAAGCCTTACAATAAAACTCCAGAACGTAGACATAAAACAAACAAGTGAGGCCAAATACTGAGGAGCAATTTTCACAGCAGATGGAAGTATCGATAGCGAAATCAGCAATCGTTGCACAAAAGCTAACCAAGTACTGGGGCAGTTAACACCACTGTTGTCACATAAAGAGATACCGCTAACAACTAAAGCAAATCTCATAAGAACGATTTTCTGGCCAACACTATGTTACCAGTGTCAAACATGGCCAATAACAGCAGCTAATGAGCGGAAAATTATAACGACAGAGATGAGGTGTCTTAGAAGAGCTGCAGGTGTGACAACAAGAGACAAAATTAGAAATGAAGAAATCAGAAGGAGACTGGATGTGAAACCATTTATGCAATTCATAAAAGAACAACAGATTAAATGGTTTGGACACCTGACCAGAATGCCCTGGTATTGCCTACACAGAGAGCCACACAGAAAAAGTATAATGAGTACAAGGCAAGAGGAAGACCACGCAAAGATGGAGCGACAGCATCAAGAACAGCCTTACGAACATGAATATCAGCTTACAGAGTGCCTTAAAAAAGCACACACAAGATCACTACGTTTCACCCCCAACACTTCTATAAAGAGTAAATGGTGGAAGAGAAGAAGAAGCTCTGTACTCCAATGTAGCAGCCATCCCAAACTCCACCTGCTCACCGTACCCATGAGAAGTTGATTAGTACATCTTCTCTCTCTACCACGAAGACGACATTGTATGGCATACCTAAACTGAAATCCTAATTCTCGCACTCGTTCCAGTGTCTGAGACTTGTCCATATCACATAAATGAGCACAGCATTGATGGCATCTTCTATGTCCACATGTTTGAGTCGGGGCATTGTTTTAAAGAAAGTCAGCAGATTCATTACCCTGCACTTCAGCATGTGCAGGTGTGTACAGTCAAGTCAGTGTCTTGAGTAAGAAAGTCAGCAGATTCGTTACCCTGAACTTCAGTATGTCCCGGTGTGTACAGCCAAATCAGTACTCTGAGATGTGACCTTCAAATGCTGTCCACCCATTCCACGCGCAGACTTCCAGTTTCAATCCTTTGAAGTTTTCTCCTGATGCTTCTAAGCTTCCATCTCCTTCGTTTTCCATGGGGATTCCAGAAAAATACCCTTCGTATTTTATTCACCTAGTGTTGTCTCAAAGTGTGTTATATCCAGTGTCTTCTCTTTATCTCTTGGTTCACTTGGATGTCTTGTTCACTGCATAAGCTCCTCATTTGTGACACTATCGTACCATCTTAGTTCCTCTATTCTGTGCTGATTAGTCTAATCCTACATTGCGATCGCTACTTAGGATGATTATACCGTCAGACGCTTTTTTATGGTGAAGTCGACTATTGTCATCTCTGGTGCCATGTAGTTTTGAATGTTGTGTTGTGTTGTAGAGGCATCATTCTTTTCTAGGAAGGACATACAGGGGACAGTCTTGCAGGATATATTCTGTGGTTTGATCAACAGTGCCATAGGTACACAGAGGGTTGGGTCAATAGTAATCTGTGTAGGGGTTGATTCAGTCTGTTATGCACTGTTATGAGTCGGAAGAGGATGGTCTGTCCTTGTCTGTTGAGTGTGTGGTAGTCATCGTTGGATAGTTTAGGTTTTTCTAATGTCACGATAGCTCTTTTTCTTCTTCTTCTTCTTTTTCAGACACACCATATCGAACACTTGCTAAATAACTTTGTGTGATTTGTATGTGATCCGAGCTAGGAGCGATTGTACATTGTACCAGTTATTCGCCTACAAGTAGGCCAGTACATCCGATTTCTGCACTGCTTTTTATTTACTAGGGTAGCAGCCCTATGGCCTACATCAGCCGCCTCTTATGACATGCATTGTAGGTTGCAGTGGTACTATTCTTTGCTTCCCTTGCGGGCCTAACCACACAAGGGTAGGCCCCTACCTTACTCGCCTCTTACGGCATGCCTTGTATGTCGCAGTGTTACTAATCTTTGTTTACCTTGCGAGCCCAGCAACACACGGGGGCGTGACCCTACCTTACCCGCCTCTTACAAAGTGCTTTGTAGATCGCAGTGTTATTATTCTTTGCTCCCTTGCAGCCCTGAGAACACAAAGGCTGTATCTTCAAATAAGAGTGGTCTTATTAAGCCCTGTGATTACAATCCACACTGGACATTAACACCAGTAAATTGACAGCTTTGTCCATTTAAATGGGAAGCTTTTCTGAGCACAATAAACACAGTAATGCTGATTCTCTGTTCCATTAAACTTAAATCTCGCTTCATCAGATAACCAACAATCTCGCGCACTAACATTTTTAATTGGTTTTTCAAATTTCAACTAAAAACAGTATGGAATAGTACTGACATGAAAACAAAGCTATGAATACTAAAATCATGCATATTCAAAGTAGCAGCGTATGGCTGTGAAGCAAGGACATTTAACAAGGCAGTGGAAAAACATATATCTGATTTTGAATATAAGTATTACAGAAGAGTCCTTCGTATATTATGGCCGGAGAAGAGAACAAATATATCTATCAAGAAAAAAACTCAAAATCAAAGATGAGAAAATGGAAGTATTTAGAGACAAGAAATGTTGGAGAAGACCCTCATGGAAGGAGACATCTCAGCAAATAGGAGAAGAGGAAGAACACGAAGAAGATGAATTCAAAATGTAACTGATGGTTTGAACATAACGGCTGCATAGGCAGGACATCTGGCCTATGAGAGAGAAATCCCGAAGGACTGTTGGGGTGGCAAATTTCTGCTCTTGATAAGCTATTTGATGATGATGATTTCAAATTTCAGAATATTATTTCAGCTTAGCGACAATAAAGAGAGATACGAGAGTTTCTATGGCAAAGTGGTTAAGATATGTGCCTGTCGTTTTGAAGGTTGTGTATTCGAATCCGAACCGAATTGCATGTGTTCATTTTTTGTATGAGATGCCTAGGATTGTTGCTGGAGCTACGGAGTTCCTGCTTTGTGCAACACTCTCTGCAGATGGCGTGCATTTTCTGCAGACATGGACTGGGAAATATCCATGGTAACCGCGTAGAAAGCAAGTTGATAATGTTGGTATCCATGGTGCCGCGTAGAAAGCAAGTTGAATGCATTTGAAAATAGATGTCTGCGAAATATAATGAGCATAAGATGGAACGAATTTAGAGAAGTGATGAAATCAGAGAAATGTTTGGTCAACCACTAGTAACAACTGTTTTAAGAAAGAGAAGATGGAGATATGTTGGACACAGCTTGATGAGAAATGATCAAAGAATATCAAAGCAGGCATTGAAGAAGTGGGATGCAGAAGTTTAAAATAAAGAGAGGACGACCTAAGGAGACACTAAAACGAACTTTGCTGAGAGAGGCAAGAAATATCGGTCTCAGTTCCATGGAGGATATCGAGCGAGGTGCCCAGGATAGAGCGATATGGAGAAATTACTTGGAGATCTTATGTAACGTATAACAGTAAGAGAAGTGTTATTATTTATGGTACCGTGTGTTTTCTTTCTTGTCTCTAATCCTGTTTTACCTTACAGCGTCAGGATAAGAAGAGATTAGTAGAACGGGCTTTTATGTGCGCTTCATGGCACCGTGTGTGGTGTGAGCAAGGGAAGATCTGAGCGCTTCATGGTACCGTGTGTGGTGTGAGCAAGGGAAGATCTGAGCGCTTCATGGTACCGTGTGTGGTGTGAGCAAGGGAAGATCTGAGCGCTTCATGGTACCGTGTGTGGTGTGAGCAAGGGAAGATCTGAGCGCTTCATGGTACCGTGTGTGGTGTGAGCAAGGGAAGATCTGAGCGCTTCATGGTACCGTGTGTGGTGTGCGCAAGGGAAGATCTGAGCGCTTCATGGTACCGTGTGAGGTGTGCGCAAGGGAAGATCTGAGCGCTTCATGGTACCGTGTGTGGTGTGCGCAAGGGAAGATCTGAGCGCTTCATGGTACCGTGTGTGGTGTGCGCAAGGGAAGATCTGAGCGCTTCATGGTACCGTGTGAGGTGTGCGCAAGGGAAGATCTGAGCGCTTCATGGTACCGTGTGTGGTGTGAGCAAGGGAAGATCTGAGCGCTTCATGGTACCGTGTGTGGTGTGAGCAAGGGAAGATCTGAGCGCTTCATGGTACCGTGTGTGGTGTGAGCAAGGGAAGATCTGAGCGCTTCATGGTACCGTGTGTGGTGTGCGCAAGGGAAGATCTGAGCGCTTCATGGTACCGTGTGTGGTGTGCGCAAGGGAAGATCTGAGCGCTTCATGGTACCGTGTGAGGTGTGCGCAAGGGAAGATCTGAGCGCTTCATGGTACCGTGTGTGGTGTGAGCAAGGGAAGATCTGAGCGCTTCATGGTACCGTGTGTGGTGTGAGCAAGGGAAGATCTGACAGAACTCTTACAGCAGAGCATGTCCTACATCTGCTGGAGAAGACTGCAAACCTATTTGTTCGGAATACTACGACGCCAGTTCTTCTTCTTCGAACACTCCATATTGATGAATTGTTAAGAGACTCTTTGTGATTTGTATGTGATCTGAGCCAAAGAGTGATTGTACATTGTACCGTTATGCGCCTACAAGTAGGCCAGCACATCCGATTTTGCGATGCTTTGTATTTAATAGGGTATCTTCCTAGGCCCTACCTCAGTCGTCTCTTACGATATGCCTTGTAGGTTACAGTGTTACTATTACTTGCTCCCCTTTCGAGCCGGACACCACTCAGGAGTGACATCATTCAGAAACCAGTAACTAACATCTCTCAGAGAACCAGCCCCTCCCCTTTCACTCACACCCACACATCACCAAAATGTAACATACGTTTGTATTTGAACGATCTCACTCTGCCCTCAAACATCCAGTTCTACCTGTACTCACTCTGCCCTCGAGTATCCAGTTCTACCTGTACTCACTCTGCCCTCAAATATCCAGTTCTACCTGTACTCACTCTGCCTTCAAACATCAAGTTCTACCTGTACTCACTCTGCCCCTCGAGTATCCAGTTCTACTTGTACTCACTCTGCCCCTCAAGTATCCAGTTCTACTTGTACTCTGCCCTCAAACATCCAGTTCTACCTGTACTCACTCTGCCCTCAAACATCCAGTTCTACCTGTACTCACTCTGCCCTCAAACATCCAGTTCTACCTGTACTCACTCTGCCCTCAAACATCCAGTTCTACCTGTACTCACTCTGCCCTCAAATATCCAGTTCTACCTGTACTCACTCTGCCCTCAAACATCCAGTTCTACCTGTACTCACTCTGCCCTCAAACATCCAGTTCTACTTGTACTCACTTTGCCCTCAAACATCCAGTTCTACTTGTACTCTGCCCTCAAACATCCAGTTCTACTTGTACTCACTCTGCCCCTCAAACATCCAGTTCTACTTGTACTCACTCTGCCCCTCAAGTATCCAGTTCTACTTGTACTCTGCCCTCAAACATCCAGTTCTACTTGTACTCACTCTGCCCCCCAAGCGTCCAGCTCTACGTGCAGTTATATTGCAATGTATACAGATATAGCCAGTATACTAGCTTTCCTCTCTCTCTCTCTCTCTCTCTCTCTCTCCTACCAGTTGCCTCTAAGGAGGGATATGTCCTCAACCAAGACCTTGCAAGCTCTCATACGCTTCGTTGTGGGTTCTTTTGTAGCTGAGTGGTTTTTTTTATTTTTACAGGGTGGGGTAGCTAGCCCCACGCCAAACCTCCGACTTCGAGATTTTACACATTTGATAGGTAACAGTGGTTCTATTCTTTAACCCGAATTTGGGTCCCGGTAACAACACAGGCGTCAGATTTGTATTATCCGTCGTCTTCGACTCTTTATCGGACAGGAGAGACGTATAAGTGGTGTATTCACTAAGATTCTCACCGTCTATATTACGATCAGATCTCATATCAGACATGTATGCACCTACACTTCTATTTATAATAGTGTAGCTCTCCTTCGATCCCTACCCCTAGACTGTTACCAGGGCCACCTCGTGGAGGTGGGGTAGGGTCTTGGTCAGTGCCAGTTCACTAACCCTAGCACCAAGTTATATTCTTGCATTATTGAACCTGCGGCCCCTTATAACGACTTTGCGTCATCATACAAAATACAGCGAGACAGTTAATCGGCACAGAAGAGTGAAAGAGTTAAATCGTCTGATAGATTCAATATCAATTTTAGTGGTATCATCCAACAGGAGGTCACCAAGAGAAAACAAATTATGTTTGAATTTTTGTGATAGTACTCACCTGAACACGACCTTCCCCTTTGCAATCTTGTGATTAACTGGAATCTGTGGCACTAGAACGAGTGCGAGAATTAGGAGTTAAGTTCCAACATGTCAGACAGTGTCGTCTTCGTGGTAGAGAGAAGATATACTAATCAACTTCTCATGTGTACGGTGAACAAATGGGCGTTAGGATGTCTGCTGCAGCGGAGGACAGAGCACGCATGGGAATGCCCAATGTACCATGACATTGATCACATATGATAAGATAACCATGAGACTGAAGAACATCTCCCTTATCCATCCTAAAATTGTTGATGTCGGTGCACGTCTCTCCGGTCTTTCATTTTTACTCGGAATATATAATTCTCCCTATATTTCTCTCTCTCTCTCTCTCTCGCTCTCTATCTCGCTCTCGCTCACTCTCTCTCACGCCTCTCTCTCTCTCTCGCTCTCTAAACCTAACACAGCAAATGAAGTTGAACAATGAGTCTAGTTACTTATGCAGATTCAATTCTTGTTTTCAATAACCTTTTATCCTTGATTTATTTGTTGGTCTCCTTCCTGAACATGCTCTCCATTTCCTGGAAATAGTGTTTGTCTAAATTTATTGTGAAGCAAGACATGAGATATGTAGGGATGGTGGGACGTAGATGATAGGGGGTAAAGAAACAACATAAAATCGTTACCATTAGCAAGTAGTATCATGTCTCTTGTGGAACGTCGTTTTCATCACAGCCCGCATGTAAAACTCTCTGTCTCTATCAAGTTCTCCCGCTACTTACTGAGTCATGTTTAAGGTTTCTTTGATACCCTGCTGCCCCCTTCGTCTTGGTCATCCCCTGCCTGGTACTACAGGAACAATGCCTTCTATTACCGTTCTCTCCAAACTGCTGTGATGTTTAACGTGGCCAAAATATTTCATCTTCCGAGATATGATGTTATTTCATCTTCCGAGATATGATGTTATTTCATCTTCCGAGATATGATGTTATTTCATCTTCCGAGATATGATGTTATTTCATCTTCCGAGATATGATGTTATTTCATCTTCCGAGATATGATGTTATTTCATCTTCCGAGATATGATGTTATTTCATCTTCCGAGATATGATGTTATTTCATCTTCCGAGATATGATGTTATTTCATCTTCCGAGATATGATGATTATTTCATGTTACATCTTCCGAGATATGATGTTATTTCATCTTCCGAGATATGATATTATTTCATCTTCCGAGATATGATATTATTTCATCTTCCGAGATATGATATTATTTCATCTTCCGAGATATGATATTATTTCATCTTCCGAGATATGATAATTATTCAATCTCCGAGATATGATATTATTTATCTTCCGAGATATGATATTATTTCATCTCCTGAGATATGATGTTATTTCATCTTCCGAGATATGATTTATTTATTCCGAGATATGATATTATTTCATCTTCCGAGATATGATGTTATTTCATCTTCCGAGATATGATATTATTTCATCTTCCGAGATATGATATTATTTCATCTTCCGAGATATGATATTATTTATCTTCCGAGATATGATTTATTATCATCTTCCGAGATAGATATATTTATCATTTCCGAGATATGATATTATTTCATCTTCCGAGATATGATATTATTTCATCTTCCGAGATATGATATTATTTCATCTTCCGAGATATGATTTTATTATTTATAGATGTTAAATTTCTTTTCGAGATATGATATTATTTCATCTCCGAGATATGATATTATTTCATACTTCCGAGATATGATATTTTTTATACCAAATCTCCGAGATATGTATTATTTATAGCCAAATCTCCGAGATATGATATTATTTATAGCCAAATCTCCGAGATATGATATTATTTACCAAATCTCCGAGATATGATATTATTTATACCAAATCTCCGAGATATGATATTTTTTATAGCCAAATCTCCGAGATATGATATTATTTATAGCCAATCTCCGAGATATGATATTATTTATTTACAATCTCCGAGATATGATATTATTTATAAGCCAAATCTCGAGATATGATATTATTTATAGCCAAATCTCCGAGATATGATTATTATACTTCGAGATATGATATTATTTATAAGCCAAATCTCCGAGATATGATATTATTTATAAGCCAAATCTCCGAGATATGATATTATTTATAAGCCAAATCTCCGAGATATGATATTATTTATAAGCCAAATCTCCGAGATATGATATTATTTATAAGCCAAATCTCCGAGATATGATATTATTTATAAGCCAAATCTCCGAGATATGATATTATTTATAAGCCAAATCTCCGAGATATGATATTATTTATAAGCCAAATCTCCGAGATATGATATTATTTATAAGCCAAATCTCCGAGATATGATATTATTTATAAGCCAAATCTCCGAGATATGATATTATTTATAAGCCAAATCTCCGAGATATGATATTATTTATAAGCCAAATCTCCGAGATATGATATTATTTATAAGCCAAATCTCCGAGATATGATATTATTTATAAGCCAAATCTCCGAGATATGATATTATTTATAGCAAATCTCCGAGATATGATATTATTTATAGCCAAATTCCGAGATATGATATTATTTATAAGCCAAATCTCCGAGATATGATATTATTTATAAGCCAAATCTCCGAGATATGATATTATTTATAAGCCAAATCTCCGAGATATGATATTATTTATAAGCCAAATCTCCGAGATATGATATTATTTATAAGCCAAATCTCCGAGATATGATATTATTTATAAGCCAAATCTCCGAGATATGATATTATTATAAGCAAATCTCGAGATATGATATTATTTATAAGCCAAATCTCCGAGATATGATATTATTTATAAGCCAAATCTCCGAGATATGATATTATTTATAAGCCAAATCTCCGAGATATGATATTATTTATAAGCCAAATCTCCGAGATATGATATATTATGCAAATCTCGAGATATGATATTATTATGCCAAATCTCCGAGATATGATATTATTTGATAAGCTTATAATCATCCGAGATATGATATTATTTATAAGCCAAATCTCCGAGATATGATATTATTTATAAGCCAAATCTCCGAGATATGATATTATTTATAAGCCAAATCTCCGAGATATGATATTATTTATAAGCCAAATCTCCGAGATATGATATTATTTATAAGCCAAATCTCCGAGATATGATATTATTTATAAGCCAAATCTCCGAGATATGATATTATTTATAAGCCAAATCTCCGAGATATGATATTATTTATAAGCCAAATCTCCGAGATATGATATTATTTATAAGCCAAATCTCGAGTATGATATTATTTATAAGCCAAATCTCCGAGATATGATATTATTTATAAGCCAAATCTCCGAGATATGATATTATTTATAAGCCAAATCTCCGAGATATGATATTATTTATAAGCCAAATCTCCGAGATATGATATTATTTATAAGCCAAATCTCCGAGATATGATATTATTTATAAGCCAAATCTCCGAGATATGATATTATTTATAAGCCAAATCTCCGAGATATAGTATTTTTATAGCAAATTCCGAGATATGTATTATTTATAAGCCAAATCTCCGAGATATGATATTATTTATAAGCCAAATCTCCGAGATATGATATTATTTATAAGCCAAATCTCCGAGATATGATATTATTTATAAGCCAAATCTCCGAGATATGATATTATTTATAAGCCAAATCTCCGAGATATGATATTATTTATAAGCCAAATCTCCGAGATATGATATTATTTATAAGCCAAATCTCCGAGATATGATATTATTTATAAGCCAAATCTCCGAGATATGATATTATTTATAAGCCAAATCTCCGAGATATGATATTATTTATAAGCCAAATCTCCGAGATATGATATTATTTATAAGCCAAATCTCCGAGATATGATATTATTTCAAATTCAGATATGATATTATTATACCAATCTAGATATGATATTATTAGCAAATCTCGAGATATGATATTATTTATAAGCCAAATCTCCGAGATATGATATTATTTATAAGCCAAATCTCCGAGATATGATATTATTTATAAGCCAAATCTCCGAGATATGATATTATTTATAAGCCAAATCTCCGAGATATGATATTTATCAAATCTGAGATATATATTATTATAGCCAAATCTCCGAGATATGATATTATTTATAAGCCAAATCTCCGAGATATGATATTATTTATAAGCCAAATCTCCGAGATATGATATTATTTATAAGCCAAATCTCCGAGATATGATATTATTTATAAGCCAAATCTCCGAGATATGATATTATTTATAAGCCAAATCTCCGAGATATGATATTATTTATAGCAAATCTCAATTTATTATCAATCCGAGATATGATATTATTTATAAGCCAAATCTCCGAGATATGATATTATTTATAAGCCAAATCTCCGAGATATGATATTATTTATAAGCCAAATCTCCGAGATATGATATTATTTATAAGCCAAATCTCCGAGATATGATATTATTTATAAGCCAAATCTCCGAGATATGATATTATTTATAGTCAGAAATCTCCGAGATATGATATTATTTATAAGCCAAATCTCCGAGATATGATATTATTTATAAGCCAAATCTCGAGATATGATATTATTTATAAGCCAAATTCGAGATATGATATTATTTATAAGCCAAATCTCCGAGATATGATATTATTTATAAGCCAAATCTCCGAGATATGATATTATTTATAAGCCAAATCTCCGAAGATATGATATTATTTATAAGCCAAATCTCGAGATATGATATTATTATGCAAATCTGAGATATGATATTATTTATAAGCCAAATCTCCGAGATATGATATTATTTATAAGCCAAATCTCCGAGATATGATATTATTTATAAGCCAAATCTCCGAGATATGATATTATTTATAAGCCAAATCTCCGAGATATGATATTATTTATAAGCCAAATCTCCGAGATATGATATTATTTATAAGCCAAATCTCCGAGATATGATATTATTTATAAGCCAAATCTCCGAGATATGATATTATTTATAAGCCAAATCTCCGAGATATGATATTATTTATAAGCCAAATCTCCGAGATATGATATTATTTATAAGCCAAATCTCCGAGATATGATATTATTTATAAGCCAAATCTCCGAGATATGATATTATTTATAAGCCAAATCTCCGAGATATGATATTATTTATAGATTCAAATCTCCGAGATATGATATTTTAAATCAGATGATATTATTATAGCCAAATCTCGAGATATGATATTATTTATAAGCCAAATCTCCGAGATATGATATTATTTATAAGCCAAATCTCCGAGATATGATATTATTTATAAGCCAAATCTCCGAGATATGATATTATTTATAAGCCAAATCTCCGAGATATGATATTATTTATAAGCCAAATCTCCGAGATATGATATTATTTATAAGCCAAATCTCCGAGATATGATATTATTTATAAGCCAATCTGAGATATATTATTAGCCAATCTCGAGATATGATATTATTTATAAGCCAAATCTCCGAGATATGATATTATTTATGCCAAATCTCGAGATATTATTTTAAGCCAAATCTCCGAGATATGATATTATTTATAAGCCAAATCTCCGAGATATGATATTATTTATAAGCCAAATCTCCGAGATATGATATTATTTATAAGCCAAATCTCCGAGATATGATATTATTTATAATGTTAAATTGAATAGATATTAAGCCAACTCGAATATGATATTATTTATAAGCCAAATCTCCGAGATATGATATTATTTATAAGCCAAATCTCCGAGATATGATATTATTTATAAGCCAAATCTCCGAGATATGATATTATTTATAAGCCAAATCTCCGAGATATGCTGATCTTGTAGGATGTCTTTGTTTTTTTTCTCTTCTCTATCCATGATGTTCTACCAACATTTCTGTTGTAACACTTTGTTTCGAAAAATTCAATTTCAGGTCGTTTTGGGACTTTTCTTTTCGTTTACCCTCTAGTGTCTATCTCAGTGCAGTTTTCGTTTACCCTCTAGTATCTATCTCAGTGTAGTTTTCGTTTACCCTCTAGTGTCTATCTCAGTGTAGTTTTCGTGACAGAGTTAGTCTTCATGCGTATCACATGTCCAATCTATCTTCAGCGTCTCATGTAGATTATCTTCTCTTGTTGACACTGGGCAAGCAGTTCTTGGTTAAAGATAGTTCTTGATCAGGACACGAGTAAGATCTTTTGCAGACAAGTTATATAGACGATGGAAAATTTGACACATCTTCAGTCAGTTATCAGTTATCAGAGGATTATCACCATAGCACTCAGAACATGTCCATAAGTGCTCCCGATCTCAGCATCAACAAATCCAGCAGTGTCCAGCGGCCCAACACGCCAGTTCGATGTTGATTAATCAGTCTCTTTGCATATTTTGTATGTTGTTCTTTTCGGGCTGTACCAATATTTACATCCATCTCTCTCAATATGGTCAGTGAGTGGGACTCGCAACCCTGAACCTCTTTTGTTTGAAAAGACTCTCTCAGTGCGTTAAGAATGTCATTTCGGTCCATTGCAGTTCCCTCTGATACTGTAGCCATGCCAGCCAATCTGTCAGTTAGAACATTACCCCTGTATTGATCACATCTTGTTCTGTCCTTCTCTAGCATCGAGATCGTTATAGTAAAGTTGATAGCACACATCTGCGGTATATATTAATCTTGATACTGATGCTAGTACAAACAGTTGCATTAGAGGTTTTGAGGGGCGATGTCACAGAGAAAGGGGCGATGTCACAGAGAAAATTCTCCGAATTTGTTGGGACCAGGGGATACCATATACTGAGATCACCTGACGTACAGGCATCAACAATATCAGCGAGGAAATAAAACGTAGGAGATGGAAGTGGTTGGGGCATACATTAAGAATGCAGAAGAACAGACACCCACATATTACTCTGAAGTAGAATCCGGGAGGTAAGAGAGGCATGAGGTGACCTAGAGAGACATGGAGACAAGCTAGAGAAAGAGAAGGGGCCGGAAAGAAATGGAATAAACTAAGCTGGCTTGCTTAAGACTGATTTGTTTAAACTAAGCTGGCTTGCTTAAGACTGATTTGTTTAAACTAAGCTGGCTTGCTTAAGACTGATTTGTTTGGAGGAAATTTGTTGATGCTTTATGCTTTAAAATAAGTTAAGAGAAGAAAAAGAAGACTGATGCTAGCACACAGATGATAGCACACAGCTGATAGCACACAGCTGATGATAGCACACAGATGATAGCACACAGATGATAGCACGCAGCTGATAGCAAGCCCCGATAGCATACAGCTGATAGCACACATCTGATAGTACACAGCTAATAGCACACAGCTGATAGTACATATCTGATTGCACACAGATTATAGCACACAGGTGATCATGACAGCACTCTGGACATGTCCATAGGTATTCTGATCTCCGCCTCAACAACACCAGAAGTCCAGCGGCACAATACGTCTGTTCTTCTTCTTCTTCCCCATTCAACTCCCAATGGAGCACAGGTCTTCTACTTCTTCTTTGCGTTCGTTCTTTACGACCAATTTTAATCAATCTTTGTGATTTGTTTGATCTTTGCCAAGAACGTGTATACGTTGCACATTGGTTTGTAGGCCCCTAAACGCATAGACTTCTACACGCTTAGGACACATGCATCTGATTTCAGCCAAACCTCCTTAGTCGCCTCTTACGACATGCATGGCAGGTAACAGTGGTTCTATTCTTTACACCCCAAATTTGGGCCCGGTAACCACTCGGGCGACACACAGGTCTTCAACATCTTCTTCCAGCTCATCCTCTCTCATGCCATCTCTTTCAATTCTGTCCATGTTTTACCTATACTTTTAATATCAGCCTCCAATTATCTTCTCCAGGTCTTCTAGGGCTTCCACTATTCCTCTTTCCATGCGGGTTCCAAAAAGTGCGTGTCTTGCAATGTATATAGTTGTGCTTTCCATGTTTGTTGAAGATGTTGACTTAATTTTTCTACAGGGTGAGGTAACCTGTCCTCCTTAGTCGCATCTTACAACATGCCTGGCAGGTAGACAGTGCTGCATATTCTTTCCTCCCCTTTCGAGTCCCTGCAGCACACCGGTGAGCACGTTTGTTCATTGTTGATTAATTAATCTCTTTGCATATTTAGTATGCTGTTCTTTTCGGGTTGCACCAATATCGACATCCATCTCTCGCAGTCTAGTAAATATGCACAACTTATCTGAACTTTTATGTCAAATTTGATAGTTTAATTAACCTGGTTTTAGAAGCTAACCCATGTCACTTTGCATAAAAACAGTGTACTATATTGTAACATTAACAGGCAGAGCTGTTATACGTGTTCATTTTGTTTTTGTTCTATTTTCTGGTAAACATTTCTTTTATGTTTGGAACGTGTGAACACATTGTTTGTGAACACCATTGTTGTTGAAACATTGTGTGTTTAACACCATTGTTGTGTGTTAACACATTGTTTAACACCATTTGTGTGTACCATTTTGTGTGTAACTTGTTGGTACACCATTTTTTTGTTGTTGATAAAAATATACCGCTAAAAACTAAAATTGATCAATCAAGTGCCATGCCTGCCTCCGTAGGCGATCATGTCCCTCCACAACTCTCCCTGCTTGGTGCATGTAATCAGTTCTAATGTCGATCTTGTATATTAACAGATCTTGTGCAGATTTTCTCTGTATGAGGGTTTTGACTTCCTGAAAAGACAGGGAGAAATACACGGAGACAGGATTTGAAGGCAGAGATCCACAATATAAATAAGAGATGGAGGTAGATGTAGGAGATAGCCAGAGATAAAAAGACCTGGTAGAAATTGGTTGAGGGACAATGTCCTAATCTGGGTTAAAAAGGCAGAGAAAGAGAGGGTAAAAACAGGAGTTTAACAATTTGCTCTTTTTCGCTGCCTTCCTTATCCAAACTTAGATTCCAAAGTTGTATAATTATCTGAGCTTGTGAAACAGATACGAATGGGCAGGCCTGGTCGAAATGAGCAGCAAAGCTCTAGAAATCTGCATGCTAAGAGTTCTGATGTCTATGGAGAGAACAAGAAATAGAGAACGAAGAACTGAGAACTGATTACAAATTGAGATCGTGTGGACAAGATCAGGTGCCGGAAAGAAAACAAATTACAATTTTTAGAATCCAGGAAGAATATCATTAATTATGTAAACTTTGGGTTCAGTTGTCTTTGAGAAGAAAGATATTGGAATAATTTAGAACAAGATAGAAGAATTATACAAATTACGAAATGATGTAAATACTTGTCAAATTAAAATAAAAAATAGAACTATATAGCTTCTTCTTCTTCTTCGAACGCTCTATATCGACCACTTGTTAACCACTTTTTGTGATTTGTATGTGATCTGAGCCTAAGAGCGATATACATTGTGCTAGTGCTAGTTTTAAGTCTACAAATGGGCCAGCACATCCGCTTTCTGCAACGGTTTTATTTACTAGGGTAGCTTTCCTAGGCCACTACATCAGTCTCCTATTACGACATGCTTTGTAGGTCGCAGTGTTACTATTCTTTGCTCCCTTTTGAGCCAGGAAGTTATATAACAAAATGTTAGTGATATTTTTACAGAGATCCCTTATCTCAGTGTAGGTGAGATCAAGTTTCTAGTCATATCGGAGACAGACGATAAAACGAAGGCCCCGTGTTTAATTTGAGCACATAAAGAGCCATTGGCAGTTCAAAATCGAGAATAGCAGGCTGAAAACCGCAGTCGTGCAAAATTAATTAACAAATTTTAAAAAATAAAATTCCTACACAATATCTTTACCATTCTCTAAATTACATCAGGGACTCTCGCCAGTGCTACGGAGTTGATGCACAGCTGATGAGACTTTCCTGTATAAAAAAGAGATCGGAGCCCATATGATTACTCATAGAAATGCAATGATGATGGTCCTATCAATCAATCAATCAACAAAATTTTTCTTTTCCCGCCCCTGTGGTGACAGCGCCCTATATGTGGACGAAGATAGCAAAGACAGAAGAAATTTATGACGATAGAAGTGAGAGTCGTGGAAGAGTACTCAATATAGAATGATGTGTGCGTATATGTTATATGTGTGTACGTATGTGTATGTATGCTGTTGTTTCGTCTCATATATTTTTTGTTTAAATGTCGTTACTGCCTGTAGTGTCACTTTTTAGGACGGTGTGGGACTGGTGGGACGAGAGTCTAAAGAATTTAATGGCCGCATGGCTAGTAAAGTCGCCGTGAAGCTGTTCAGTTTAGAATTGTTCACTTATGCTCACAACAGAAAAAACAAACATATATGGCTTTACAGTGAACTGAACACTGGTCTCCCGCATGAGAGCTGCGCTCTAATCCATTCGACCAGACGCTCGTCCATATATATATATAAGAACAAAATACTTACCGCATGTGTTTATGCAAGCACCGTTTCATCGAATCTCACCTGATTATTCTGTGTTCTAAAGTCGACGATGTTTATCAAAGAAACGACATAGTCAAGATTTTTTGTGGAGAGCTATAGTCTGTTCAACGTGTCATGCCCACAGATACAAATTTGTATCTTTGTAACTATTTGATGAAATAACTTGAAAACTTGCGTGTGAACTACACATGTTCCCGACGCTACAAAATATTTTTGCCATTCAAACAATCATACTATCTAGAAGTTTCCTTCTTTGTGCTATATAATTAACGCGTCCATTGGCTTGGTTGAAGAAAACTTATGTTTACAGCCATTTAATACATTCATGACAAATATAGCAACATTCAGGACAAAATCCACGGTTTTTTAAAACAATTCTTGCATGTCCCGTGCGCCAAATTAATTCCGAGTTGACCGTGGTAAACACAACAGCACACCACAAGCTCTAAATGTACTCGGTTCGTTCCCACTTGACTTCAAAGAAACCTCTGATTCCAATGTAGGTTAGATCGAGTTCCTAGTCCTATTGGATCTGGACGGGAAAATATAAGTCCCGTGTTCAAGATGAAAACGTAAAGGAACCCTTGGCAGTTGAAAATCGATAATAGTAGGTTGTGACGCCCCTGTTCTGTCAAAATTCATTTAAAAAATTTAAATTAAATTGCTACTGAAATTTCATCGTCTTCAAATTTACATCTGGGATACTCACCTGTGATAAGGATTTAGTAGACTGTCGATGATATCTTCATGTGTAAAAAGTAAAGCTCGCAGCATATATTATTATTTACTGAAGTGCAATCATGAGAGTGCTATCAATCCCTAAGTATACAACAACGGACTGTGATACACAGAATGGAAGGAAACAGATGGAGGGCACTGTTGCAAACGCTGGACTGACATTAGCAGAGTTTCTGGACATCTTTATATCATCAGCAAGTAGCTTGTCCCCTTCCAGGAACTTGACTCCCATTATAGCAGTCCTGAAAAACGCTCTATTCTGTGCAAGTTGACCGGTGTCAGCAGCAGTAATTCTCAGATCTTAAATGACATCTTGCACACATCGTCTTCTAGGTTTTTCTCTCATTTTTCTTCCTAGCAAATATTCGCTCCAAAATTATCTTCTCTAGGCACTGATGTCGTTTGAAGTGTCCGAAATATTTAATTTTATTCTCTTTAATAGCCAACTCTCTTTAATATCAAGCTGTTGCAGAACAGAAGCATTTGTTCGTGTCTCTGTTCATGGTATTCTAAGCATTCTTCTGTAGCATTTGCATTCAAAGGCATTGATGATCTTCTCTGTCGCTTTGTCAACGGTCCATGCTCTGTATACGAAACACATAATAGCCGTCCCTCAAAGCGATGACAACAACCTCATTCGTGTGTTGTTGCAGCTTTCCGGTGTGTACGGAGATTAGTGTAGGACTCAATCGTCTAACACGATCCTCTAGCACAGGTGAGGCATTCATGATCAAGATTGCATATGTGGGTGTTGTGTGTTCTGTCTTTTTGCTTTGCTCGTTTTCTAAGAAAGGTAGGAAGAGGTTATTAAGGAAGAGAGGATGAAAAACAAGAATGGAGGATTGTCATAGTCTGTCATAGCCCCCCAGGTGGCAGCGGAGGAATGGACAGTTAGCCAGATATTTTAGTCAGTTAGCCAGATATTTTAGTGTAGTATGTAATTAGATATTAAATAGTTGAGACTATGTGTTGCACTCTCTACGCAGAGGCGCAACACATAACAACGAGACATTTTTGACGTAATAAAAACTACGTAGTTGTGTAGTGACAGTCAGATAGCAACGATTAGTTAAATAAGAGAGATGACACGAACCTTTAAGATGGACGGACATATTTGGTGTATGTCCATACATATGTCATCGCACCATGAAATAAATAAAGATATTATACAGAGATCAAACGATATTGTGTCTACATAACGTCTCATGCTGGTTAATAAATGTCGTTTATAACATCATCATAACTACAATAATATTAAGAAGGATGTCAAGGGACGATGATGAACAATCAAGAAATATATAACCCAAATATGGAGGAAATGGACATGTAATTGGATCATCAACAATAAATAAATCAGTCAGAAAGGGAAACAAATACCATCACTATTACTGCCATCAACGAATATATATATATATAATAAAAAGGAGATAACTACAACTGGATTAATAAAACGAACTCTCTCACACCAGTGCAACAGAAGAGTGGAAGACCAGACCACCAGAAGAGTGGAATCCAAGCCAACCCACAGAAAGGGAGGAACTATAACAGGATGGAAGGAAGGAAGGATGGATGGATGGAAGGAAGGAGTGAATGAAGGCAGGAATGAAGGAAGGAAGGTATGAAAAAAAGAAAGAAGAAAGGAAGAAATAAAGAAGATATGAAAGGAAGAAAGAAAGGAAAGAATATAAATCAAGGATAGAAGAAAAGAATGAAAAAAGCTAGGAAGGAATGAAAGAAGAAAAGAACGAAGGAGGACAGAAAATATAGCGGAATATAAGAAGAACGGAAGGACGGGAGAAGGAAGGAAGGAAAGATGGAAGGAATGATGAAAAAAGAGAGGAAGGAAGAAAGAAGTAAGAAGGAAAGAAGTAAGTAAGGAAGGAAACGAAGGAAGGAAGAAAGAAAGGACAAATGAAGGAAGGAATAAGGGACGGAAGGAAAGAAATGAAAAAAAAATGAAGGAAGGAATAAGGGACGGAAGGAATAAGAATGAAGAAAAGAAGGAATAAGGAAGGAAGGAAAAGGTAATGAGAAGGAATAAGGGAAAAAGGGAAAAAGAATGAAAGTGAAGGAATAAAAAGAAGGAATATGATGGAATGATATGAAAGAAAGGGAAAAGGTACGGAATTATAGAATAAAATACATCGGCACATTATCCTTCAGCTGAAATTGCAAGAATGAATCATCATCATCAGGTTCCGTCTCACATCGAAGGTTGGCTGCAATGAACTCCAGCATCCTCTGTCTTGCTTGTTTGCAAGCCAGACTATAATGTCCATTTCTAGTTCTCCCATTTATCTCTCGGTCTTCCTCTTGCTCTTCCCCTCAACTTTTCCCTCTAGTAAATATTTTATCATGGTGTCATGTCTTTTTATGTGCCAAAATACTTTACTTGTCTGAATTTTATAGAGATCAGCAAATCTCAGATAAATGAAGTAAACGAATTAAAAATATATAACGAATGAAACAACTTCCAGCTTAGATTACTTCCAGTTTTCACCTTGTTATTATTATCAGCCGTCTCTGAAGTACTCATCCTTTAACATCAGGTTCCGGTGGATGTGAATATATCAACTTAATGCTTGAACGATATGTCGGCGTTTTACAATCTGTCTGGTCGTTCATTGTTTGGATTTACAGAAATCTGTCTGGTGCGGAAGTCAAGATTGTCTTAAATATGCGGAAATAGTTTCACTAGAGAAGATCATTTTGGAAGGAATAGTGCCTGGAAGGAGAATGAGAAGAAGATCTAGAAGACGATGGTGCAAGATGTCATTGATGATCTGAGAATGACTGCTGTTCATACCAGTCAACTTGCACAAAATAGAGAGTTTTTCAGAACTGCTGTCACGGGAGTCAATATCCGGAAAGTACAAGCTACTTGATGATGATGATGATTATGAGTTTAACTAACTTGGAACAAAGATTCTAAACGATCTAAGGTCGAAGAAGTGACTTTATTCCACCGGGTTTTACCCATAAGTTACAAAGTTTTCACTATTTCCCTCTTCTTGGCTGAAATACTGGTTCACTGTATTTC